>CM053753.1:72550779-72643127 GCA_028658305.1 Pachyuromys duprasi | reverse complement strand
TATGGATTATAATTCCGTTTTCATGCTTTGTACCGTTTCCTTCAACTGATTGACTGTGTCTCCTATTTTGGTTGTTTCCTCTCTGTCTATCTTTGATTGTTCCTCTATGCGGGCAGTTAATTTCTTCTCCATTTCTTTGAGGGCCTTGTTCATTTCCTCTTTTTGTCTCTCCTCTTGTTCCTCCAATATCTGCATAATCAAAGTTTTAACATAATTTTCCTGTGTCTCCGCTGAATTAAAATCTCCACTGCTTTTGGGTGTTTCTGATGGGGCCATGGTGTCCTGATTTTTGTTGGGTGAGTTCTTTCGCCGATTTCTGGGCATTTGTTTATATATAAAATCAGGGAGCTGTTTGTGCTTTAAGGCTGTACTTCAGTCTGAAACTGTCAATCTCTTGTGTCAGGAGTATTCTTCAAGAAGATCAGGGATTTCCGGTGTTTGTTAGTGTGTGTTGTTGTCTCAGTTGAACTCTATTGTGGGCTCTGTGTGCCGGCGTCGTGCTCTGTGCTAGAAGCTGTGAGCACTGCAGGCTGGTCACCCCTCTGGTCTGGAGGTTTAGCTCCTCAGTCTTTTGAGATGTCAGCTGGGGACTTTGCGCTCCACCCTGGGCTTGCTGCTAAGGGCTCTCCCCTGGAATGGAGATTTGGTACCCCCTTCTGGGCCAGGGGCTGTGCACCACGGTCTGAGATGATATTTGGGGCACACACAGTGGGTTTGGTTTGGTGTGCCTCCGCTGTATGCAGGCCTGTCTGAAATGGTGCCCGAGGCCTTCTCTGTCTGGCCCGTGGACACACACACAGACTGAGGTTTTTGCTGGCAGATGCGTGCAGTGTTCACCCTCAGTGTGCGGTCTGGTCAAGATGGTCCCCGGACCCTAGCCCGAAGTGTGCAGTACGGTCAAAGCGGTCCCCTGACCCTCTCAGCCTGGGGTGGATCCGGCGATTAGTGTGCGCCTGCCGCACCCCCATGGGTTGAAGCAGAACCCAGGTGCAGTGTGTGCTCGCAGTGTGCAGGTCAGTGAAAATGGTACCTGGTTCCTCCTCAGACTGCCCGCGGGACTGTGTGATCCAGTCTATTATGGCAGGTGCGAGTGCCCAGCACGGCTGCTCATTCAGATCAGAGCTGTGCGCAGCTGGTCACCCGGAGATTTTTCCAGGTAATAACTGGGTGTCCTTAGGGTTTTCCCACTTGATTTTCTCACCGTAGGAGTTCTGCTCACCTGACAATCACAATGCTGGTGTTTTAGGTCCCAGAGTTCAGTCTCCTGGTCGCTGCATTGTTTCTGCTGTCCTACTCCTCAGACACAGTGTCCTCTCGTGGCAGCCATCTTGGATCTCGATTCTTTTGGTCTTTTCATTACACTATGTTGTTCTCGTGGATAATAATATTTGAGGGGCTCTAGCAAAATCACCCAGGAGTTAAGAGCACTGGCTGCTCTTCCAGAGGACCCAGGTTCAGTACCATGCACCCACAAAATCACCCAGGAGTTAAGAGCACTAGTTGCTCTTTCAGGGGACCCAGGTTCAGTACCACGCACCCACAAGACAGCTCACAGCCATCTGTAACTCTAGTACCAAGGGATTCAATGACCTCTGCTGGCCTCCCTGGGCACCAGGATTGCATGCGGCAAGTGGACATACGTGCAAGCAAAAACCCCATACACATACAATATAAATAAAGGAAAAAACATTTCTTAAAGATTTGTAAAGTTTTTAAATGCAAGCGAAAAATAGGCGTACAATATTTTTAAATGCACTGAATGTAAGACCAAACTCAGATAACTGTACTCATTCCTTGAGGCAACTCAATAGTTTCTAGGCTTCTTGCTGTCACTTTATTTCCATCGTCTGTTCTCTTCACAAACAGTAGCTATTGCCAGTCCCTATACCTAATGGGAAAAGCTAGATAGAACTGGCAGGCTTCTGCCTGAGGACAGCTTCCAACATGTCAAGTGATTTATTTTTAATTCATATTCTGCACTAGCATTTTTAGCATGAAAATAAATTTCTATGTCTTCCCACTGCCACTTTATCTAATAATATTAGAATTGAGCTCAGCCACAAAATTCCAGCTGTCCTGAGCAACTCTTGCTTACTACTCATAAATAACATCTCATCTGAAAAAGAACTGCACTCAGATTGACAAAGCCGCTTCTGTGGTTTTCATGGGAGGCAAGAATTTCCAAAATGATCCTAGTATCAAATCTTGACATTGAGCTGTTGGTGGATTTTTTTCCTAATAATAATCCATTTCCATCACTCTGTTAGGTTGTGGATTGCCCTGGAGCCTGACTCAGAATCCATGATATTTTGTTAGCGTATAAACTCAGAATGTCAGAACTACTGACTGCTGCCAACCATGCTGTCATAGGAAGCCCAGTCTCTGATGGACAGGCTTATGTAAGAGCCCTCTACAAGCAGATTGTGGCTGACTAGCTCACATCTTAAACTGAGCCTTGTTGGAGGACTCCAGAAGAAAGAATGGTAGAGAGATTTAAATTTTTATAAGTAGGAAACACAGCTCGCTTGCCCCTTGAAGGGAGACTCATGAGGAGCTAGCTGCATTGTGATATCTGGAGACCTGGCATTAATTTAGACACAAAAAGACTCAATCACTAGGAAACATGAGATCTTTCACTAAATTCTATGAAATAGTCTGCATAAGTCTGCAAAGTATGTACATTCAAGAATGTGCTACTGGTTTGAAAATCCTCCGAGAGGAAAAAAAGTTTTGTTGCTAGGACTCCTTAAAACAGCTTGAAACAATCCTAGCTTAATCTTGCAGAATTACACTGCAAATCACAAGATTCTGAAATAAATGAGACTTTAGCACTTTGCTCAACCTTTTTAAGTGAATAGAATGGAAATGGATTGCCATTTTTTTATTTTTATAGAGGTTCCTTTCTCTTTTTTTCTTTTTTTTTATGGACAATTTTAAACATATTCAATGGTGAGGAAATGAATACAGGAAACCAAATGAATTAACAATCTTTCAAATTCCCTTATTTCCCATAAGGAATTTACAATACAGAAAAGTAACCTAGCCATGATTAGTTGGGTTATTTTCTGGCTGATTCATGACTCTACAGCTGAAATTTTATTCTTAACTGCCCACTTTTCTCAAATAGTCCTTTTTTCCTGCTCTGTCTCATGGTGTTCAGAAACTTTATTCAATCTGTCAGTATTGTACAATTCCACCATCTAAAGAGTTATTATGAATGAATGATACAAAAGACTGAGGACGTCCTCACAAGGACTTGAGAATGTTCTGCCAAAAAAAATCATTCCAAACACTTCTCTATGCTAGCAACAGAAAATAGTTTTGTAGACATGGGAAAGGCTCTTAGCTATCTTGTAAAGACATGTGACACTGACCAAAATGTATGTTTTGGTTGGGTTTGTGGTTCTTTCCTGCTTGGAGGTTGTCTCCCACCAGCCCATGAAGTCAGGAAGGGCAAGGGAGGAGAAACATGCCTAGAATGGCCAGCAAGCACTGTATCTGGATCACACACCCAGGAACCACTTCAGCGAGCTAGTTCAACTTCAGTTTCAGAGAACAAAGGCTACATATCCCTTGGGAAGTGGGTGGGAGCTCCAAGGATAGGTGTATATAATTAGTTGGAACTAGGTAATTCAAGGATGCTTGATTTGCATTAAACAGCACACTCCTATCATATGAGCAGAAATACAATACTTAATACTTAATTATCCTATAGACACAGGGAGGGGAGAGCTAGCAGGGAGCTATGTCCAAGGCCATATATAAAATATGGTAAGGGGCATCTGTGTCTAAAGACACTCTCCAGATGAAGTCAGGCAGAGAGCAGGGGCCCCTGGTCGAGAGAGTGAGTCCTACACCTAAAGCTCAGAATGGGTTAAGAGGAGGAGGGCAGCCTTGAACAGCAGGTTCCTCCAACAGGGTTTGTGCCTTTACTGTTTTGTGCTTTAAAAAGGAGATCAGGAACTATGAAAATAAATAGAAGTAGTTTCATGTAACTAAGGATTTAGGGGTTTTTGGAGTTTGCTGTTGTTGTTGTTTAAGTTTTATTGTCCATCCCATTTTCTACATCAAACCAAACTAGACAATGCTAGCACCAGTGAAAAGCAAGTCATGGGCACGCTACAGGACCTGAAATGCTTTTGCTTTGTTCCAGACTGTACTGTTGTTCCATTCTTAGTTCACTCCAGTATTCAACCTTTATCTTCCTATCTCTACCCTGCGCAGTGGTAGCTTCACTGCTTTTGATATCTTTGTTGTTTATGGTACAGCTTCTAGAAGCTTCCTTCCTGCTGGCTAGATTTTATAATGCCAAAAGCTGCTATGCAGAAGGCTGGAGGAAACAAGTTAAGAGCGACCTTTCTCGGCTTTAGACTTTCCATGCTGTTATACCAGATTGCCACACAAGACAAGCCTACAGGTATAATAACGACATGGCTGTTCTTGGAGTAACCAGCTGATTTCTGATTGGAGCTGAGTGAGGGCTTCTCCACAGAGGGAAGTTCAAGCTCAGTACTGGAGAGCTGGTCAAAGGCCCAGGGCTATAGAGGTCATAGACACCAGAGGAAACATACCACTTTTGTTTTGCTAGAGATGTGTCAAATTACCTCCTAAAAGTTTATGTCCATAGACTCATGCAGCCCTCAGCCTTAATCAATGAAACTGCTCACTGCAGTGAACAGAAACAAATGAAGAGACTCATGGCTGGTCAAGCTGCTGAGAACAGGTGGCTGTGGAGCTTTCTACCTTAAAGAGTATACCTATAACACCCCCTCCATGGCTCAGGGAACATTTCAGAGAAGGGAGAATAAAGAACGTAAAAGCTACACTAAAAGAGACATAAAACACTGTGCTGGGATGTGACAAGGCTGTGGCACTCATGAATTCACATCAGTTATGGTCACAGACATGGGGTTTGCACACAATTGAGCTCTTAAACTTGACTAGATAGAGAAGGGGACTCACAGGGCCCAGCCTTCCTCAGGGAGTTACTGGCAGTCTAAGACTGCCAAGGGAACAAAGCCATTGTCATCAGGGATGTAGTCAGCGGTGAGTTACTCCCATGGACAGGTCCACGGCCCAAGCCCATCCAGACTCAAAAACTAAACTAAAAAAAAAACAAAAAAGAAAACATGGAAGTGGTACGGAGGCAGATGGAAGGAGAAGCGTTGGCAGAGGTTAGAGGAGACAAGAGAGGATGAAGTAATGTGTGTGATCAGAGTATATTACAGACACCCATGGAAACATAAAAGAATAAAGGAAGTAAAGTAGTTAAGTAGAGTAATTTTTATTTTTCAAAAAACGAACAGGTATTATTTTGTGGGCTTCATTGCCGGGCTCACCCATTCACTTGGCATTTGTTTGGACCTCAAACCCTCACAGAGAGGGACTCAGGAAGACATTATGCATGGTCAAGGCTGCAGACAGACTAGAATGTGGCAGTGCCAAGTTTATAACCTGTGAAGTCATTATTCCCTCCCAGGGAAACTTGGCTGCCATTGCCGTTTAATAGTGTGTTTACACTCAGGCTAACCAAGAGCTCACTTGTCCATAAAAGAGAAAGAAACTGTTCCATTTCCCCCCCACACTTTTTCAATTGCTGAAGGTAATAGAGATACTGATGCCTCGATGATAAACTAGGGAGCAGTCTTGCAAATGGATTCCGGTATGCTGATTAACAGAAATTGCTCCTGTTATTCACTAAGGAATTAAAATCAGTTTTGTTCCTCTTAAGTGTATGCAATTATATGCTACTATGATTTAAGGTAATGCTATCCAGAATAATGCCAACAATAAAAGAATTATTCACACTTACTTCCACAACTACTACAGACTTTTAAACATTAAGACACATGAACTTAATTCATTTTTCATTTCTTATCCCTTCTTTGTTATCTATTATTATTGATTGCATTAGTCAATGAAGAAATAATAAACATCCTAGTGTATATATATATATATATATATATATATATATATATACACTAATCCATTATGGTCTCAGGGCTCTGGAGGCATGTGTATGCATGCTTGTGTGTTCTGGTACACCTGTGCATGTTCTAGAAACAGGAATTGATTTTTCTCATCCTATTCTCCTAAACTCTCAATCCCCATCCCCCAAGCACCTCACATAAAAATAATGAATGGTACACTGGTGAGCTCTCAATTAGGAGCAGGATCTTTTGTCAAAGAACAGAGTCAGATAACTAATCCAGAATAAAACAAAATGAATCAAAACCGTGCTCTTTCTTTTAATGACAGCATGCTAACTGGGCCAGAGCATAAGTGATTTGTTAATATTAAAATAAAACCTAATATCCCTTGAAACTAAACCATTAGCCCACCACCTCATTCACAAATCTTGTCTTCTAGCATCCAAATATCAAGAAAAAAAAATGGGTAGTAGAGATGGCTCGGTTCTTAGAATCCATGTCTTTCCTCACAAATATCTGTAACTCCAGATTCAGGGGATCTGATGGCCTCTCCTGTCCTCCACAGGAATGCACATACATGGTACACATACACAGAGGGAGAAGGAGAGAGGGAGAGAAAGAAACAAACACACATACATGTAAAAAATTGGGGCTATAAATATTTTTTAAAAAAACAAAATGAAAATCAAGAAGGGTCCGTGAAAAGGCAGAAAGCTCTTTTAAAACATACAACTTTCCTGCTATAAGTTGATGCCTAATCTGGGCTTCCATTTCTTGCTAAAGACTCTTTCATGCTCTTTTAGTACATTTAGTTTGAGTTTTTTACTTTCTTCTTCCCTTACTTCTATCTACTTGCTCTCAATTTTTGTCAGCTTTCTTATAAAATTCCCTAAACACGCTCATCTCCCTAAAATCTTATACTTTCATATTTTTAGGACACCATGCTTAGAATTATGACAGCGTTGATTAGTCTCTGTAGGTCCATTCTTTACTTATTCTAATAGTACATGTCACCATACCTGTAAGGAAAAAAATAGTTCAAGTTCAACCTTCAGCGTGTTGCTCACCAGTAGAACCTTTACCTTACCTGTCAGACAAAATTGAATGTACTATCTCATGAATGTGGAAGGAGAAGAATTTGGGGATAGTGAGAGAGCCAGAAGGAGGAAGAAGGTAAGGGTGGTCAGCGTAGCAAAGTACCTGATATGTATCTGGGAAGATGTTATAATTACCTATTATGCTAGTATGGATTTTTGAGACAGTATCTCTGTATGTAGTCCTAGCTGTCCTGGAATTCTTTGTGTAAACCAGGCTGGCCTAAAACTCACAGAAAGAGACCTGTCTGCCTTTGCCTTCCAGTGCTGAGATTTAAAGGATTGCATCACCACTTTGGAAATTTGTGCTAATCTTAAAATTAAATAAAAATAAAAATGCTTTATTGCTCCTCATCAGACAGCCACATCTTCTCCTTCCCCGATAAACCATCCCCTTTCATCACTTTCCACCCTGCGATGTGAACATTCAGCCTAGTTCCCTGTTACAGACAACCCCTCCCTCCAGCTTACCTATAATGGCCACTGAGATTAGGACTGTGTGCAGAATTAGCCTCTTATTCAACCTATTGACTCTCCTGAGCATGAAAGGGTGTCTATTTTCCTGATTTATTACTTAATTTATTCTTGGCATCATTTCACATATTAAGCTCCTTAATCCCAACTAGATTATAAACCCCTATTTTTTTGCACTTTTATTTTTGCATACTTGCGCATGAACATAAACAGACAAGGAGCATGCACACTGTTGCATGTGCAGGGTGGTCAGAGAACAACTTTGTGAAGTTGGTTCTCTTTCATCTTTACATGGGGCCCAGAGATGAAACCTAGGTCACAAGGCTCACAAAAGCTCTTCTCCCAGGGAACCATCTCGTCAGCCCAAACTGTCAGCTCTTAGAGAGCAAGAATTGTGTTCCATCCATCTTTGACTTTTCAACAACAAGGTACTGAGTTAGAATGGGATTATTTATAAACAATTGTTTTTAAAATTATTTTCTCAAAACAATTGAGTTTGAAGAAAGTTCTAAAGGAACACAAGATTTAAAAAAAAATGATCTAAACAGTGACAGAGGCTGGGGAATGCCTCTTCTGTACAAATACATTGATATAATATGTCTAACTTTTCCTTTTCTATCATGTTTAAGAATGTTCAATGAGCTTCTGTCCCCTCCAGGTCTTTCTATCTCCCCCTTCTTTCATAAGATTCCCTGCACTCTGCCCAAAGTTTGGCTATGAGTCTCAGCATCTACTTTAACCCTGCTAGGTAAGACAGGAGCTCCACAAGGAACTCCTTGTGGAGCAAGGAGAACAGAACCAAAAATTCTGAGCACAGGGGTCTTTTCTGAGACTGATACTCCAACCAAGGACCATGCATGGATATATAACCTAGAACCCATGCACAGACGTAGCCCATGGCAGCTCAGTGTCCAAGTGGGTTTCCTAGTAAGGGGAACAGTGGTTGTCTCTGACATGAACTCAGTGGCTGGCTCTTTGATCACCTTCCCTTGAGGTGGGACAGTCTTACCAGGCCACAGAGGAAGACAATGCAGCCAGTCTTGATGAGACCTGATAGGCTAGGGTCAGAGGGAAGGAGAGGAGGACTTCCCCTATCAGTGGACTTGAGGAGGGACATGGTAGGAGATGAGGAAGGGAGGGTGGGCACAGGAGGAGATGAGGGAGGGAGGGTGGGACTGGGAGAATATGAGGGAGGGGGCTACAGCTGGCATGCAATGTAAATAAACTATAATTAATAAAAATAAATAAATAAATTTTTAAAAAGAGAAAAAGAATATTCAATGAGAGATTAATTCAATTTTTAAAAGGGGTTTCTAAGTTTTACAATACCATCATACCCTGAGGGAAAAAACCAAAGCTTTACATAAAAACTAAGAATATTTTTAAATTGAACTAAAATTCATTTTGAAACAAAATTATATACAAGTAAAGAGTGAATAAATATTACAAAACTCATTTGTTCTAACTTACCTTTGGTTTTAAAATAACAAACTAAAGAAGGCTTAGGTCTCTCAAATCACTGCCAAGAGCCCCTCCATGCCCCCCCCCCGCCTTTGTGGTGAGACTGAGAGTCACTTTGCTGACATGAGCAGATTGGCCAGTTGAAAAGAACAGTTTGAAAGAATAGTTTGAAGTGAAGTTCAGAAGGGTGGTAAGAAAACCCTAACTACAATAAACCTATTTATAAATCTTTCCTAAGGAAACATTCAGAAGTGCTGTGGCACTCCCAACAATATTCGCTGAGAATTAAAAACTGGAAATAATATAATTTATAATAAAGGAATAGCAAATATTACTTTTAGTACATCTCTCCCATAACCATTAAAAAAACATGCCACCAGGATCATACCTGTCACCTAGACACATAAAATGAGCAAGATAACATGAAGTCTGATTTTAAAATACTGACAGGTAATTGAAATACTTTACAATACTTCAAAGGCCCAACAAAATATCTCTAGTGTCAGTATTTAGCCAGTGTTTTACCTTTCTCTTTGTAATGAAATGTTTTGAAAAGTTACATACCAAATAATTATGAAAATATTCTTTGGTTAATGTTAAGATAAAATGAATATAATTCTAATTTCTTAAAGTATCTATGTGTGTTTTAGTCTTTGTGGTGAATCATATTCACACCTCTTTCACATCTATCTCATCTGTGATACTAACAAATCTGGTTAAGGAAAACTGTGCCTTGAATCTCTCAGGTTGATGACCGAGCCTCTGACTCTTGGTTCCTCATGAAGAAGAAACAACACATGATACTAACTGTAACTCTTTGGAGAAAGGGTGAATACTGGCCAGACATTTTGCAGAATTTTAATATTCTTTGTTTTGATCTCTTCTGTGGTGCTGGGGATCTTAGGACCTTGTACATGTTAGACAAATGCTTGACCACCAGCTTATGTCCCTAGCTCCTGGCCAGACGGTTATAAACTGAGTGTTTATCATAGACTGTTTCCTCTCTTCTCTTTTGATCCAAGCTTATTAATTGATTCCAGTCTTTACTGTTTAGTCTGCACCATTCCAGACTCTTTGAAGAAAAAATTTCTGGAGATTTAGGGAAAACATGCACTAAGAATGAAAGAGATGACACATTAGATAAACCTGAGATAACAGAGTGATTTTTAAATGAATCAAGTTTACTCATTCATATGTTTAGTTTCAATTAGTCAAATACAAAAAAAAATATTATTCTGCTTTCTTCAAGACCACACTGAAGAGCAGTGAGGGGAATTCCACATGTCTGTCCAAAAAGAAAATATGGAATTAAGCCAGACATGGTAGCACATGCCTTCAGTCCCTGCACTGGGAGACAGTGCATCTCCATGAGTTTGAGGCCACTCGCATGTCATGACAGCCAGGGCTACATAAAAGTGAGGTCCTGTCTCAAAAACACTAATGGCTGGAGAGATCACAGGCCCTAAAGCAGCATCTACTACTGCCATTTTTCTGGAATACACTTTCCACCTGTATTCTAAATACTTGTTCTTATACTCATAGATTAAGTGCATTTCCCACTCCTCATCAAAGAACTTCTTTTTTGCGGCAGACAGAGGCTATTGCAGAGGTCTACAACTGGTCAAAACACAGAGAATAAGTGGATGTGGGGTGTTTAGCCCTAGCTGGGACGTCTACAGCAGAACCTCTACACCTATGACTTGGATAACATCCCAGAAGATGGGGCAGAAATGTTGTAAAAGCCATAGCACCAGAATGACTGCTGCAAGACAGTGTCTTCTGGACATGATGGGAATGCTGTGCCAAAAATTCTCAACAATATGGTTGCCTAACAAGAACGTACCATTCGCCATGCCAACACAGATGAGGAAAATTTCAAAAGGCCCTCCTCCTAAATAAACAGCTACAGGCAGTCAATAACTGCTGAGGGAAGGAGAAGCCATCATTTCAAGTGATAAGTCGCCTCATAAGTTTCTCAATCCTACGTGATCAACACCAAACTGACGTGCATGTGGGTAACACTAATTGGACTCAATAGGGTGCATGTGTGCAAGCAACAAAATTATAGAAGAGATCATGAATTTGAGAAAGGAGGGATATTGGAGGAGCAGGAGGAGAGAGGGGAACATGAATGATATATATAGTGTACATGAATTACATGAAGTTCTCAAAAAAGTTTTTAAAAAATTTTAACTTTCCACTTCAAATCACACAACTTGGCAATAAAGATAGACTCACCGATGACTACTTTTAGGTACTAATTTAACTTAACCTTCTCTTTTAAATCAGGCAGTATCAGCGGTATAATTATCAAAGACAATTAGATGGAAACATTAAAGCAACCAAGTGTCAAGCCAATACACTTTTCTCTACAGATGGACAATGGGGTGCAGGTGCATGGCTGAGACACCCCTCATGGGGTCACTGTCAGGTCCTGACGTAAATGTGTCCATGAAGAACATGTTGTTCAACATATCACAGTCCAGGAAATGATTAATCTTAACTCCTGCCTGGATACTGCAAAAATACTGGCAAAGCTACTGCTGAGTGTTGCCATACTCTGTTGTTGGTGAATATTATCAGGCCCTCACCTTCTTTAGTAGGAGACGAGAGAGAGAAACCGCAGTGCCATGCCCTCTCCAGCCTGGCTTAACACCCTAGATCAATAACCTGGATTTGTATATCTCTTCCAGTGAGCAGCTTTCTCTTTCAGCCAAAGCCTGTCTTCAAAACACAAATAATACTCCCATCTGCTCATTAAGCCTACAGCTTTGCCACTCCAAGTTAAATTCTGACTTTGAAACATCACTGGCGAATCTGAAAGTAAAATGAGAAGAGTGAAGCAATGGAAAATTCTCTCCCTGGATCATGATGTTGAGCAAAAGAAATTTGCAACCTGCAACATGTGCTTTGGAGGTGTCTTTTATGGGGGGATAAAGGTCATTCCACTGCTGGGTCGGGAAGATCCCTTCATAAGGAAACGGACTTCTCTAGAAGTACACTATCTTGACTTTCACATTTGTAGAAGGCATCAGTAATCTTACCCAGCTGAGGACCCTACAAATTACAGTGTTGATCTGTCAGGCAAAATGGGCCCATAAGCAACTGCTGATTGAAACTGAGGCCCACCCTACAGGAGGGAATCCATACCTGGTACTTTCAATCTGATCAAAAACACGTGGCTGGGGAAGCCACAGGCTCTAAGAAGGGAGGGATTTATCATTGTTGCTTTGCTAAATTGACATCGCATGGAACTGCCTTGCTATGCTAAATATCTATTTGCAGTCATAGACAAATGCTACTCTTGCCATTAATCAGCAAAGCCTTTCTGTGCAGTGAATGGCTGTTGATAAATTCTGGGAAAAGAGGAGGTAATGTTTTCAGATCCATACCCACTGCTGACGCCATAGAAACGGATTTGTAGGGAAGAATCCAGGCCGAGGAGATTGAATGAGATAATAGTGAGATAATTAGAATGCTCTACGCACACGCATGAAATTGAACAAATTTAACTAATAAAATAATTAGTGAAAAATATAAAAGTTATATCTCTGATACAAGAAAAAAACGGTAGGGCAGGCTGGGCAACCGAACCAATTATCACTAAAACCTATTTGTGAATAATTCTAACAGCTTTTCTTCACACTGTGAAAAATTCCTTTTTACACTTTTTTCACCTTTCAGGAATGCAGCATTTATAATCTGAGTCCCTCTCTATAGAGAATGGTAAGCATCTGTTTCATCAAACAAGGCCTGACACTTTCACAGCAAGAGTTCATCCTTGTCTTAGTTGGGGTCACTATTGCTGTGATGAAATGACTAAAGCAAGTTGGGGAGGAAAGGGACTGTTTGGCTAACACTTCCACATCACGGTCCATCACTGAAGGAAGTCAGCAGAAGAACTCAAACAGGGCAGGAACCTGGAGGCAGGAGCCATGAAAGGTGCTGCTTACAGGCTAGGGCATCATGGCTTGCTCACCTTGCTTTCTTATAGAACCCAAGGCCACCAGCCCAGGGATGGCACCACCCACATCAATCACTGAGCTGGTCCCTCCCACATCAATCATTAAGAAAATGCCCTACAGGACAGCTGGATCTTATGGAGAATTTTTCTCAATTGAGGTGCCTTCCTCTCTTGGGAAGTCCTGGGAAGTCCCAAGAGAGGAAGGCACCTCAATTGAGAAAAATTCTCTTGTGTCAAGTTGACATAAAACTAGCTAGGTCAGTTTTCGTTGGTTTTCCAAGTGTCCAACATTGAGCAAAGCTAATACTTGTTTTCTAGTAGATGGTTCAATAAAACACAACAGATATAAACGTGTGAATCTTAGTTCTTAAAATATTTTTAAATCTCTGTAAACATTTTCTTAAAATTGTTTTATAAACTATATCATACTTTATAACAGTATCTAGTTTATTAAACATGGCTCACTAGTGAGTTCCTTAAATACAAACTAGTAATTTGCTTGCTAGTCATAAAATGGGTATCTACATATGACAGACTATACAAGGACACTGAAATAATAATCATTATTGTGGGTCAGTTCTCCATTGTGTGTTCTCTTCAAAATAAACAGTAAAACATGACCCTAATGTCAAAGAATTCTGTTTAATGGGAAGCCAGTGGTGAAAGTCTTGGTGAATATTAAAACATAAAACATTAAAAAGAAAAAAGCATGTAATAGCACAGAAAGATATGAAAGGAATTTTGAAGCTTGTTAATGGCTCACTGAAAGGTTTATGCACTAAAATTACACGTTCTTCCCTAAACCTGCCAAGATGAAGTGCCTTAATGACAAAAAATTACTCTTTCAGAAAAATTCCCAAAAGCCTACATGAGACTTGGCATTGCTTGTAAAAGATTTATTCTTTAATGTCTATTTTTTACATTAATATGGATTCAGCCATTCTAATAAGAAAGAGATGGGCATGATATGAGATTTTGGTGACAAGGTAAGTTCAATGTTTTGTCATGGTCCCAGCCCATCAAAGACTAGCTTGGATGGGAAATGAGTGCCTAAAGCCCAGCAGGCCAGCTTGCTGAGGTCTGAGCTAAGAGTGATGGGCACTTCCAGGCCTTAATCAGGGCTTAAAGTCAGGCTATTATTCACTATTTCTCCTTAAACTAGGTCACAATTCAATCAATCAACAGATATCTGTTGGGTAGGCCTATTTCTCTCATCTTGTGTTTTCTCAACATGGCTTTTGAACTGTAATCAGAGCCTGTTAGTGTTACTTTTTAAACTTTTTAATTTCTATTTCTTAAATCTCTTCCTCCCTTCGCCATCCCAACCCCTTCCAACACCCCAATACCAGGTGGGACAGGAAGGAGGTTAGTGGGGAGAGGAGGTAGAGTTCTCTTTAGCTACTTCCTGCTGGTTAGGGTTGTCAGGTTCCTCGGGGGAAGTCCAATCATCATTTTAGAGTATATCTTACTTCTCTTCAAACTGTATCAGCAGCAATCAGGAGCAGCAGGGGTGGACACCAGCACTCTTTTTCTTTCACCGAGCTCCACAACACTCTCTGGGCTCCGGCCTTTATCTCTCTCAGAGTCCTTAGAATTAAACCATCTGCAACTGGCAAAGAGCCCCCACTCAGCCTGCATCAGGCAAATACTTTGTGGACAATATGAATCAGCCCCATAGCCTATACCTGGGATCAAACCAAAACCATGTTTACATCCACAACAAGAACCATCTTCCCTCTTTTTTTCTGACATTTATTTTAAAATTTCCCATGTCCTCATGCCAGCAAGATATTATGCAAATACAAAAGAGGAAAAGTGTGAAAGATGAGGTTTCTGATTGCCAGCACATTAGAAATTAGCTGCTCATATAGCGGTTAACTGATCTCCCCCTGCCTCTCCCATGTGGCCTTCTTTGCATCTCCTTTTCTCTTTGCACAGGTCACCAACTGTTCCTCTCCCTGAAGGACTGGTAGCTAGCCAGCCCACCTAACTTTTCCTTAACCACTTACCCGTCTTCATTTCATTGATGTTTTAAGGATATGACGAAAAACTGAAAGGGTTTAGAAGTTCAACAGAGGCCAAATCATGACTCGCTGTCATTAACTATCAACAAAATCCAGACAGCAACAAGGTTCCATAGTCATGTCTAGTTCTCCTAATCCTTGCTCCTCGAAGATCCAAGAATCATTTTCATCTCCACATGGCATTCACACAATGGGTATCTTCAAATGGTGCACGCAATTCAACCATTGCTAAGAGATACCATTGGTTTTCTAATTGACAAACAAAAGGCAAGTTCTTGAAAGACATGTTTATTTCTAATGGATATATCTCAGTTACGTACATGAGAATTGAAGGACCCTTATAATACATAAAGATTTAAATTTTATTTCTAATCAACTAGTATTAAGAATAGAAATATTCAAAAAAGTAGTAATTTGAATTTGTTTGATCCCATGTTAGTTAAACTGCCATAAATAAAATGAAGAATAGTACACTATTAACCATACTCCACATTAAGTATATACTAAGATATGTACATTGTCCAAGTAGTCCAGACATATATTTATACCTGTATTCTCTTACATCATGATTTTCTCCAATTATGCCTTTAATTAATCAAATACAAAAAAAAATCAGGATTCATTTGGCCTAGACTATAGTAGTAAGTATGTATTTGAGAGAAGTGTTTTAGCCAGTGGCTTACTATCCAAGGAGGGGACATGGCTTTCCTTGGCTCTTATTGACTCATAAGAACAGTCTATATATTACAAAATTCCTGAGTCATAGACATTTCCAGGCAATTATTTTTACAACATCAACTGTTATAATACCTCCCCATAGTCCCACCTCTAGGCAGGGTCCTGTGCAGTACACAACGCTCTCAACTTAAGGATTTTAACCTTTACATCATTCTTCTGCTTTGACTGCACACTAGGGAAGAGCATGAGCTAGATTCCTGGCTCACTGCAGCGGGGTTACTAACGAAGGCTGACCCCATCTATTTCTACTGGGAATCATTAAAAACATCTTAGGGGGGAGGGGAACTGACCCATATTTTTCTTGGCTAAAACCTCTCAGTTTATTAAAGATAAGTCAGTCTCCTACATCACTGTTTTCTTCTACTAAGCTGCCCATTCTTCCTACTCCAGTTTTTGCTGATCTCATAATCAGTGAAACTTATAGTCACCAATTTAAGAAAAGCAAATGATTTTATCTTGCAGTCATTTTATATCTGGTCCAAAATAAATAACAACTCTAAGATCATTTTTCAAAGCAGGAGGGTGTCCTCATAGGCTGCTTGAATTAACAACAATCTGTTGTCTATATACCTTTAAGTTAATCATCATGATTATTCTGCCTTTACCCTCCGCCAAATTATCCGTTCAAAATAACCATAAGTAAAAAGAGAAAAAGTTCCATTTTTAATTGCTATTTATTAAGTATGGATTTTTTCCAACCTGGACAATTATAAAAATACCTTGCTTTGTCCTGCTATGGTAGGATTTCATCTAGACAACAAGCATTATACAAAGAAGCAACAAACAGGCTCACTGATGCGATGTGAGGTAGGCAAGTGCTGTTTTCCAAGTCCGTACACCAAGAAGTACAGAAGGCCCTAGAATTGCCCGAGACCCTGTCCCACCTCAGAAGCGGTCAGGGAACGATTCTAAGTAATGGCTTTGCCTGTCAGTCCATCTGCAGAGCGTCTGTCCTGCCACTTACCCAACAGTCATCCCTCATGGCCCACAGCCAGAAAGCGTAAAGGATATCATATTCGTTTGCTTTCTCTGTTGCTGTCATTAAACGTTGACTGAAAGCAACTTTGGAAAGGAACTTTGGGAAGGAAAGAGCTTCTTTGGCTTATAGGTTACAGTCTACCATAGAAGGAAGCCAGGCACTCAGAAGAAATCACGAAGAAAGTGCCTACTGGCTAGCTTCCTGTAGCTGGCTCCACTACCTTTTCATGTAGCTTAACTCCCCACCCCACCCCACCCCAGGGATGGTAGTGTGCTGGTCCTTCCTACATCAATTAATAATCAAGACAACATCCCAGTGGGATACCCACAGGCCAATGTGATGGAAGTAATTCCTCAATCTCCTTCCCCTTGGGTGTGTCAAGTTGATGATAAATCTGTAGCCCACCTTGACATAACTAATGTACCAATGTTGGGGCCTTGATTAGTGTGCTCAGAAAGTTCGAAGCTGGGGTAGAAGAATCAAACATAACAAGGTGTAGGACCTCTAAAGATTCCTTAACTCAGCAGTTTGTTCCAAAAGCCTAGCTTTTATGTAGGTGACTATTTGACCTTAAACTATATTAAAAGTACTTCAAAGCTTCCTCTCTCCCATTTGACTTTTAAAAATATGTCACAAAACAGTGGCTTGCTGAGCTTGACTCCTCTTTGTTAGTCTGACATCATGTTCTTACTAGAAAGCCTGGGCCACAGTGCTTAGAGATGCTCCCAAAGAGTCACAGTCAGAGGCATTGCAGCCCCAACTCCCAGGTCCGGCTTCAGGTTTTTGGTTTGGTTCTGTTTCATTCACTTGCCTTTAGAACACTTTACAGAATCAGAGTTCACACCACTTTAAACTTCCCTAACCACATCTCTTGATCTTCATAGAAATGAAATTTGTCACAATTGTTCGTTACATTCCAAAACCTTAAGCTGCATTAGAGATGAGAAATCAATCCCACGTTTATTTACTCTTCTTTTGTCGGTGTTCAAACTCCACATTAATTATACAGCAGAGGTCACAAGCCTTCTCCCTCTCCTCTGAGCTTCTAATTGGTGTCAAAAAGTGGGCGTTTAGGCTAAAGCTCCTCCCTGCCAAGAGAGAAAAAAGTTCAAAAAGCAGTAATGTACTGAAATATATCTCTACTGTATATCACTAAGCTGCATGGCTAAAATCACCCTTGCATCTTATGTTTTTTTTAATGATTTTTTTTGTACTCTGCTAATTTTTTTTAAACCTCTACAAATGTACAAATGCCACGTGTTTTTACTGAATCCTAAATTAAAACCATTAACACTTCGAGGGGTCCCTTGGTAGCTAGGAACTCCTAAGTGGAGACTGGAAATGCAGTTTTGATCACATTTGGATGCTTGATGAAAAGTGTCGGTTTTTCTTTTTTTAATCTTTGACAATTTCTCACACTATGTAATGTGTTTTATCATATTCTCTCTCTCTCTCTCTCTCTCTCTCTCTCTCTCTCTCTCTCTCTCTCTTGCCCTCCCACTGCCACCAACCTCCTCCTTCCTCACAGTACCCCTCTCATTTTCATCCTTTTTTTCTGTTTCTGTGTGCGCCACTAAATTGAGTTACAGTTGCTTGCAAGAGCATGTGTGGAGAGTTATTTACTAGAATTTGAGCAACTCATCAGTGGCTAGATCACTGAATGACCCCCTCCCATGGCAACCCTTAATTACCCATAATCCCTCAGCGGTGGATGGAACCTCATGGGATCTTCCTCCTTTATGGACCCTCCCTCTTAAGACTGTGGGGTCAGGAGGGAGATGAAGGAAGGAGTGGGAGGGTAGGAGGGAATGAGGGAGGGGGCTACGCCTGGGATTCAAAGTACCTAACCTGTGATTGAGATAAAAATAAATAAATTTAAAAAAAAAACTGTGGGGTCTTTTGTTTCAGAGGACATTCTTCCGTTAAATCTTTGTTTCATGGGGTTTTTAAAAAAATATTATTTAATGCTATGCAGTTCAACAGAAGAAACCCACACAGGTGGTTATAACCCTTAATTAGGATGAATCCTTTCTTTCACTATCTTGACCTAATTCTGATACATTTTGTTTACTTATTTATATATTCACCTGATAGGGTCACAGCCTAGCCTGGCCTCAAACTCTCGGCATCTTGCCTCAGCCTTCAAGGGCTGGGATTAAAGACATGCATTTTCATACCTTGGCCTGATGCATTTTTAGTTCAGGAAACACATTCAGGCCAGCATGTCTGAGAGACATACAAAGGGTCTTGGGAAACAATACAACAATATCCATATTTTCTTGTATTGGCTGCTTCTAAAACAGATTAATGGGCCTTGTTTTGGCTGGAGCTGCAGAAATAAGTGGGTGTCCTGATTTAAAAGGCAACTGCTGGTACTGCCGGTGTGACAGCATTTAGCAAGGTTGTCAGCACCTTCTCATGAGAGATTTTTTTAGAAGTACCTCTACCACAGATATAAAATTTAAAAATCATCTAATTCCGTTTCTTTTGCGGCAGTTTGTGCTATCAGAGAAAAGCTCTGAGTGAAGGAGCTGTGTATCAAGAGTTCTGATCAACACCTTGGTTGTTCTCCTTACCCTAATTTTTTTTTTTTATAAAAACATGTGAATTGCTCTGGCATGGAACCTACCCATGAGGAACCAAAAGAATCATACTGCAGTGTCACCCACTACAGCCAGCTCTTTACTGAGGTCTCTTGGCAGGCTAGTTTATTTTTGTAATCTATGTCTTATTGTAAAGCCTGAAGAACAAAACAAAAGACAGAGTTGCAGAAACTTGCCCAGGATATGTGACTAAAACAAGTAGAAAGAGACAGAATGGAACCTGATAAATGCAAGGGACACACTTTTATAAAACATGTGGTTCAAAGCCTACTGAAAGTGTTTGTAAAGTTGGAAATGGAAGATTACGCTAGAGTATGGAAGAATTATGGATACTCCCATAGAACCACCTATATAGCATTAGGTAACTGGTGAGATTTATCACAGCAAGAGATAAGTGATAACCTAGCCCAAAGCTCTGGGCCAACATCAGCCTGTGTTGGTTTTTAATCATCTTGACTACATAATGTCAAAACCACCTCTTAAGTAAAAATCCTTTTTCACATAAGAAACATGTCTTATAGAGCATTCGAAGACATAATGGGATAATCTCTGTGGACTAGCATGAAATCTGAGTGATTTAACAAAGGTTAGTCATTTGCAAGGCCCCTAACACATGGGCAGTAATTTCTTGCGTATGCTGGCAGCATTTCTTTAAGGCAGGCCACTAAGGCTTAGCACTAGGGGCTGTTGCACTGCTTACATTTGATGTTCTCTCACAAAAGCTGCAAACTCAGGATCGTTAGCATACAGTTCCAAAATCCTCATTCTTTCTTGAATTTCCTTAAACAAAGAAGAAAAAGAGGCTATGTGTTGCATTAGGAAAAAACGCAGCAGCCATTCAAAGGGAATCTAATTATTATAAGGAGCTTCTGGGCTACCCAAGAAAGAGCTGTAAGGGGGGGGGTGGGCAGCGTGGGAAAGCCTTTAGCAAAACAGAAGGCTCTGCATACAGTGTACTGGATACCATATAAACTAAGGCTGGTGAAATAGCTCAGTGGTAGAGTACTTGCTTAGTATGCACAAAGCCTTGGGTTCAAGTCCCAGTACACCAAAAAGGAAAGAATAATATTTCTGCATAGCTAATACATGAACTGTTCTAATTCAAAATATATTCCTAAGAAAGGAATGAATAAAGAACAGAAAATGTTTTAATTGTGGAAAAAGTCACTGGGTAGGGAATGAGGACCAGCTCGTTTCAATACCCTCTACATAGTCTGGGAGATATCACCATATTCTAATTAACGTAAATATTCTCCGTCATCTCTCTTCAACCCCACGCAATGCACACATACATGCTCACATAGACCAGCAAGGCAGCAAATGGAAGCCTCCTACCTCTTTGGAAAGGTCAGTGCTCTCATACATCTGCCTGATTTCTTCTCTGCTCAGACCACCGATCACCTCTTCACTAGCAGAGCTACAGAAGGGGTCTTGGCTATAGGGTTTCTCGTACCGTTCACATCCAGCCAAGTGGCTTTCATATGCAGGGTTGTACTTCATAGCATTCTCAACAGATGACAGGCTGTCAGGCTGCCTGCTGGAGCCACAGGAAGAAGCGTATCATCGATTAAGGGTCTCTCCTCTGGATGCTCAACTATGTGAAAGTCTATTTTTCTGGGAAAAGGCTTGTGTTTCAAAGCCTTTCTTTGTGGACACAGATGTGGGATCAGGGACACTATGAGAAATGTCTAGATTAAGCTCAGGTGTCATCATTGCCCCCTGTATCATTCATCGTATTTCCCCACAGCACCTGACACTCAATAAATGCTGGGTGGGAACTATGTCTGCCATCAGAGAGTATTTTATTAAATAAACACAGCTCCATCACTTCCAGAGCAACACCTATGAAATAATCATGTGTCACCACATAGACTATCTAGAAAAATAATAACATGGAGGACCGAAAGCCCTGGGTCTCAACTGAATTCAATTCAGGTCCATTTGCTGAGCAGTAATTATGTGCTATGACTTCTCTAAATGCTGATGTGAAGAAGTTTTTGGCCTCTGCCCTAGACAAGATCACAGTCTCTTGACAACTCAATTGATGCAAAGCTTAATAACTGTGCCTTACTGGAACTATGTCTTGGTGCTCTAGGACAGAGCCCAGTATGTCTGTGTCTTTAACCAGGTCAGATGTGGGGGAGATTCTAGCAGTGTGCCAGGGTGTTCACAAGGCCTTCTTGACCTGGCTCCTGTTCACTCGCTTATTACAGTGAGACCCACCATCCCCTGCAGAAGGACACTCTTCTCTTCCACACTCTCCATGATCACTAAACTTTCAAGACCTTCTGCCCCTGCCAAGCCTAGTGCAATCCTCATCCTGGCCTCTTAGCATCTTATTCATAGACTACTTAGAGTTCTTCAAATGTGGCCTCGGTTTGAAGCTGTTTTCTCGCACAGTTCTCTGCCTCCACCCAGCTCTTTGCCCTGTATTTGGCACATGATAAGAAATGAGTAGAGGGGCATTGGGTTCCACTAGCAAGCTCTTTCCTTATTTACCTGGTGAGCCTCTGCCTTTGTCTCCTGATATTCTGAGCTTGAAGCGTCTTCACAAAGAAGAAGATAACAGCAGAAGCGACAAGGAGAAGACTAAGCACAGAGGCTATGGTGATGCCTATGACAAAGGGCTCAGACACAAACTCCTCACAGTGCTGGCCTCGATACCACCAGTTCGAACCAACCCGGCATCTGTGAAAACAGTTACCAAACTCAAGATCTGAATCACTTGGCTCAAAATAACAGCAAATGGAACCTCCAGAAGCGGAATGGGAAAGGTAGATATATAAATTCTGATAGGGTAAATCTCATTAAGGACTTGAATAGAGTACTGGGGCTGGAGCCAGTAGTAGAATGCTTGCCTAGTGCACATAAAACCCTGTGTTCCAGTCGCAGCATAGCAGGAAAAGAAAAAAAATATGCCTTGACGTGCAAATTAAATAAGCACATGATTGAAGGCTGTGCACAGTGCCTGATGCTGACCAGTAGACCTTGAATGGCTCCTTTGAAATGGCTGGTTAAAGTTTTACAGGCTTAAAAAATTATTATGTTCAACCTTCTCATTTACAGGTAACAGAAACACAGGCCCAGGAAGGAAGGTCACTCTGTCGAGGTGACAAACAGTTTCCAGAATGCAGTTTTTAACACCTCACATGTCATCTTAGCACCCTAAAGAGGGCCTCAAAGTTCTGAGACCTCAGACTTGTGAGAAGAAAAAAAAATGTCTTCCATCCCCAGCACAGTAAGGAAAGCACTGCTTTGCAAAATAATGTTAATTTCCCTGGACATCAAGAAACTGTAATTGCCTTTAGTTTTCTAATTAAACCTCACACTTTTTTGCACAAAAGCATTTGGTTCCTCTCCAGCTATTTTCTATTTGGGTATCTACATCAGTGTTTACATTCACACATTAACATCTTATTTATGTTCTCAACATTTCCCCCTCTTTCAGTTCTGTGTCTGTGGTCATGCAGCTGGGAAGTCATTGTGAGACAACATAATTGGATTGTGTGTGTGTGTGTGTGTGTGTGTATTTCTTTGAAGGCAGTGGTCAGAAAAGGGTGGTCAGTCTAATTGACTTTGTGTATCTGCAGTTACCTCACTGGTTCTAATTTACAAATAGACTCAGACTTAGAGGAAAATATCTTTGTCATGACTTTGAAAACCTTAGTATTTGTGTCGATTTAGTTTAAAATACTTAATATGATACAAGGATCACAAAGTCATTAAGAGTAAAATGTCAGTAAGAGTAAGATGGGAAGTTAGCCTGCAAGCAGTGAGAAACACTTGGTGCTCCTGTGGCGGAGCAGTATTTGGTACCTAGAACCCACATGTCAAGTTTACAACCATCTGTAACGCCAGTTCCAGGGGATCCAACACCTTCAGACCTCTGTGGACACCAGACATGCACAAGGTACATATACTTAAATGTGGGCAAACATTCTTACACATAAAATAAGCCTTAAAAAAATAAAATCCATCAGGTGGTGGTGGCGCAGGCTTTTAATCCCAGAACTAGAAAGGAAGAAGCAGGTGGGTTTGTGAGTTTGAGGCCAGTGTGGTCTACAGAGCAAGCTCTAGGACAGCCCTAGAAACCCTGTCTTAAAAAACCAAGGGGGGAGTGGAGATAAAATCCAATCAGGATATCACATGGCCCCTTTGTTTGCACTCTAATGTGTGATGTGCTGATCTTACACATAGATCTTATGTGAATAGTAATGATTATCATCCCCACTGAAAACATCAGACAAAGGTTCCCAGCTAATCCTAATGCTCTAAGTAAGAAGTGCACAGCTTCTCAAAAGAAAATAACTCTAATGGGTATGTGACTTAGGTCTATTGAGGCCCAATCATCTCATGAGAATTACACAGCATCTATCTAATTGCTGAGACCATAATAAACATTATTGTGACTGACCTACAATTATACTGTTAACCCATTTTCTTTGGAAGAAGTACAAAAGCTTTAAAGCCAAAATCCCTCATTGCAACATACCTACAAATGGCCCCATGTCCAGGCATAATGTCACACTTTCCATCGTTCAAGCAGAAGTCAGGCTGTAGATCACAGAGACTTTGACAAGGCCGTTCATCCACACTCAGGTACCCAGGGTAGCATTTGCACTTTGCCTCTCCACTCCATGGATTTACCAAACACTCAGAAAATTGATTACAGGCCTGAAACTTGCAAGGGTTGGCATCATCACCTAGAGTATCAAACAAGCCAGAAAATGATTCAAGGAAAGTCAAAGAACAGAAACTGAGATATGCGAAGAAAGCTCCTTTCTCAAAGCATCATGGGAAAAATCCCGGTCCTGAATCATGAAAATATGCCAACACCTGACTCTTCACAGATTAGTCTGCTTGTGTTAGATTTCTCTGAAATCCGAGCTAAATTATAAAAGCCTATAGCCTGCGTAAGCCTCTACATGTAGACAGCTTTAAAACTATTACCAGGTAACTACAGACCTAAGCCAAACAAGATTTTCACAAGTTCCTCATCTCTACCAACTGAGCCAACTACAGACCACCTCTACTCTATACATGCCGTTGTATGTCTGCCTCATGCTGATAATATGGGATAGGAAAAGAACCTATAAAAAAAATGGTTAGGTCCTCATGGGTGGGGACATCCCTCAGTAGGCTTGAGAACGATCTAGATTTGCAGAAACTACTAATAAAAAAGAAAATCATCCCTGTGTCTCCAAAATTAGGAAAACTAAAGAAAGCATCTTTCTGGAGCTCTCAGAGGAAGCACGTCCCCACAGTGCCTTAACTGTGACCCTCTAGCCTTAAGAACATTCTGTTGTTGTGAGCTACCTAGTCTGCGGTGCCCTGCTAAATCAGACTTAGAGAGCCAAAGCAGAGGAAGAATGGCAAGGTGCTTATACAACACGGAGCACAAACCAACATGCTGACACACAGGAAGTTTCTATAAGGGACCACACAGCAGGGTCCCACTGTGCACTGCCTGGGTCTTTGCCTCATGTCCTAGTAATTACTTTGCAACTCTGTAATCATAAAATAATCTAATCTTAAACATAAGAGCAGACAGAATGGGTACTGCATAGATTCCCTTTATTAATGAAAGCAAAATGTTTGGAGACACCAATGTTGACATAAAACAATAATAATAATTTAAAATATACATGTAGTAGAGAAATTTTATCTAAAAATTTTAAACTTTGTGGCCACTCCATGGGAGTGAGGGAAGAAGATAATAGAATGTCTTTTCTATAGAGTAGACAATATGAGGCAAATGTACTTATATATTCTAATTATTGTTTTTAAGTTGACTAGGAGCTAAATAGCTCAATGGCTGAACACCTGCCTAATGTGTTTGAGATCCTGGGTTTGAGCCCCAGAACTTTTAAAGTGGAAGGGGAGCACCAAGACAGTAACAATGAACCATAACTGCTCACATTTTTAGACCCTAGTCAAATACTTCTGCATATTTGTTTAGTCCCGAGACTCAAGTTATTAAATATATAGGCTGGGGAAAAGAATGCCCATATAATAGATGAGCGACTTAGAAATCAGATGGCTTGCTTTCTAAAGTCATTCAAATGATAAATGATAGAGTGAAGGCAAAACTTTTCAGCTTCCAAATTATAATAAATTGCTTCTTCCACACACCACGTGGCAAAGAATGTACAAGCAGCCTCAGAGAGCTCACGTGACAGGAGATCTGGGTATTGGGAGATTAGCTAAATCGTTTTCCTCACTTGTAATGAATAACAGTCCTTCAAGAATTTCAAAGGAAAGAATGTTTTCTCTTTTTCCCAGCTTAAAAAATATAGGTCTCAGTTTCAAACCAGTTTAAGAATAAAAAGACTAAAGAAAATGACATACATTCCACCTGAGGCCACCATACCCTAGTACGTGGAAGGAAAAAAAATAACATTTCAGGTTCCAGTAGTATTCTCTGCGTCAAGTTCTTCCAAAAATAAAATGAAATAAAATAAAAAACCTCAGCAGCAACAACAAAAGCAGTGGTTGTTCTTTTGCACGCAACTGGCCTCTCAGTACTAGAGCAGCTTGCTAATTCTGTCTAAGTACTTACTACGACAGATACACTCTCGATCCTTATGGGAAGTTCAACCGGGAAATGGCTATTAAGCACTGCTCACACAAGTTAATGCTACTAAAGGTGCTAAACTCTACAAAGGAAATGAACATAATGTTATAAGAAAGACCAACATACCAGGACAGGTCCAGGATAGAGTATGGGGATTGCCAGAAGCAACATCTGAACCAAGGTCTAAACTAAACGGTAAGGAGAAAGATGTGGGCAAACAGGATAAGGGATGTGCAAAGTCTTTAAGAACACAGAAGGATTTGGGTGTCTGAGGAACTAACACACAAAATTTGACTTGAATATAGCGAGCCAGACAGTTAGCAAAGAAGTTGGGGTTCAGGCCTTGTGGCTATGGAACCAGGCAGCCATTGACATATATAAAACAGCCAAATAAAATCATTTAAAACCTGATTTACAAGGAATGTTAGGGCTGCTATCTGGAGAACAGGCAAGAGGAGGGAGCCAGAGAAGCAGTAGAAGCAATCCATATGAGATATGGTATTTCATTTGGATACACTAGCAGCCATGGCAATAGAGACAAGAGCCTAGATTTGGGTCATTTTAGAATTCAGTACTAATATAAGTTAGGTGAATTTTTTGTAAGTTAGGGTGACAGAATCTATCTCTAGAAATAACAGTGACTTTCCAGATTTCTCCAGGTTTCTGGCTTAAGCAGCTGAAGAGATAAACATTCCATTGATTGAGATGGAGAAGAACAAACTAAATGGAGAATGGAAAGATACACAAAATAAGAGTTCATTCTTAAATACTTTCAACTTAGTTCACATAGACTATGTCAAATACACTCAAGCAAGGATCATCAAGCATACATCTGGAGCTTAGAAGAGAAGCTTCATCAGTACAGAGAAACATGGAAAGTGAAGCAAGGCCTGGTAGTATGACGCTCAGGTCTGTAATCCCAGCTGCTTGAAAGGATGAGACAGGATTGCAACTTTAAGACCTGTTTGTACTGCAGAGAGGGTTCAGAGACAGCCTGGACAACTTCAGTGAGTCTATCTCAAACATAAAACAGATGGCGGAGGCTCAGTTGTAATTTGTCTACATGTGGGAGGCCCCAAGTTCAAGAACCAGTACCATTCACAAAAATGCTGAGTAATATTTGCATAAAACTTAAAGGGAATCAATACAGAAGTTTAAGGTGTGGTGTGTGTGTGTGTGTGTGTGTGTGTGTGTGTGTGTGTGTGTAACGTATTGGAAGAAGAAAGGACATGTTCAGGATCATGGCAACATAAAAACAAAGCAGAAGCAGGTCCAGTGAATAAGTGAAAGAGATGTGGAAAGAATGTCAGATAAGGGGCTGGGAGGTAAACAACACAGGGACCACTGTCTATTCAACACGTTGAGATTCCCTGGAAATGTTTATTTTGCTAATTTTCAAGATATGGGGCTATGTCTGACACAGTAGTTTTTCTTCATACAGGTATCAGATTGACTTTGACTCAATGAAAAAGAGAACAGTAACTAGATTCTTCTCAGGAACCTCAATGATAGGCACTATTTATTGTTACCTGATTCCACATCCAGGGAGTACTTATCAATATCCAAGTTCATGGTTTGGTAGGCAGTGGTGCAAAAGTCTTCCAGAATCATATACATGGCATTGTTGACATCAGGAGGGACAGACTCGGTGAACTTCACTCGGCTGTTCACCACAATACTGCCATTTCTGAAGTTCAGGATTTCTAAGTTCTGGAACCCTGACAGATTTGACTGGAGATAGGGAACCAGCTGCAAATGACAAAACAGTTCAAGTTTACTAACAAGGCTTAACATGTTGTTGAATACATGCCAGAAAAACAATAAAACATACAAAAGCAAGCAAAAAAGATGCCCATGTGAGTTTGTCTTTTTAGTATGTATTCAACAAAATGCAAAACCTTCTATCCCTGCAGGACAACAGTAGAAAATAACAGGGTGAAAAAATAAAGTATCAAGTTTTCGTCATAGGTATAACTAGATTTAACAGTGCACATGTATTATAGATATGCACATATCATGCATGACTCTTCCCCATGATACATGCATAGACAAATAAGACATAAAGTCAGAAGAGACCTGAATGGGAAGATGAAATGGACTATTGGGAAGATGATGAAGGACAGGGCCATGTAATGCAGGGCTGACTGTGGGCAAAGCACAATAATGTGTGTGTATAAAATGCCATAATGAAAACCTTTATCTTATAAACAAATTAAAAATACAAAATTAGGAATGGTTTGATTGCACAAATTAAGAATATAATGAGATTTTCATAGCGGTATTTATAAACTTTATGGACCTTATAAACCATTTTAGATGCCTAGAGTTTATTCGCTCTGTTTCACTGAAGGGCTCCTATGATGAAGATATGAACACCCACAAAAGGTGGGTCTCACAAGGATTTTGAGATTTACTTTCCTATTTTATTCCTGTACCCAGAATTCCTGGCATATAGTCTTCTGCATCTAGCCTGTCACATCACCCTGATACCGCATTTCTGTTTCCAATTCTTGAATTCACCTATCTTACCCTTCTCCAATCATCCCAAAGCAACGATTCTTCCTGACTATGACGTAACACCACCTCTCTGGGCTCAGCCTTGGCGCACTGAGGATGGGGTGGGGAGGGCGTCACATCAAATCCACCAACTTCACGTTTTACATAACGTGCTTACCAGTTCTAAGAATCTCTGCTCCAGGGCTTTATATTCCAAAGAGTTTTTATTAAACAGGTCTTCTGAAAACAGCATGTTTGTCACGCGGAGGCTGAAGAAAACCACCAATGCTCCTGCGGTCTGGGTGTGACTTATGCCACCTCCTTTTGTGGGCTGAGCCCCAACAGGCATCTCTGTGTAGTGGACATTTGTAGACATTTCCACATAGCTACCAACCTTACCATTTTGTTCTTGGGTTAGCTCAGGCTGATAGTAATCCGTGCCCACCCGGTCTAGTTCTAATGAAATATCCTGTACGCCCATTATTACTTCATCCTCCAGCTGGGTGGAGCTGAGGGTTGGAGGCAATTCAGTAGACTGTGTCATGGAAGCTTTCATCCAGAGCTTGTCAGTGCTCTCTGGTGTACTTGCCAATGTGTCTCTGGACAATTTCCCTAAGGAAGAAGTTTGTGCCCAAACTCTATCTGATTCTGGCAGTATGGTCCACACAGGCTGAATATCTGGCTTTGCCACTGAAATCTCACTGTCAAGTCCTTCATGACTGGATGACTCTGTCTGTACCATATCTTCCTTCAGGAGGGTATTTACTTCATCTGTTCTCTTGGTGGAAACAGAGGTTGATACAGCTGCCAGTAAGAAGGGAGCTTTGGTAACTGAGTAAGAATCAATGTCTGGTAGGTCTGATGTGTGCTTGGGAAAAATTAGAGATGGAGATTGAGTTGCAGATTCTACAAAGATGGGTATAGTAGATCCAACAAGGGATTCTTCCTCTGTAAAATGTATGGACCTATCACCATATCTATGTTCTGAAGGTTCAATAATTTGTTCCACTCTGCCATCTACATATAACTCTTCTTCACCCTTGGTTGGCAAAAGCGCATCCTCATCTTCAGGCCATGACTTTGACAGTGCTTCAGTGGTCTTTTCTAATGAAGTCTCACTCCAAGTAATCAGATCCACATTTTTCCCAGAACCAGAACCCAAGCCACTTTCAAAAATGAACTCTTTTTCCACAGAGGTGTCTGGAAACCATGGGCTCACTTCCAAATAGTCTGTGACTTTGGAAGCCAAGGAGTCTAAGCCAGAAGGTACTGTTATGTCTTTAGCAAGGTCTTCTGTAACAGAAGAGGTCAGATATGGTGCGGATGTCAAGAGAGTCATGCCAGAATCCTCCATGGGTGGTACTGTTTCTTTTGGCACATGTTGAATTAATGAGCTTGAAGGCACTATATCAATAGAAGCACCTTCTGATTCTTCAGTATTGGTTAGTCCTAAAAGACAGAGTTTTCTATTAGTTAATCTACAAAATGAAACCTCAGTTCTCTAATAAAGCTAGCTAGCTATCTTCTCCAGATACCAGAAACAATGGCTAACATTAATATACATACTACAGCAAGATATCATCATAAATTCACAGTGTAGGGCAAGCACTCATGAGGTGAAAACTTGACTATTGACATAATCCTCAAGCATTTGACGTTTTTCCCAATGAAAATAATTAACCATATTGAAAAACACAGATTGAATCCACTAGAAATTTAAGGAGAATTTTTTTCTGGAAATCATGTTTCTCTTTCTCTTCTATGTTTATTGTCCATCATCCTTCAGATTTCCCCTATGTTCAAAATACTACAACCATTATTTCTATCTTTAGTCATCTTCTCTTTGACACATACAGTCCATCCCAAATCATCTACAGAAATAGTTCTCAAGCTTCCTAATGCTGCAACCCTTTAATACAGTTCCTCATGTTGTGGTGACCCCCAACCACAAAATTATTTTTGTTGCTACTTCATAACTGGAATTTTACTACTGTTATGATTTGTAATGTGAATATCTGTGTTTTCTGGTGGACTTAGGCAACCCCTTTGAAACGGTTTTTTGACCCCCAAAGGGGATTGAGAACCACTGGCCTAGAGGATCAATTCTTTTCTTTCCATCTTTCATATTCTCCTCTTCTCAATATTACTACAACCTAAAATCCTCAGAGTGTCCCTCATAGTCAGTATTATTAACATTTACCGGGATAATCTTTTTTGGTACCGTTCACTACATTCAAGCAGGTCAATTCTTTGTTAGTAATGGACATAGTAATTTAATTATATATCCTTCAATACGACCTTCAAAATATATTTTAGCTAATCTCCAACCCACTTCCTCAAGTCCATTTCTTAAGATACAATGATTTTTACTTTCCAGTCTGACTAATTAAATCTGATTTTTTTTCCTTCTCTCACAGATTCCCCACGACATTTTTCTCTCTGATGAATGCTACCATGTTTTCCTCTTCACTATAGCTTCTCCAAAGCCCTTGCCCTCTGGTTCAGTAAAGAATTATGAAAAGTGATTAAAGTGTCTTACCGTCTTCTAATACGGAAGATCCAGAAGTCCTTCCCTCAGAAGCCACAGGCAAGCCAGTCTGAAGCACTGCTGGAGTAACAGAATGAAGAGTCAAGCTGCTGCCCCCTGAAACCTGTGGGGAAGAACTGAGGACCACCTCCGAGGGAGTGGCTAACTTAGGTGGAGACACTAAATCACCCAAAGCACCTTCTGACCGGAGGTCCCCGCCAGTGGCTGAGGGAGGACCAGAGCTGAAATCAAGTGGTGAAATGGTGGTGGTGGACTCGTCCGCTGAGAGCCATTCAGCTTGGAGGGTATTATCCTGGGGAGGGAGAAAAAGACTAAATCATATCGTAGAGAAAAGAAACATGTAGAAATGTAATAGCAGATGTCAGAAACACAGGTGCTCTCGGAGCAAATATTCTGGAATAAAATCCCAGTTCAGCTAGGCACTAGTGTGAAAATTTATTGAAAACCTGTGTAGCCTCTCAAAATTCGCCTGTAAAAGGGCTGGGAGGAATGCCGTATTGAGAAGACTCTAGGCAAAGGGAATATGTAAGAGCAAATACTGTTTCTCTGGCTTTGGGTATTTCATTTCCTTCTGACTTCTTGGGTTAAATGACTTTAAGTACACAGAAGTTAGCAATATATGTAATTTCTTAGCAAAGACCTAAGCATACTACCCACAGCAGAAAAGAATAATTAACAGTTTTACCCATCATTTCAAAAAAGATGTTTAATTAGGGGTCTTTATTTTTATTAAAAATGTTACCATATCACAATGTGGTCTGGTTGTCTCAAATAAGAAGTCACACCTATGAAATTGTTGCATATCTCAAAATACATTTTTTTTCTTTCTCCCTACTTTGTATTAATATGTGATAATCTTACTTCAACATTTGGTTTCAGAAATAGAAAGTAGACAGAAACACAACCCTTAATATACTAATTATTTAATCTTATAAAAACTACTCTATTAAAAGAAATAAAATGATGGTATTACTAGGGCAAAGAGCCATGGTATTTTGGAGTTTGTATATTTTAATCTATGCTTGGCATTGGCCTGGTATATAATATTTCTCTTTTTTAATGCTTCTTTATTTTTAGTTTTTTTGTATGAATGTTTTGTCTGCATTTATGTAAGTGTACATACATGTCTGGTGTTCACAGAAGCCAGAAGAAGGCACTGGGTCCCCAGGAACTAGAGTCAGAAATAGTTTTAAGCAGCCATGTGGGTGTTGGGAACAGAACTCAGGTTCCCTGCAAAACTAGCAATTGCTCTTAACTGCTAAACCATCATCTCTCCCTCCCCTGGAGTCCAATATTCTAATAAGCTGACTTTGTCGGAGCAAAACGCTATGAGAGAAAATGCATGTTGTGAAGGGGAAAACTGAAGTCCATTCTCAAATGATGAGGCACAACAGCAAAATGAGCTAGTGAGGAAGTGAAAGATTACAACATGAGAAAAAATTTCCTCATGGGGTATCCCCAGTCAGGTGTGAACCTGAAGAAAGTGAGACTTGGTTCGTAAGCCAGCCCAGTGGAGGGGATCTTATCAGGGAGAGAACTTTCAGCATTCACCCAGTCATCCTTCACATCATGAGAGCCTGGAACGATTGGTAGCACATTTAAGCTTATAGAACTGCGCAGTATAGGCAGCTTGCAATTGCTGATCTGTGTGCAGGGCGGCCCTGGGCAACTTAGCACCACCTAGACGCACAATGTACACAACGCTGCCTTGAATTTTGCTTCCAATGTCTATGTTATTCTGAATGGACTTGATCAAGAGAGTAAAAGTTAAATTAATCAACAACAAGACAATAAATTGAAATTCTGTGTGTGAAAACAAAGGAAATCAGGAAACAATACTAGCAACTTGTTAAAGGCTCCGTGACTTTACCAACCCATTCTTGAGGAATGGGAAGAGAGTGGAGAATAGATACCATGTATATCAAGGTAATAAAAGCCTCCAATTTTAAACCTAGGCAGACTCTAGAGAAGCATGTCATTCAATAAAGAGAAAATGTTCATAGGAGTGAAACGGCCAAAACTGTCACACACACACACACAAGAGAAAGGAACATCAGAACATCAGAACTTGAAGCCATGGCTCTGGGATGGGTGATTTCCTTATTTTTGTATGAGAAGATGTTTCTAGTAGCAAATTCAATTTATGAGTTCTTATTAGTTCAATGTTTAATGTTTTATTGGCCAATTTCACTGGTGCTAATTTCCATGGGAAAAACTTTCTAGTAATAAAGAAAACATAATGAAAAAAAAGTAATTTTCACAACTGGGATGCCAGAAGATTCCAAATTCAACAGTCCCACCGGTAAAAGAAATCTAAATGTTGAATTTTTGGCTAACAAATGTCACTTCTCTAACTATGATGTTGCAGACACAAAGGAAGGAAGCAAGCAAGAAGTAACCATACATTTCAAAACAATCATTTTTATCTTATTGTCACTCTTCAATATTCCAAAGTCTGTATCTCTCATTTTCTCATAAACAATAGATGCTAAAAGTCAACTGGATTTTATAGATGTGGTAAAAATAATAGTGGAACAGAGGCTGGGAAAGCTTAGGGGAGCAACGGGAAAAAGACAGAGGTTTGGACTTGCAGCCATGGCTCAGCAGTTAAGAGGTCCTTAGCTCAATTTTCAGCAACCACCCTGTCCTTAGCAATCATCTCTAGTGGGATTTGGTGCCCTCTTCCAGCATGCAGGAGTACATGCAGATAAAGCACTCATACATGTAATAAATAAATCTTTTTAAAAAGATAGAAGTTTGTGATACAAAATTACAGTTAGAAGAAAATGATCTAGTATTCTACATCATAGCAGAGTGACTATTGTTAACAACCTGTGGTCTATTTCAAAATAGCCCAGGTTGACTATTATCAACATATAAAATAATGATAAATATTTGGTCATAGATGACCAATTACCCTTACTTGATCATGTTGCATGCTAGCAACAACATGATCAGTGCACTCCACAAATATACATGACTAGTATGTATTAAGTTTACATCCTCCAATCTCCTTACATTGTTATCAATTCCCTGTAGCTGTCACTTCTCGTATAGAGATTTTGCTGAAGGGGCAATGGAGTACTGCAACGTGACTGAGTAAGAAGCCCAGTTAGTCAGTGTTTGCCGTCCTTGAATGACAGCCATCAAATACTCTGGCTACTTCCTGACAGAAGGGAATAGGAGCTTCATGGTATCAGATAGTCTCAATTCTCAAAAGCAGTTGAAAATCTGCATTTTTATGTAAAAAGATGCTAGATTTTTTATTTTTTCAATTGGTTTCTAAATACATATCTCTTTCTCCCTTTCTGAATCCAACTAGATGATCCCCATTTGGCAACCTCTGGTTGATAAATTTTTAAAAAAATCTTGACTTTGTATGTGTGTATGTATATGTGTGTGTGTTAGGGGCTGGGAGTGTGTGCATTTGGAGATAGGGTTTCTCACTGAACCTAGAGTTCACCAATTGGGTGGACTAGCTGGTCACTGAGCTCTGGGGACCCTGTTACGCTCCTGTTCCAGCAGTAGGGCTGCAGATTAGCACTGCCACAACCCACATTTTATGTGGATGCTGGGAATATGAACAAAATTCGTCATGTCTGAGTACCAGGTGTTTTATGGACTGACCTTTACGGTCATCTCCAGACCTTTAAATTGTTTTTGTAAAATATTACCACACACTCTACAGTAGTTAGAGAAGCCCCAGGATGGTGTGATTAGGAAAATCGGGGCTGAGGGTAACCTTGCCTCTCCCTGACTCTACACCTTGGGTGGACTTCCAGGAGAGGAGCTATTATGATGGGATAAGACAGCGCAGAGGTTCCTCTGTCTTCTATTCCTGCTGAGGCAGTTTCCAGGTTTAACTAGAACCTGATCTCCTTGATGGAGAGTCCCATGGAAAGCTACCCAACTCTATTCTAAAGATCAAAGGTCAGGATGTTCTAGCCAACTTATCCTAGTCTTTGTTAGAACTGCTTGTTCATGTGGAACCTCTGCCAGCTAACCGCTCACCCTAGCTGCCTGTTCATGTGGAAACGTAGCTTCTGCTAACAACTGCTGGCCTCAAACTCTTACTCTGCAGAAGGCCCCTACAGCTGCTGAGCAACATGTCTGGACAAGGTCTCTGTCTTTAAAATCCCTGTGTCCTGGACTGTTCTAGACACTCAGGGCCACACCTGGGTCCCCAAACGCTTGGCGTGGTCCCCGCTGGCTGGAAGAAAGACTTTTAATTGGCTCTACACCATGTCTGAGTGGTCATCTGTGTTGAGCTCCCTGCTATGTCATCTTATTTGTCTACTACCAGTCTGGAAACATCTCCTAGAGAGGACCACACCTTATTCATCTTAGTTCTCCCGGTCCTTGGCACATGAGAGGCACAAAATAAATATATTTCAATGGAGAGCTAAACAAACACCAAACTAACATGCCATCTGATGTCAAAATCCCCAAACTATCCTTTCTCTATTACAGTACTCAGTGAAAAGGCTATTTCCAGTGATTTCATGCTTCAAAATTCAGTTACTCAGTAGAATAGACAGCTGTATAGATCAGTGGTCAAGTTAGTTTGCTTCCGAAATTTCCACTGTTGTCCTGAAAACATTTACCTACAAATAACATAGTAAGGACCCAGTAAATTGTGTTTGTGTATTTAGGAATGTGTGTGTTTGTAGCAACAATTAAAGAAAAAGAGGCTATGAGTTTGAAAAAGAGCAAGGCTAGTACATAGGAGAGTTGGGGGGGGTGGGAAGGAAAGAAGAAAATGATACAATTTTAATCTCAAAAAAAATTTAAACACTTTTCATTGCAGTGCTAATACCAAGAAACAACTATTTCAAACAGCTAGTATAAAGAAAAAGGGGGGGGCATGTTATAAAAGAGAGAATGTGATCTGTGGCTGCCAGATGTGAAGAGAGTCCCCTCCTGTGTCCCTGCTAAGGAGGTCAGTCGGCACACAGGGAGTCCTGGTGTTGTCCTGGACGGTGCCACTGCCTCTGCAGCTATGCTTGAAGAAGGCTTTTCTTTCCTCCTCACTATCTCCCCATAAGTGAAATGGAAAACCGGAAATGTGGAGGGGAAAGAGGGCATCAGGAACAAAGGGAAGAGTCACTCTCTGCTGTGTGTGTGCAAACGGAAATGCTCCATTCCAGTTTACAAGGAGAGCTGTGAGCAAGTGAGAAGGCTCAGTAGGTAAAAATGCTTTCTGCATAGGCCCAGTGACCAGAGCTCAATGGCCTAAACCCACAAACAGGTAGAAAGAGAGAACCAACTCCCCAGGGTTGTCCTCTGACCTCATGGCATGTGCATCTCCCTACATACATTTTGAGTACACAAACATACAACAATAATAAACTATAAAAAGAACTTAATTACTTAAAAAGAACTAATTTTAGAGTTCCTCTTATTTTTCAGCTAGTCAATCCCTCCGCTCTTTTTCCCCCTCCCATACATTATTCTACTGGCACAGCTCAACTTCCATCAATATAATCCTTGAAATAAAAATGTCTTCTCTCTTCAGATGAAAGGGTAGGAGTCCTCCCCCATCAGTGGACTTGGAAAGGGGCAGGGAGGAGATGAGGGAGGGTGGGATGGGGAGGGAATGAAGGAGTGGGAAAAACCAGGGATACAAAGTTAATAAACTGTAACTAATATAAAAAAATAAATAAATATGAAAAAATGTCTTCTCTGTACTTATGAACATCAGTTTTTAGTCTTGGCTATTAAAAATAAATAAATCTCTAGGTAGCTTAAAAGTGACTCAATGGGCACTCACAGCTTAATTATCCCCAAACAAGTATGAACAACAAATAATTTCCCACCACATGTGGTGCTTATCAATGCAGACTTTATTTCACCACTATGGAAAGCTTGAGCTTTCTGAGTTGATGCTTGGTCCCCTGTGAGTGCTGACCCAGGGACATACAAAGGAGTACTTGAAATGAGAGCCACGCTGGAAATTTACAATGCCAAAGAAGGCAGGAACATCAGCAAAGGAGACAGGTTTCAGGGCTAGGAAAAACACAGAGGCTTACCAGAATAGAGGACGTTGTCACCTGAAGACTTGAACTTTGGGTGTGCCAAACTATGTCTTCTTTTTGGGGGAGAAAAACTCCTCTCACTGAAGAAAGACAATGTAAAAAAAAAAATCATGTTTTAAAACACTGCTGTATTTGAGCTCCACATGCGTTTTCAGCGCACATATGCACACCCCACTGCCGGAGGAGGCTGCTCAGAGGAAGTTAAAGTAAATTAACATGGCCAAAGCAGACCGCTGTGCTCACCAAACTTGGGCCTTCCAACCCTGAGCCACAGCCTGGCTGAATTAGTGTATAAATAAAATGCAAACCAAACTCAGAAATCTGTGTCCTGGAGCAGACTGTCAGCCAATCACAAAAGCTGACCTTACATGAGATCACAGACAAATAAGGCAGCGGTTCTCAGCCTTCCTAATGCTGTGACCCTTAAATGTAGTTCCTCATGGTGTGGTGACCCCCACCCATCAATTTTTTGCTGCTACTTCATAATGGCAATATTGCTACTCTTATGCATCTAATATAAAGATCTGTGCTTTCTGATGGTCTTAGATAACTCCTGTGAAAGAGCTGTTCAACCTCCAAAGGGGTCATGACCTACAGTTGAAAACCACTAAAATAAGGCAAAAGCTAGGTTTTAATCAACCAATCCCTCTTTTTACCTTGGTCCTCTTTCTTATCTATCATTTTCAGTTTTCTACCCATAAATGTTATCTAGCCGTGTCGTAATTCTGGGGTGTTACAGAACATGTCCTCGGTCTCAGGGCTGGATAACTCACAAATCATTCTTTGATCAATTAGAGTTGTTACATTTAATTTATCTCAACCTCTTCCTCTAAAAATTAATCATTAAGACTAGCAAGATGGCTTAGTGGGAAAGCCAGACAACCTGAATTCAACACCCAGGACCCAAATGGTATAAAGAAAGAATAGACTTCCGCAGATTGTTCTCTGACCTCCATACATGCACTGTAGAGTACAACATGCACATAGATACATAGACAGACAGATGATAGACAGATTTTTAAAGACATAATTATAAGTATATATTTATTTTGTTTATTTATAAGTAATAAGTACATATTTATAAGTATATTTTAAAGACATCATTATAAGTTTCTCATTTACCACTTTAGCAACGGGCTGCTTTCCCATTTTCTCACTTCAGTAAAATACATTGTGCTGTAAGTTTTAAAGGTTAAAGGACCCAAAAGTGAAAACATCATGGCAAAGCAAACAGAAAATAAGGAACAACAGCAAATAAATTAGAAAACTCTTTGTCTCTGATGAATTAAGATGGAGCAGTAGCTTGATAGTAAGCAAGCTTTGCCCCAGGGTGACTGTAAGACCATTCTGTCCTCCAAACGCACAGTGGTCCCCCTGCCCCGTCTCCTTGACCACCCGAGCTCCACTGCTCATTATAACCCATGACGGGATCTCCACAGCTATAACAGCTCTCTCCACCAACTTCCATCAGTCTTCCTCTGCTGTTCCGTCTCTTCTGCTGGCTTGTTAGCTTTAACCAACTGGCCTTGTTCAACAGCTCACATATGGTTGCCTTGCAGCGCCACAGCCTGTTGTGATTCTTATTTTCAGGCTCTACTTCCCTGTTTCTTATGCTTTGTTCCCATCCCTTTAACTATTTCTAACAGAAGTGCTGTTCTCCACTTTCCCAGTTCTGTTACTTACTATGGAAAACTATTGAAGGAAGCTCATGACTAATCTATGCCAAATGACTGTAGGGCCAAAGCTCCATTTATCAGATGGCTCTTCTCTTGTGCAGTCTAAGAAAGTGTGGCACCATATATATTAGCAATATATAACTATATTGAAAAGGAATAAATTGCTATATTGAAAAGGATAGCGAGGTTAGTCTTCACCATACTATATTGAAAAGGAAAGGAAAACCATATGAAGACATCATGAGTGATTTTCCAACTCACCATTGATAAGCTGGAGAGACTTGGGATCTAGATTCAAAGAGGAATTCCCCATCAAAAAGTTCTGGTGCAGTGTCTCGGCAATATAGTCTCTGAAGTTACTAATCGTATAGACAGCAGTGGGTTTGTCATCCAGCTCCACAAGGCCATGGTTCTCCACCTTGTTGGAGTGAAGGCTTATGAGGTCCCAGGTTGTATTGCCGATAGCCTCGCCGTTGAAGGTAACCACATAGCGAACATCTATCCCACTATGGCGACAGAACAGATTACAGCTAAGAAAGGAGTTTTGGGTCTATAGACAGCATTAGGCCAAGGGACAGAGTCTGAAAAAGCATGGACTCTATCAACATTCTCTGCAGACACTGTGCAACCCCCTGGTACCTCCCCCCCCCCCTCCAGAGGATGGAGGGTCATGACACTGAGGCATCCCTACCACATTATCAGAGGTTCTTGATGCCCCACATTCTCAGCTGCTTCCCCCCTCTTTCAAAGCCACCTCCTTTCTTTTCACTAACTCCCTCCTTTCTTCTTTCCCTCTGATTACAAAGGTTCCTGGAGAGAAGCAGCAACTAGAGAGGTTGGTAGGCTAATTAGAACTTCAGTGATGTGGTGAGGCTGGGATGGTGCAAGTCCGGAGCCAAAGAGCATTTACGGCCCACTCTGTGCAACTGTCAGTGTTAGATAAATCCTCTGTACAGACCCCTTCACTCCCATAAACTCCAAAGCTAATATAACACCTGGGGCCTATAACAGAGATTTCCCCACTCCACAGTATCCCTATACACACAGATTTCCCTACCACAGTATCCCACAGCATGTATATACATGTGTGTGTATACAGATTTATGACTTTCTTTTTTCTGAAATTATGAAAACTTCATGAAACTACTGTCCTGTTGGAACATGGAATTTGGTGTAACCCAAATCTATGTTGTTAGGCCATAGACACTTATATTAGGCTCCACAATGAGCTATCTCTTACCCTCTTTGAGAAAGGTTTCTCCCATCAAGATCTGTTACAATTTGTACTTCCTGATTTTAAAAGATATACTGGTCTACTGAGATGGCTTAGCCAATGAATGAGCTTGCCACCAAGCCTGATAACATGAATTCACTTTCTGGACCTACATAGCGTAAAGGAGAGAATCAACTCCCACAAGTTGTCTCTAACCTCTGTAAACATCCTATGCTATGTACACATGCACACGCACACATATGCATAACACACACACATACACACACCTTCTAACTCCTCCCCAAAAGAATATTAATTTTCTTCTATGTCCTTATTGTTGCTATCAGAAAAGTAATGTACTAAACCACAGCTTCTTACTGAGGAAGAAAATTTTCAAACTTTTAGGCAACTGATTTTTCTAATATAGATAGATGATAGATAGATAGATAATAGACAGATAGGTAATAGATATATGACAGATAGACAGACAGATAGATAGGACAGAACTTTTCTAGAACGACAGTTATGTGAATCTTTCCGGAAACCTATTTCTGATTGACAGCCCAGAGTTTACAGTTCAATAAATTTTAAGGCAAAACTGTGAAGGATGTAATGACATGATTTTTCTTTTGACCTGTTTACCATACTCTGACACTTACTAATTCTATATTTAACTTATAAATCTTTATGAGTTGTTTTGCTCTTTTTTCCTTTATCTTTTCTTCTTGTGCTTATTCCTTTATTAATGAATTAAATAAACCACAGTACATGCTAACAAATAACTATCTATAAAACAAACTCTTTTTACTATTCCTTCATACAAGCACATGAAAAGAAGGCTTGATAAAATAAAGGAGGGAGAGCAAAATAAGCAATAGTTGGTATGTTATTTTACATTTTCTTAGCCATTAGAAGAAATAATTTAAGAAGATAATGTTGGAAAGCAAGTGGGAAGGTGTCGCCTGAACACTGATTCACTCAGGCATCTCAGTATGCTAGACACTTACTGTGCCTTTATCTCATTTAGTTTGCACAATAAGCTTATAAAATTGACTAGTGGTAATTCCTTTGGACTGTACAAACAGTCCTCTATCTTCCATCACCCAACAGCTAAAAATGCCATCAGATACCACCTGAGGCTTATAGCTGACATTTCCTGCTTTTCTATACCCACTGTATTTGAAAAAGGCTTCTGTCACTGTTTATTCTGTTACTATAAACCTCCATGAAACTTCACTACATTAGAACATGGAGTTTGGGTATGGTTTGTAGCAGAATTTTAGAAAAGCCATTGCACCTGGCCTTTACTCCGGAGTGGTGGTCACTTAGCCTTGAAGTAATCTCTTATAAATAATCAGTGATTGTTATCTTAAATTTGGAGGGTTGCTTTTTCTTGGGAATTTCAGACCCTGAGTATAACTTAAGTCACAAGACATTCCTGGCAAACCTGGAATTCTTATGACACGCTGTGTTTGCATGGGTAATGGTTCTCTAAGACAACTCCTTAAATCTGATAAGAAATTGTAGTGTAAAGGAAACTGACTTGCTAAATGGCCCTTTGTGTAATAATCAATGAAAAGAGCTTCTGTGAAGCTTCTAATATTCAGTCCACAGAAGCTGGGTCCTCCTTCTGCCAGCAATACCTTAGTGTCCTGCAACATCTCTCTCCAATCAACCATGAGACTCAGAACACAGACAAGAGTCACTCACATTTGACTCCAGAATAAACTCTCTTATCCTCCTAGAGCGAGAGCTGCCCAGTCTGTTGCAGCTTTTTTAAAGGTATCCTGTTGATTAAAGAAAAATATAACAAACTACTCTGGTTTGTTTGTCTACTACAGTGGTCAACAAGATGACAGAATTTCCTCTGAATTCAAGCTTGCAAAAGAAACTTTTGATTATAAATCCTCCTGGATTTTCCTATGGGAGAAGAATACATGATCCAGCCAATGCAAAGATCGCACAGTTGGCAGGTGCATTCCCCATGCTAAAGCAATCAGAAAGAGTGTCTTTTGTGGCTTAGGAAGCAGATGGTGGTTTTAAGAAGTCCTTCTTTCCTGTAAGGACTTTGGACCTTTCCTCATCTGCACAATTCAGGTGACACTCTAGTCTATAGGGGATGCCTGGAAGCAACCAGACCTCTCCAACCTTCCTTCCCCATTAACAGAGGAAAGCACTAATGGTTACATTGAAGAAAAGAAATTCTGGGTCTGGATCTGATGAGCTGCACTTCATCTCTTAAGCTGAAGTGTTTTATGACCCTAAATATAAAACGAACAACGTTCTCCCTGCAGAGCACGTCTATTTCCTTCATACTCTTATATCTGTGCACTCATTTAGAGACACTGTTTCCAGGCCACCCACAACTTGATGAGGATGCCACACTCTTTGCAAGCCTGGTGGACCACACCTGCCTTTCCAGAAAGTTGGGCACCTTCTCAAGATATTTATACTATCTATTAAACTTTCTTGTAGTGTTAGCATGACTCTAAGACAGAAAACAATAGCAACAGTGAAAGAGGAGGAGGAAAAGAGGTAGGGGAGAAAAAAGAGGAGGCTATGCCTGACAGAACTCAAATGACTGTCCCATTGCTCATTGCATGAAAAAGTGGGCAAGGACGGTCAAGCATTTACTGGAATCCTAATATGTGCCTTGCATGGCTTTTAAATGTTAAGGAGAAAATATCATGAGAAATGTTCCTGGATGAGAAATCTATACAAATCAGCATGTCTGTGTTACGTTACTAACCTCATCCTTTGCTGACAAAATATCATTTTGCCACCCAGTGTTTACATTGGTCATCTAAAGATAATATGTCTACTGTAACATATCTTGTCTAGTATAGATAAATTCATTAAGAAATATAAAATGAGTCAGAAAGTTGCTGTAATTTATTATGTTTTTGTCTTGGAATGAGAACTCAAACAAATACTTGCAATACCAAGAAGTTATTCTTGGTATTCTTAAAGCCAAGAACTTCACTGTGACCCAGGAAAGCTGCATTCTGGCAAAGACTTCTCAGGATGAGGGTAATTTTTTTTTAATCCAAGAAGCCCAGGAAGTCCATAGACAGAAAGACAGAACTTCTCTGATTGAAGAAAGCTGTGTTGGCCCCACACTCAGCAACCTAAGGCAACCAACCACAGCTGCACCAGTGTGTTTCAGTGTGAATCATCCAGGAATCCATCAGTCAGGCATCAATCATATGAACGAAAGATTCATCCCTATTCTCTCACCCCAGATGCCCCGATAGGCTTTTTGGATATGCATATTTTTAAAGGGTAATGGTGTGCCTATCACCACACAAGCTAAACAAGAGTATTTCAGAGAAATAGACACAATGTTTCTCCTGTAATGTTTCTTCTGGGAAGAAAGTGTGTACTTACAATGCTTGGAGCTGATTTTAGGACATGTGTAAGCCAGATCGATATATGATCTATTCCTTTCAAATGGGTTCTACTAAGTTTGTCTGATAAGTGGGGCTATACACAGTAAAAAAGAAAAGCTAAAATTTCACAGGCATCTCAATGCTGGTGGTAGAGTGTGTATTTTTTTATTTATGTTCCATCCAGTCATTCATGCACGAGTTGGAATATCAGTATATCAAATTTACAAATAAATTCAGTCAATCAATTGATACTAACTGATAACACTAAACAATTTTAAAACCCATGCCTAGGGTAGCATTCTACCATAATGCAGTGACTTTATAGTTAATTGTTTTCTGTGTTCCTTTACAGGTGTTAGCACTTGGCAAATGGCTACTATCTTTTCAATACTAGGGGTAACCTCAAGATTTCAATATTCTAAACAACATAAGAGGAAGTCACTTTTGAGTGGGTCCAGACCTCAGCACGCTAGCAATAATACATAGTGCAGAGCAGGTTACAATCACTAAAAGTACAGAAACACAAACTCTGACTGGTCAAGTTATCTGATATCTCCTAGTCATGTAACTTCTAACAAGACTATGTCTCTCTAAATCAAAATGTCCTCACTAGCCAAAGGGAAACAAATATGAATCCTCACTTTACTATCACACAAGGGAACTAGGATGATAAAGTTGAAAAGAAAGGAAGGAGAGAAGGAAGGAAGGGAGGGAAGGGAGGGAGGGAGGAAGGAAGGGAGGGAGGGAGGAAGAGAGGAAGGAAGGAAAAGAGAGAGAAAGAGAGAGAGAGAGGACTGCCACCCTATGCATTCCTAAAAGACAAAACCCAAAATATATTCATTGCTCTATGTGTGGGGTTTGCCCAATAACAAGGCATTTCATAAACACTTATCAAAATAATATAAGTAAGATCAGAAAGTGCTTTACAAACCAAGATATTCCTGTCAACTGTAGGTGTTTACTGGGGTTGGTTCCAGTGACCCCCTTCATTCCAGGCATGTCAAATTCCACAATGTCCAAGCCCCTTACATGCATTTGGAGTAGTCACTACACATTTCCTCCAACTTACTTTAAGCCAGTGGATCTTAACCTTCCTAACGCAGATATCCTTTAACATGGTTCCAAGCATAAAATTATTACATTACTACTGTAAATTTTTTTAAATTTTCGTTTTTCAAGGCAGAATTTCTCTGTGTTGCCTTGGATGTCCTGGACTTACTTTGTAGACTAGGCTGGCCTCGAATTCACAGAGATCCACCTGCCTTTGCCTCCCAAAGTGATAGGATTATAGGCATGTGCCACCACACCCAGCTGCTACTATAATTTTGCTAGTTATAAATCATAACATAAACATCTCATATGCAGGACATCTGATATGTGACGCCCCTATCTAAATCATCTCTAAAATGCTTCTCAATGTAGATGCTACATACACAAGTTTTATTATCTGTAGCATCATGATAGCCAAAAAAGCCTGTATATATTCACTACAGACAAAGAGGTCTTTATTGTACCCTAGGACTACATGCTGACAATGCACAATACAGAAAGTACCAAAAGGGACTTCACCTGTCATTCTCCTCAGGAGACCTGAAAAATAATGAAAATGTCAATTAGAGTTCAATTTTCCTTATAATTGTCACATAATTCATTACTATACAATTATCATATCTTTTGATTTTTATCTTTTATTTTTTTTCAAAACACATGAGGATCTTTATTTGCAGCTCGAGCTGGGACTCTCATAGACACCAAGGCATTGGTATCCAGCTGAGAGCCCTTAGCTCTGGACTGTGGGTGGTTCAGAGGTCCTAGTCCCTCCCAGCGCACCCAAAGCAGGGAGATTCCAGCCTGGCAAGCTTCTGGTGGTTAAAGCAGAAAAAGGGAGGCTACATTTCAGAAACAATTTGCCATGAAAAGGTGAAAAGGTGCCAAAACCATGGACGGTTCTGGCTTTCTTTGTTTTCTCTCTTGTTGGAAGGGAAATAGCCGGCCTTGAGCTAAGAGAGGTGATTAGCTCAGTCTGCGCTATGAAATGCCTTCTTAAGTAAAATACACCAAAATAGATCTACTACGTGCTAGAAGTTTAAATAAATAGATAGATAGATAATAGATAGATAGATAGATAGATAGATAGATAGATAGATAGATAGATAGATAGATAAAGTTTGAGAGCAGCCTGTTCTATTTAGCAAGTTCCAGGACAACCAGGTCTATATAGAAAGACTCTGCCTCAAAATAAAAAAAAAAAAAAGAGGGGATGAGAATGAGGGTGAAGAAGTAAAGGAGATATCTTAAAGCCAATTAATTTTACAGTTTTCGTTTTAAATTTACCTTAAAAATGCTTCTTAAATGCATGATTTATCTCTTTGTAAGTCCCCTTTTTAGTAGACCATCATCATTTAGTTGTCAGCACTAAAATTAGGAGTGTCACACTGGAGACCTCTTACTGCAAGACAGACTCTGTGACACCATCTCTGGGTAGAGAGCAGTCAGCTCAGATTGTGTCGTGTTTTTAAAACTTGTGGATAAGAACACTGTCAGTACCTATATCCAAGCACAACCTTCCTTCAGAAGGAATCATAGGCATAGCAGAAATCAACAGGACTACTCTCAGTAGAATCCACTATGACTTTAAATGATATTAAAGGCTGGAACAGTAAAAAGCATGTTCCTCATATAAGTGGTGATATAACATAACAGCCTGAATGTGTCTCCCTGAAGCAACATCCTGGCAGGGGCCTGTACTTGCATAAGCTTGATTCAGAAAAACTATATAAACATTCTCAACAAGAGAGTTTTCCTATATATACACGTTAGCGTTTTCATAAACTATCTGTAAGGACATTGGAGGCTTATCAAAAGGAGAACTGGTTATATTTTTGATATCCATCATTCTATTTTCCTTTTGATTTGTATATGCTGTACATTTAAATTCTATTCATGAAAAGAAAGCAGTAAAATGCATTCTATAAATAGTAAGTACATATAAGTCCTACATCAGCAATACTGGTTCTAGCAATGTATGCTACCAGGATCATTTTTTTAGTTAAAAGAAAAAAACAACCCAAATATTAAACTGTAAGAGAATGATGAGATTAATCATAAACATATGTACCATATGTGCTTCCTCAAAGAACAATACTCAGCAGAAACCAAGGAAGGTGAGAGGAAAAGTGTGGTATTTGGGAAAGTTGGGAGGGTGAATATGCTCAAAACACATGAAATTCTCAAAGAATAAAAAACAAAATGCACATATGAAAACAGATTAAAACCCAAAATTCTGATTAATAAAATGATCAAGTAATAAAATGCAATCTTTGGCTCTAGTCCCACAGCTTGGTTTCAAAAGAGAATTAAAATATTTCTTTGAGGAAGAACAAAGGAGACTGAAGATCCAAACAGCATGACATTAAAATTAAATGGCATGAATGCAAAAAAGAAAAGAAAATAATAGATAGATAGATAGATATGACTTACAATTATGTAATGTACAATTACAGAATTTTTATTTTCTTTTCCTCCCTCCCTTCTCCCGTCCCAATCCCACCCTCCCTCTTCCCCACCCGTGTCCCTCTCCCAGTCCACTGAAAAGGGTGGTCCTCCTCCCCTTCCCTCTGATCTTAGTCTATCAGGTCTCATCAAGAGTGGCTGCATTGTCTTCTTCTGTGACCTGGTAAGGCTGCTCCCTCCACCCTGGGGGGTGGGGGAGGTAATCAAAGAGCAGGCCAATCAGTTCATGTCAGAGACAGTCCCTGTTCCCATTACTATGGACACTGAATACTATTGATACTTGGACACTGAACTGCCAAAGGCTACCTCTGTGCAGGGGTTTCAGGCCATCTCCATGAGTAGTCCTTGGCTGGAGTATCAGTCTTAGAAAAGACCCCTGTGCCCAGACTTTTAGGATCTGTCGCTGTCCTTGTGGAGCTCCTGTCCTCTCCAGGTCTTACTATCTCCCACTTCTTTCATAAGATTCCCTGCACTCTGCCCAAAGTTTGGCTATGAGTCTCAACACCTGCCTCGATACCCTGCAGGGTAGAGCCTTTCAGAGGCCCTCTGTGGTAGGCTCCTGTCCTGTTCCCTGTTTTCTCCCTCCTCTGAGGTCCGTCCTCTTTGCAATTAGGGAATTTTGCTGATTACACTAAGGTATCAGGTCGGACCAGCTAGCCTCCAGTACACTCCACAGCTTTTAGAATGTGTTCTCTTCACATAACAGACCCCAAGCAGGACTACTTGGGCTGCTTTTCCAAAGGACCCTGACTGGATCCCAGCACCCACACGGTGGGTTACAACTGTCTGTAACTCTAGTCCCAGCAGATCTGAACATCCTCTTCTCGGGAGAACAAGTGGTGCACAGACAATGTAGGTAAAACCCACATAGATGCAAAATAATTTTAAAAAAATTTTTAAAGTAGAACTTTCCCTATGCCTAAAATGTGCTAAGCATTTTTACAAAAATCAATTCACTTAATTCTCAATAATATTTACCAAGGACTACTAATATCCACATTGGACATAAGGAGGCTAAGGAAGAAAGACACTATTAATTTACCCAAAGCATTGCAAAGCGTTGTTAACAAACCAGGACTCACAGGTGAGTCTGTTGTATATGGATGGAAAGAGGAAGTCTAACAATCCACTCGAAACCATCCAGCCCATCGTGCATAGGGAGCATTAGCCGGACAAGATGGACAAGATGGCTTCAGAGCCATGTGGTGCCACAGGCTACCAAAGGAGGGAGGTCTTCTGGTCACCATAGAGGAGCAGAGGTGACAACTGGGCTGTTGTGATATGAAGTCAAGTAGACGGTCTAACAAGCAGGGTCTCTCTGCACTAAGATGTGTGGCCTTCGGTTAATGATTTCAGTTTTCTCTGTTCTGGTTTCTTCATCAGAAGAAAGCTGGCACTATTGCTGCCGCCGAGTCCTGCAGCGAACATTCGGAACAGCCCAACCCGGTCCCCGTATGCAACAGTTGGGCAGTCCCCCAAATAAAAGACCCCCACGTGGAGGCTGAGAGCAAGTGCTGAAATATGAGCTATTTCATTTCAAAATCCCTCCTCCACCCTCAGGACAGAGCTGCTGGTCCATAGCAGGCTGGTGCAGCCCTTTAAACACGTTTCCTCCGCTGGAAAAGGAGGGCTGGAACCGCGGCCCCGAGGATCGACAGCCACCTTACTACAACACGGAGACGCTTCGGAAAAAGCCTGAAGTCGTCTCTAATCTGACCCCAGGGGCCAAATGTGTCAACACAAAGCTTAAGCTCTTCCTGTGGTCCTGGGGCAGACCGTGCTCCATCTCTGTGAATACCTGGCTTTGCCGCTCATTGACTGTTTCACCTGCATAGAACTAGTGTTAAAGTACTGACTTACCACACACCACATTATCATAGCTCTCCAACCGCACACTGTTAGAGTATGCATGATCAACACCAGGCTTTTCCGTTCAGACAAAGGACAGCGCTGCACAGGCACGCTTTCGAGTCCCTCTCCTTACCTGAATTCAAGAACACGGATATCCTTATACCCCGGTAACGCTGTGAATGCGTTTCCAACCTGTTGAGAGAACACAAATAAAGACGATCACTATGTAGACTGTGCTAAAGTATAGTTCAAACGCTTTGAGGAGCACAGTAAAAAGTACACTCTGACCTTACAATTATCAGAGCTTGTACATGCAGGTAAAAAGTTACAATGCCAGAAAATAGTGTTTGTCACAATACTGTCACAATTTCTTTTTCATTTTGTCTTTCATGATTTTAATGTGCTTTCATTTTATCTTCGAGTTGATAAAAAAAAACATTATTAACTAAAGCAATGTTTTCCTCCCTTTGTGTAAAATATTAAAAGATTTCATTTCAAACGAAGCTGTAATAGTATTCGTATAACAGAATTCGCTCCTGTTCCAGTTGGAAATCTGGGCCCAGCAAGCACCCTGGCAGAGGCTAGTGTCTGTTTTCTCTAAGTGTGAACATGTCTGGGAGTGTCTGTTTCCTGTCCCCACATTGCAAGAACTAGGAACACACTCAGCATTCAAAAAAAGAAGAATATAAGGCCCAAGTTATCCCCAGAACAGAGATCCATGTAGACTGCTCATCACAAAAAGGTTAAGGGGCAGTGGCCAGATTGCTCTGCTGGTTCAAATATCAGTTTACAGGCGTCACATCCATGAGAGCTGGTTTTAATACCAAGCCGTTGAAATGCCACCACATCTTTCCAAAGGAGCTCAGTAGCTGGAGAGAGAAAGAATGCCAGACTAGGATTTAAAAATCATTTAATTGTATAAAAATATGTATTAAACAAAAGATAATATTTACTCCTTAATATTTCCAAAGTGGCTCACCAGATGGATGGCTTTGGGGTCAACACACACACATGGGAACACTAGGGACTGCAGAGACTTCTCTGGGAAGATTCTTTTAACCTGATCCTCACAAAATCAGGAGAGTAGACCTTTTTAAAATCTTGCTCTGCTGCAGATCTTCTTGGTTTAAAGATAAAGAATTCAAGGGGCTGGGGAGGCGGCTGAATCTATAAAGTGCTTGTCACGCAAGCATGATGACCTGAGTCTGACTCCCAACACCCACATGAAATTCCAATGCCAGCAAGGGAGAGACGGAGGATCTCTGAGGCTCACTGGCCAGCCTGGTAAGGTCCTGTGGCTCAGGAATGCATCCTGTTTCCAAAATGAGGGTGGAGAGTGACTGAGGAAAACCCTCATCATCCATATATACACCCACACTTGTGTATGCATTCTACGTGTGTCACGTGCACACACACATGTTTATACAGATGTGTGTGTCCACCACCCCGTTGCACAAATATGTACACACACAAATAAAGAATGTACATACATAGAGCATTTTGCCTACGTAACTTGTTTTACTCCTTGAAAGGGAAGAGTATATGCTTGCAGGATAAGGGACATCCTAGGATCCTAAGCCTAAGGCTGTGCATTTGCTGGTTGAGTGAATGTGCACCAGCTTTCCTCCATGGCCCTGCCTCCCACCACATCAGCCTCTAAACATGAAAATGACTGTAGCTGAAAGCATCCCATTAGCTGCAAAATGCCATTGTGACCCAGGGTGCCAAGGCCTGGGTTTGGGTATCTGTTAGATCCAAATACATATAAGTCTTCTAAGTCACCACATGCAGTTAGCTACTGTACAGGGATCCAGTGCAAGAGACCGTCTCACTTTATCAGCACCCATGTTAGGAACAGGTACAACTTCCTGGGTGACCACTGTACCTGGGGCTCTGCAATTTTACATCTAATCCTTGAAACACTACCAAGACATACATGTTATCCAGATTTTATAAGAGAGAAAACTGAAACACAGAGATGGCAGCTTATTTGGCCAGGGCCGTATAGATGCTTCTAACCATCTCCTCATAATGTCAGGGAGCAGAATTTTTTTAAATCTTGGTTCACAGAAGAGTTTCTTGTTTTAAGGATAAAGAATTCAAGGGTGGCTGGCTCAGAAGTTACTTGCAAGTCAACTTTCTCTAACCCTGTCACCCATATTCTGCTGGGGAGATAGCTCAATGGGTAAAGTGTTTGCCATGCAAGTGTTGGGACATGGACTCAACTCCTCAGAACTGACACAAAGCCTGATGCCTTAAAGATCACCTGTGATCCCAGGGTTTTAGGTAGGAGGCAGAGACAGGAGAATCCCTGGGAACTGGCAGGCCAGACAGCCTGATGCCCACATCAGCAAACAGAGACCCTGTCTCAAACAAGGTATAAAGCAAGAAACCAAAACTAACGCTGCCTTCTGACCTTCACTTGCAGCTTGGACCACACACACACACAGAGACAGACAGAGAGACAGAGACAGAGAGAGCACCATCCATACAAAGAAATAGTTATTAGGACACATGTCACCGCTGACACATGTCAGAAGGTGACAGTGGTACAGACATTAACCAGAGAAGGGGAAGGGGGGTGGCTCAGACCATTTGTCACCCTCAAATCACCTCAGTTCAGTGGCCCCGTATCTCTTAAAGTCATTACTGAGGAGACACCTTTCAGAGTATTTATTAGATTTTTCTCTAAATCTCCAGTCATTCCTACAGTTGTTTACCGAAACACAGAGGCTTATTAAAGGTTCCTTAATCCAGGCAGGAAAGCCAGACAGCCAGTTCAAGACAGTATCTGATGCCAGGTGGCCACTGGCCTGGCTGACTTTTCTTCCACATACCATAGAGCCTTGCAAGTTGGCCGCACAGTTAGGAAAACGAATTGCCTGGCCTACACTCGCCTCCATGTCTGATGGCTGCAATGATGCTATTTGGCTGACAGATGCATATTTTTATTTCCCATCTGGACACAACGGCTGGGGAGAGAAATTAAGCCAGGGTAATGGAATTAACACACTTGGTAAGGAAAAGCCAATCAAGTAGGAATGGAAAAGAAATCAGCAGGAAAAAATGGTGTGCCCAGTTATTACGAAGAGCAGATGGCATTCAGCACCATACTACATAACAACAAAGACACACAAGAAGGGCACCAGGTATAGATGATGTATAAGGGAAGAATTCTGAGTTCAAACTCTATGTAGAATTCTTTCAAAAGGTAAGTAATGGGTATGGCTTAACACATGGCTGCTTAGAAAAAATCCCTTAAAAAAAAACCCTCCCAGCAGAGCCAGAGAAGAAAGGGGTTTATTTCCCACATTCCCTCAAGTGCTTCTCAACTCCGCACACACATCACCTGTGAGTTAACTGCTTAAAAGTTCCAAACTAAGAAATAAGAGCAGAGCCGGGGTGGTGGTGGTGATGGTGCATGCTTTTAATCCCAGGCAGAGGGAGGCGGGTCTCTGAATTTGAGGCCAGCCTGGTCTACAGAGTGAGTTCTAAGTACACAGAGAAACGCTCTTTCAAAAATAAACAAACAAACAAAAACAAAAAACAAAAAGGAGGGTAAATATTAAATTTTTAAAAATTAAGTCTAATGTTCTCTTCCAGAAAAAAAAATGATAAGCAGTGTATAGCTGTTCAGAGATACTCGATTCACCAAACATTGACATTTCGCAAAATGACTAAGCTGCAACCCTAGAGACCTAGTTTTTGTCAGCTTGGATTCTCAAATGTGTTGTGGTTATGAGAAACTTAACCCCCCTCCCAAACAAACATGTTAACCAATCAAATGAACCATATACCAGGATGATTTTTGTTTCCTATAATCCACATGTTAGAAATAAATAAATAAAAACTTGTGCCAAAAACTTAAAAAACAAAAGAAAAACCCACCTCGGAAATAAACTCTTCCACAAGGTGCCGGTAGAGGGCGCTGGAGGGATTCTGCAGCTCTTCGCTGTACTGCTTCCCCAGAAGTTGGATGCTGAATTCAGCTATCTGTTCTGCAGCTGGCTGTGTGGGCTCCTCCATCACATTCTCAATTTCATTGCTGATCTGAATTTAGAAAGAATAATAAATACAGCATTTATTCTTCCAATAAATACTGATTACTCTCAAAGTTCCAGACACCACATCTAATGATGACATTGAATGTAGTATTCAATTTTAACAATACACTGAATAACTATTAGGATGTAATAAAATATAAATGAATGTGATAATGACTGTACACTTGAATATTCTTTTATTACACACTAACAAGGAAGAGCAAAAGCCTTTCCATAGGAAACTATCAAAGTGAGTAAAAAATAAAAATGTTGAAAATTCTATAATCAAAACACAGCTGGCTTATAAGATGGTTCTTGAACATTTTAGTTCAAGAATCCCTTTAGACTCATGAAAATAATCCAGCAACTCTCACAGAAATGTTATTAATATATATTATAACAGACTATTTAGCAATAAAAATTTCAAAGGACAAATCTGAAAAAGATACTAATTCATTTAAAAATAACAAAGTAGTGTGGTATGGTGGTGCATGCCTTTAGTTCCCACCCTAGGAGGCAGAGGCAGGCAGATCTCTGTGAGTTCGAGGACAGCCTTGTGGTAGTGTGAATTAAAACGGCCCTTATATGCTCATAGGGGATGACACTATTAGGAGGTGTGACCTTGTTGAAGGAAGTGTGTCACAGGGAGTGGGCTTTGAGATTTCAGAAGCTCGAGCCAGACCCAGAGTCACTCTCTCATCCGGCTGCCTTTGGATCCATGTAGATTAAAAGGTAGGTAGAACTCTTAACTACCTTTCCAGCATTGTGTCTACCTGCATGACGACAATGGTCTAAATCTCTGAACTTTAAGGCCAGCCCCAATTAAATTGTTTCTTTAATAAAAGTTCTCGTGATCATGACATCTCCTCACAGTAAAAGAAACCCCAACTAAGACAGCCTGGTCCTCATAGTGTGTTCTAGGCCAGACTAAGCTGCACTGTGACAACATGACCCAAAAATAACAATCATAAAATATAACAAGGTAAGCAAATTTCATGCAAAGTCAACAGCAGAGGCTGTGAAGCTGAAATAGTGACAAGAATGGTGTTGTTTATATTTTTTGCAAATTCTTGACTGTCTGGCTTAATACAAGATGGCTGAAATCTCTGTATTCAATTAATCACAATATGCTATTTTAATAGATGCAACATGAAAAAAATCTGGCTCCACAAATATGTATCCAGGAAGAAGGAAAAGGATAATAATTTCAGATAACTTAGAATAGTCTGTAATTCCCCTACACCAGCTTTAAAAGAGGTCATTTTTTTAAACAGTGGTTGCTATTGGTCGAAACCACAACAAACTTTTTGTTGCCCCTCCATAACATTAAAATCTAAGTCTAGGCTGGGGGGTAAAGATGACTAGTATGTTCAAGACCCTGGGTTCAGTCCCAGAAGCTAGATACACACACAGAGTTAGAGTCACTGAAGAATGACCAAGAGTTCAAGGTCAGCTTGGGCTACATTGTGAGTTTCAAGAAGGCATGAACTACAGAATGAAAGACCAAGATGCCGTCTCAAAAGAAAAAGAAAATGTTCCAGGTCTTCCAGCAGCCAAATCTGATATAACTTGGGCAAAAAATTAATATTTAATTATAATTTTATAAATTTATAATTATATAATTTATAATTATAAATTTAAATTAATTTAATTAATATTTAATTATAATCAAAATAACAAACTGTCCTTTCCCAGTCTGTAGGCTGACAGTGTTCTGCTGACAGTGTTCTTTGCTTTACAGAAGCTTTTCAGTTTCATGAGGTCCCATTTATTGATCGTTGATCTTAGAGCCTGTGCTGTTGGTGTTCTGCCCAGGAAGCTGTCTCCTGTGTCAATGAATTCAAGGCCCTTCCCCACTTTTTCTTCTGAGAGGTTTAGTGTATCTGATTTTATGTTGAGGTCCTCGATCCAGTAAGACTCATAGCCAAACTTCGAGCAGAGTTGCAGCGAATCTTATGAAAGAAGAGGGAGATAGGAAGACCTGGAGGGGACAGGAGCTCCACAAGGAGAGCAACAGAACCAAAATATCTGGGCACAGGAGTCTTTTCTGAGACTGATACTGCAACCGAAGACCATGTATGGAGATAACCTAGAACCCCTAGAACTTCTGCATAGATGTAGCCCATGGCAGCTTAGTCTCCAAGTGGGTTCCCTAGTAAGGGGAACAGGGACTGTCTCTGACATGAACTCCATGGCTGGCTCTTTGATCACCTCTCCCTGAGGGGAGAGCAGCCTTACCAAGCCACAGAGGAAGACAATGCAGCCAGTCCTGATGAGACTTGATAGGCTAGGGTCAGATGGAAGGGGAGGAGGATGTCCCCTATCTGTGGACTGGGGGAGGGGCATGGGAGGAGATGAGGGAAGGAGGGTAGGATCCGGAAGGCATGATGGAAGGGGCTACAGCGGGGATACAAAGTGAATAAATCATAATTTATAAAAATATAAATAAATTTTTAAAAAGTGAAAAAAATAAAATATCCATAAATATGCTCATATGAATAAAAGGCAGACTAAATGATACTGTAGTAACAGCTTCTTTTATAAATTTATTTATGAAATCTAAAAGGAATAAGAGAATTCTACCATTACTGCTAGAACACTAGAAAATCAGATTAAATTTTTGCATTGTTTTGAAGTATTACCGTTTATTACATTGGGCATTTTTTTTCAGTACATTATGCTGCTCAATAATACTAAGACCACTACTGACAAAAGCTGTTAGTTACATGGAATTTTATTAAAGACTGCCTTTTGTTGATTAGGTTTGATTGTGGGGCTGGGAAGAGGGATCGGCAGTTACAAGCACTTGCTGCTCTTGCAGAGGGGTGCGGTTGGTCCCCAGCACCGAAGCTGAAAAGACTGGTTGGGGGCCCAGTTTCAGGGACCGGAGGCCTTGTTCCGGCTCCACGCGCACCTTTCTACCCATGAATATAAACACATGCATACAAACACACATGCACATACTAACATTCTCACTGAGTGACTGGGAAGGGACGGAGGCAAAATGGAACTCCCCCACCTGATTTCATATTAGTTATAATGTTGTGTGCACGTGTCTGTTCAGTATGCCTCTGTGTGTGTGTGTGTCTGTGTGTGTGTTTGCATGGATGGAGTGCATGTGTATACACAGGTTTGTATATGTTGGCAGCAGGTGTCTTCCTCAACTCTCTCCACTTTTCTAACTGAGACGGGGATTTTGACCAAACCCAGAATTGACAGATTCAGCGACTTTAGCTCACCAGCTTGTGCTAAGGGGCCAGCTCTGAGATACAGAGGGGCTGCCATGGCTGCCTGGCTTTCTAGGTAGGTGATAGAGAAGGACTGTCTAGCCTGCCCGGCTATAGATGAGAATGATACAGGTGAGCTGCCATGCTTGTGTGGCTTTCTAGGTGAGTGCTGGCAATTTGAGCTCTGTTTCTTATTCCCTCCACTGTGCCATCTCCCAGCCTAACACAACTTTTAAGAAAATGTTTCCATCTGCCTTGGCAGGTATAATTCTGTACTTACCCTGTAATTTTTGGTAATGGACCCTCATTTGTAGAATTTAGTGTTGCTCACTAGACAAGCTCCTGCTAATAATTGTGTTCTTAGAAGGTATGATCACTTTTTAAATTTTAAACTCATAAAATCCATTTCCTTTCTCTCTAAAGAAGCTAAGGCTCAATCTACTGAGGGTTTGAAGATCACGAGTTTATCACCATAAGAGTGTCCCAGAACAGAGATCCTCTACCAACAATTTACCATTATGACAGACGTATTCAACTCTTCCACAGGAAATCAGATTTCTGAATGTTCTAGAGTTTATAATATTTCCAGAGCAGTGCACCGTGTGAAGTCCTGTACAGTCTTGAAATGGAATATAAACCCTGTTAAGCTCATCCTCCACGTTAGAAAGCAACAGAACAGAGCTGGACTTACACTCTCCTCTGGTGACATCACACTGCTCTCTGCAGCCACCTCTGGGTATGAAGCACTGGAAACAGTACCTAAGCAGAAAACAAAACATGTGTGACACCAGTCCTTGAGTAAGCCAGAATGCCTGTCAGGAATTAAAGACTTACTTCAAAAGCCATTCTTTCAAGTCCATTGCTCTTTTATCCTGAAGGCTTTTTTAGTTATAAGTTCAAGAGACATTTGTAGAAGCACTCTAAAATCTCAATAATTATGACTCACTGAACAAGTGTTTGTTCGTTTGTTTTGAGTGTGCCAGGCTCTAATATAGATGCTAGGGTACAAAAAGAACTTTTCTGTTTCTAGGGAGCTATCTAGTAAAGGGAACAAATGCTGAGGTGCATAACTATACTAGACTTGTGAAATTATAGGTTGGCCATTGTTTAACAATTATTGAAATGGAGCCACATTGTGCTATTATATTTTTGTATCTGCTCAAAATTTCTAACACAAAGAAGCTTATTCCTTTTCTTAAAATTAATAAGGGTTTGCTGTAGCCCTTGCTAGAGAACCTCCCTGGCCTAGCAAGAAGAAAGAAGAGAGAAAGAGAAAAAGAGAGGTGAAAGAAGAGACAGGAAAAGGTGGGGAGAGAATTACTAATTTACATGAAATACAGAACTGGGGAGAGATGGAGAGATGGATCAACAGTTAAGAGTACTTCCTGTTCTTTCCGATGACAGTAGTTTAGTTCCTAGTGCCCACATCAGGCAGCCTGTAACTTCAATCCTGGTGATTTGACACTGTCTTTGGTATGATGTCCTATTCTGGCCTCCCCAGGCACATACATACACATGGCATACACGCACACACATAAACACACACACAATGTAGAGGGAGACAACAAAATTAAATTTAAAAAAATGAAAATCTTTTAAACTTAAAAAAATTATAAAGCTCAAAGGAACACATTCTACACCCCAGGATATATCAGAAAATCCTTCTACTGGGAAAGTTCAGGAAAGTAACATAAGGTGACAACACAGAGGGTCTACCCTCAACTTCAGTGTCTGCCTTAAAGTCATCCACTGTGTCACACGCATGTTTTAAGCTATGTTCTGAATTTTAAAATACTCACAGTACAATATCATAAACCAAGTGAAAAAATCATTATTTTGTTTCTTAAACAATATAGAAATATATAAAACTATTTTTAAAATGAGTTGAAAACTTAATACTTGCTTGAAAATTTGTCTTAAATCTTCAATGACTAAGGAATAAAAGTGAATAAAGGCAAAAAAGCTTACCTCCCAATGTTGAGGTATCACCAATAGGAACTAGAGATGATAAGTCAGGCCTAGGAGGAAAACAAAACAAAACAAAACAAAACATGCAGCTATTAAAAATTACAGAAACCTGGGCAAGTATTATAAAATTTGGAACTTGGGTTTACAAAGGAACTCATTAGTCCACCAAATAAAGGTTCCCAAGCCAACACACCAAGGCATAAAGTCAAAAGAAAATTATACCTTCATAACTTACTTATTTTGTATCTATTGATGCCTCATTAACATAGCTACCCTATATAAAGAACCTTCCTACTTACAGCTCAGCACCCATTTTTTCCTCTTCAGTTCAAATCATTATCTCTGTCCCCACCTCCTTAATCCTCTAGAACGTATTATCAATACAGAAGCATTGAACAGTCCAACATTTAAATTAATTGAAATTAAAACAGCTAGAACCTTAGTTCCTTGCTCACAGTAGCCACACTCCGAGTATTCAGTGCTCATAGGTGGCTCATGGCTGTCAGACTGGACAAGACAATTAAGAGTGTTGGCAGCATCACAGAAGGGTCTAGTTACCTAAGAGAATCACATTAAGAGTCTAATCTCCAGGCTGAGACTACAGTTCAATGGAAAAGCCTATGCCTAGCATGCATAAGAGCCCAGCCTGGATACCAATCGCTCCCACTGGAGGGAAAGGGGGAAAATGATAATACTGGTGAACTCCACGAGATTAAGGATTTCCCTGCCATATCTTTCTCTCTCTCCAATGTCTAAGAACTTTAAAAAGACTTTTTGCAGGACTGGGGATGAAGTTCAATGGGTAGCGTGCTTGCCAAGCACGCATGAAGCCCCGGGCTCACTCTCCAGCACTACATTAAATAGGTATGGTGGCTTCTGCCTGCAATCAGTGTAAACATTTAGGTGAAAGACATCTGTGACTGAAGCTAGACTAGGCCAGTAAAGCAGAGGCACACTCTCTACACTCCCAGACATTTGTAGAAACATCAGGTAAACAGATTTTTGAAGTATCTCACCAGAAATCTCACCTTCCAGTTAAAAAAAAAAAAATACAATATAAGACCTCCCCCATTAGTGGACTAGGGGAGGGGCATAGGAGGAAAGAGGAAGGGAGGGTGAGATTGGGAGGGGACAAGGGAGGGGCCACAGCCAAGATACAAAGTAAATAAATTGCAATTAATAATAATAAAACAGAAACAAAAAATAAAAATGAAAAAATACCATCTAAAAAGAGTAACTCATTGCATCATGACACCCAACCTATCATTACTGGTTGTTTAGAACACTTCTGAATGACATTAGTGACTGAATGAGCAGTCACTAGAACTTAAAGCAGTCCATCGTCTGGACAAGTCATTTAGATAAGTACAGGAAGGCCTCGGTAATAAGAAAAGGTCAGGAGGCATCTTGGGTTGCAGATTGTGGGGGGAAAATAAAATGAGGTTCAGGTGCACTTAGAACACATATCAGCATAAGCAAACCTGCTCCATCCATTATCCATAGGCAATTCCTTCTCAGTTACTTCCCTGCCACAGACAGAAAAAACAATGACTAATGACTATTAATTATTATAACAATGGGGAGTCAAATTCCCCAAAGTCAAAGTGAACAGCCTCACCACAGGAGGCACATGTGTGTGCTAATGTGTGCCATGCCGGTGTAGCTCCATTACAAGCTATGTTTTATAATATAGACTCTTTCTTCACAGACAGAATCATTGTTGTCTTTCTCTTCAAAATTTTTCTTGGGACTTGGGAAAAGAGAGAATGAAGGTATTTGTTTCTAGCTGGCACAAACAGCCTGGCACAAGTCTACAGTTCAAGAGAATACAATTCACAGAGTGATCTGAGCAAGCCAGGCCAGGCCAAACCAAACCAATTTCATTTCAGGCGACTCCCAGGCTTTACTCAGTGGTTCTCAACTTTCCTAATGCTGGCGCACTTTAATACAGTTGCTACTTCATAACAGTAAATTTGCCACTGCCATGAATCGTGATGTAAAGTTATGATATACAGGATAGCTGACATGTGACACCCACCTCCAAGAGGATCGTGGCCTACAGGTTGGGAACCAGTACAATTCCCCCCTTGTCTAGTCCATTTCCAAGGTACTCTACTCAGGGATTTCTCAGTGTGTCTTAAAAAAAAAAAATCTCCCCCCAGTATGGATAAAAACAAATCTACAATATTCTTCCTTGAGTACTGACATCTAACAATGTCTGAAATGCAGCTGGAGGAATACCATGTCATCTCTGGAGCATAGTGACACAGAACAAAACTGGGATAAAATGTGTGTTATGATATCCATGATTATTTAATGCAGAAACCATGGCCTTTGCAAAGTACATGGTGTTGACAGCTTGAGCACAACACATGTAGAATTAATAAAATATAATGAAAGTTATTCTGGTGAGTTAATGTATCTTCCTTCTCTCTATGTGCATGCATGGATATACTCTCTCAAATACACACACACACGTACATACGCCTGCACAGCACAAACACATATTAATTTTGGTCTGGCTGATCAAACAAAAATCAACAAAATTAATATATGCTGGGCATGTTGAGAATGTTGGTGCTGGGTAATGGGGAGGTTACAAGAAATTGTAAAATAAAGCCTCTTCCCTCTTTGAAGTTACAGAAATGAGTCAGACATATTTCTGAGATCCTACAGAAGGCTGCTAAAAGCTACATGGTGGACTATACAGGTAGAGTTGGGCTTTAGGTGTTTCATGAAATTACATTCTTCATATTTAGGCTCACGTGAGCTTACTAATGTCAAATCCACCTTGTGCTGCTGCTGTGGTAATTAAAAGGAGTAAATACTTTACACAGTGAAGGGCAGTTTTACCAGAGATTATAATCTGATTCTTAAACTCAGATGAGTCTGGGCCTAAGTCCTAAATGCACTCTATACTCAGCTGGGTTGTCTGGAATTATTTAAACTCTTTTTTCTTTATATAATTTTAAACATATATATATTTAAAATATATGTTTAAATATACATAATTATATATAATTTTAAATATATATTTAAATATTTATATAATTATGTAATATATAATTATATATAATATAATTAAATATGTTTAAATATATATTTAAAATTATACAAAGTATGTATATATATATGTGTGTATATATATACATGTATATAGTAAATGCTCATAAGTTGGAGAAACACCTTAATCTGGAGAGTTAGGCACAGGCCTGATTTTGAAGAACCGTATGAGCCAGTTTCATCTCCATCTTTTAAGGGCAACAAGGAACTAGTCACTTGTCTTGCAGAGGGGAGGACATGGGTCTGTTTTGTAGTCTGAAGGCTCTTTGGCCAGAGTATATTTAGTGGTTCAGTTGGGGGCAGAGAGGCCTCTCAGTAAACTTTGTGCTGAAAGAAGTGTTTATTGGTCCCTGAGTTGGGGAAGTATGAAAGAACAGGCAAAGAAAGAGATAACTGGAAGTTAAAGAAAAGGCAACGACAGCAGCTGGGAGAGGAGTACTCATTCTTCTTGGCGGTGTGGCCATTAGTAGCTGCCCATGCTCCTACAGATGGCCACACATCCATGTGCATCAAAGCAGCACTAACCAAACAGCGAGAAAGAAAAAAAAAGCAAGAATTTAGAAGGGGGTGGGGGTGCTGGAAAGGATCCAGGGAAAGCCAGATGGGGAAATAAAAAGTGGATATGACCAAAAAAATGTTGTATATATGATACAAGGATGAAATTCTCAAATAATAAATTTTTAAGTGTTTTTAAGAATAAATGACATACTACTTTAGAATTTTTTAAAAAGGCAAAAGAGAGAGAAACCTGGGAAATTGAATAAAGAAGAGAAGCTGAGTTAGATACTCTGGGTCCAACAAATTGTGGACATGGAGAAGTTGGTTTTCCCAGCTCTCTCTTTAGAACCAAAGTTTCACAAATAGAGAACATTGCTAAGGAGTTACTCACAGGAAGAAAAGGGTAAAGTGAGAATATGTATTGTGATATACTTTATCAGAAAAACATGCTGTAGTAAGCAGGAAGACATCAAGGGTGTCCTATTTTTGTTTCAAGACCATAACCACAAAGTCAAGAAAGTAATCCAAACAACAACCTACCCAAATCTGTGCCTGTAGCATCATGAGACATGAGTGGCCAAGGCCACAGAGTTCCGCTCTTTTTCTTTTTCTTTTTTTCATTTATTTATTTATTTGTTTATTCATTCATTCATTTATTCATTTGTTCATTTATTTTATCACTTTAGAGCCTGATCCTAGCCCCCCTCCCTTCTCTCCTCCCAGTCTCATTCTCATGCACCCTCCCCCCATTCCTTTTCTCCTTCTCAGAAAAAGGGAGGTCCCAAAGGAGTACCAATCCACTAAGGGAATCTTCTCCTATTGAGACCTGAAAAGGCAGCCCCCAGGCAAGGGAAAAGGGATCCAAAGGCAGGAAAAAGAATCAGAGACAGTCCCATTCCCAATGTTAGGTGACCCACATGTTCACCAAGCTTCACATCTGCTACGTATTTGTAAGGAGCAGGCAGCGGTCTAGGTTTAGCCTATGCATGCTTTTTGGTTTCCACTCTCATCTTAGCCATGTATTATTCAAAATCTCCTGTGTATGTACTCCAGCTATGTCTGGATTTTGTCGTGGAAGCTGGGTGTCTGGATACTGGCTTGTTCAGTTATTTTTTAATCTATTGCTGATTTCTTATGTAATCTCATACATCTTATGTATACTATGGATAGTCTGAGGACAGTTAGAATTCGAACTTTAGTCACTATTCCTCATCTTTTGCAGTCTGCTTTATATTACTACTGCTTAGAAGCCAGAAATCATCTCAGTCCTGTGCCTAATGGCCAGCCAAGATGCCTACTGACAGATTAATCAAGGGTGTACTATTCTTGTTTCAAGACCATAGTCAAGAAGGCAATCCAAACAACCATCCATCACTTAACACACTAATCCCCTCTAAAATAAACCTTTTCAGCTTTATCATTAGCCTTTAATCTCAGTAACAGTAGATCATTCTTGATAATGCAGACATTCCTTAAATTATCCAAGAGAAGAAGGAGTCATCCTTCTGGTAAGGTCAGACTATGTGCAGTGGCCAGGGCGGTATCTGAGAGAGAGGGATGGCCACAAGAGAAACAGCATTTTGGACTTACCCACAGGCTTGGTCCTTGCAGGAGCTGAAAGAAAATAGTAAAGGGATACAGGGTAACTTTTGGGAATCCATGGGGCATATCTATGTTGCCAAATTGAATCTGGAGGAAAGACATACCTGCTTTCAGCTTCTTTTGTGTAAGTCAGTTTCTAAGGAAACCAAAGACACAATGAAAGAGTTAACAACAGTGATTACACAGTGAACAAAACTCACTCCACAGAGGTCACCAATGCCCTAACATGGTAGAAGCTAGGCCACTGCTCTCTAGGGACAAACAAATAATGAAAGCAGGAATTTACAATACCAATTTGTTCTGCAACTGTGTGAGCATCCTAGCATACTGTGTCTGCTTATGTACGCTAATGTTACTGTGCACTCTTAATTCAAAAAGCAAACAAGAAGATGCACAAAATACTAAAATGGACTCAGAAGGTATAGTTTCAAGTCCCTATTTTTCCTTCTTATCTATAAACACAAAACCACATCCTTTCTATTACCAGGGATTGGTTTTCTCATTTGTTGGATGGAAAGAAAATTATTTATCTAAATCACTCCAGATATGGTTAAATAATTGGCTGCTTTTCTTACTCTATGGTCTCCCCCAAAATAATTGCTACCTTCATACTTTCAGTTATTAATTCAAAACTGGTGAATAATTCTATACTTAAAACCACCCTCCTTCACTTCATACCAAAATATCAAACAATTCACATTTCTCGCAAGCAGCTCAAAAAAACACTTCAAAAGTGAATCTACCCTTCTTGCCTCATCTGCAAATTAGCTTTACTGCCTGAGTTCCTGACTCCCACTAGAAACTAGGTTTCCACCACAACCGTCCAATCCATCAGAACCCCGACAAATCCTGCTTCTTACTTCTATGCATCACGTTCCCTTTCTCTGTCCCGTGGTCCGGTTAGAAGCCTCATCCCCTCAGACATGGAGGGCTCGTGACTTCCTGCCTGGTCTCTCTGTCAGCTGATTCTCTGTTAGCCTTCTCATGCGTATGAAACTGTAACTAACCTTTCACAGTTTAACACAAGGCCAGAGGTGTGGCTCGCCAGGTAAAGGCACTTCCTACCATGCCTGGTGACTGAGTGCAATTCCTCCACTCTACACAGTTAAGGAGAGAAGTGACTCCTACAGGTTGTCCTCTGCCCTCCACACATGTGCCATAGTGTCCCCTTCCTCTCTCTTGCCCTCTCTTTTGCTCTCAGTCTCTCAATAAATAAATGTAAATGTTTAATTCCAAACTTTTAGGCCAGCTCCTTTGTCTTATCCCCTTACAAAGCTGAAATGTTTCCCGTAATCCACAGAGCTAAGCACAAATGCTCCCCTTCTCTGTCTGACTCTTCCTCCATCTGCCGTGTCCCTCCTCTCCTTCTCGGCCAACTCGCATTCATCACGTTAGACTCAAGCCAGACAGCACACTGCCTGCTTAATCTGAGTTATAAATAATCATTAAAGCTCATTTCCCAGACTTTAAAGTTAAAACTAAAGCCCCACTTGTAAGAAACACATTTACTGTAACATCACAAGACTGTTAATAACTCCTGTGTATATTTCTTGCTTTTAATAGCTGATCCACTATCATGGACACAATTTGAAATATACAACGCTGATATAAATATGTATATGTGATCTTTATCTCCATTGCAACTTTAAAATCAATAATGACTAGAAATGGAAGCCCCATAACACAGGAGGAAAACATGCTTTGAGAGCGAGTCTGTTTTGTTTTTGCAGTACTGCTGATCAAATATAGGGCCTTGCACTTGCTACCAAGCTCTTTACTTCAGATAAATATCCATGCCCAAGAATATAAATTTTGGAAAAGAAAACTAGTTCTGGATTTTAAGATCCATCACAATTAAATTTTTAATACAGAATAAGCAATTTTTTAAATTCTTTATTTGCAAAATGGAGAACACCTTGTGTGGTTGCTTTTTATTAGACCTAAGATATGGTAGGCATAGGCTATGTAGTATTTATTATAATTGTTAAAATGAAGCAGTTAAAACTACGACAGAGGAAAGGCTGATGCGGCGTCTTGACTTGAACTGCAACACATCATCGTAAGGAGATGAGTTCATTTGCAACACATTAAAAATCTGCACATTTATGGCAGCTAATCTTGGTTGTCAAGTTGGCTATGTCTGGAATTAGCTAAAAATGCAAGCGGCTGGCCACACCTGTCAGGGATTTTTCTTGATTAGAAAACTTCAGGTGGGAAGACCAACCTTAAATCTGGATCATTTGAGATCAGAAAACCCACCTTAAACCTGGGCCACGCCTACAGATTGCAGCCTATATAAGAGGATGTGAAAGAAGGAAATTCTTGCTTTTTGCCTGTCTTTTTGCCTGTCTCACTCTTGCTGGCCATTGGCAAATTCATCTATCCTGATGCTGAAGCATTCTTTTGCTGCTTTTGGAAACTACATCTTTGGGATTCCAATAGAGAGAGCAGCTGCGACATCCAGCCTTGTGGACTTTACAACTGTGGCATTCTTGGACTCTCGGATGCGAGACAACCACAGTTGGACTAGCCAGACCGCAGCCTCTAAGCCACTCTATTAAATCCCTTTTTAATGCACAGATTCATTCCAGAAGTTCTGTTTCTCTACAGAAACCTGACTAACACAGAACTCATGTTTAAAAAGCCACATATAGTGGTGCGCATCTGTAACTCCAACATTCCTAAGGCAGGATGGGAGACAGAAAACAGGAGGATCAGCCAGAAGTTCGTGTATTTTGTACCGAAACAAAACCTGAAACAGAGAACTTGCCTCAAGAACAAGATGAAAGGAGAAAATCAACACCCAAGAAGTTGTACTCTGCCAGCCACAGGTATTCGGTGGCACGGGCATGCTCACATACACACACAAGTAAATAAATACGAACAAATCTTGAATAGAAACCACATTTATACTTCGCGAAATGTGCTGAATGGACTATATCCTCTAACTTCATCAGAATGACTGGGATCCATTCTAAATAAGCATATAAATGAATTATCAATGTTTAGCACACACATCCTTATCTTTAAATTTTTGCATAGTATCATTTTGATGCATTTACGTCTATAAACAAGGCTGAGGGTGTTTCTGGATTAACAGTTATGAAAGGCCAGAGCTGGGGACAGAAAACTAAGCTATAACCTAGGGCAGCTCACTTTAAATCAACTCACGTTCTCTTCCTTTAGCCTTCAGCCATGCACAGTTACACCTATAACAATGCCACAATTCCTTCTCTCTTTGTGACGCTTACCTTCATGATTAAGCTTCTATGTTCCACAGACTGACTAAACTGTGTGCCCATTTCAAATACACTTGTGATACCATCCTCACATAAGTCCATCCAGTAACGATATTCTTCACGCCCAGGAAGTCGATCCCAAAACGTCCTGAAGGCTTCCCAGATGGCTTCCTGGCACACTGGAAAGTAAAGAGAGATGTGCTTGGGAAAAGACAGAATGCTCTGTGGTTCTCATTATAATCCTACAACAACTCACTCCCATTTCTCTGAGACACTTTGACCATACTATCCTTTCTGGAAGGCCATGACAACAGTATTTAGTTAAAAACATCCTGTTCAAATGTTTTCATTCAAATATATAACTTTTCTTTTATAAAGAGGATCAAGTCACTTCTTAATAAATTTGTTCCTTAATGATTTTTTTAATTCCATGTTTATATCTCATGAAAATGTAACTTATGTTGAATATATATTGATTTGTTTTATTAACAGATACTGTAATTTTAAGTTTCTTTGATTTATTTTATTTTTAAGTTTCTTTGGTTACTGAAGTTATGACTTCGGAACACAACTTCTCAGCTTTTCAAAAGATAATGACACAGCAGTAAAATGACTCCTACTGACTTAATGCTATACCCATAGTTCAGCCCTCATCAGAGGAGCTTCTTCCTGGAATAGAGAGTAATTAAGAGACTCAACATGCAGAGAATAAGAGACATCAGAACACTCAGCCTTAAATGAGATGTCTACATCACATTCCTCCCCCCCAGGCATAAGGATCTATGCAGAAAGACTGTAAGAGCCAGAAGAGTGGATGACTTCATGGAGAGTATTTTCCAGACACAACAGAACAGGTGCACATATGAAACGACAGACTGCAACAGCACACACAGGATTTGGCACACGCATAAGCCACACAGAACCCCAGCATGGAGGAAAGGAAGTGGACACAAAGTCTCATGTCCAGCTGCAGAGCCATTGTCAGTTTTCTTCAACAGAGTGACATCCATCCACCACACTCCAGGATGGGCCTCATGGCCCAGAGCTGTAAACTTGAGGGGGGGTTATTTTTGTTCTTTAGGAGAGCGAGAATATGAATTGGGTAAGTAGGGAGGTAGGGGAAGAGATGGAAGAGGAATAGTATGGTCAAAGCTATTTATGAAGTTCTCAAAAAATAAATAAAAGCTTAAAAAAAAAGCCAGGCAGTGGTGGCTCATGCCAGCACTTGGGAGGCAAAGGCCAGGTGGATCTCTGAGTGAAGTAGAACTTTCTGGTTTCTTTGGAAACTCAGTTGTGTCATATGACTACATTTTTTTGTTTGGGTCCCAAGTGCAGGATGTGGGAATGTTTTCCTCCCCTCAGAAAACAGCATCCATGGAAAACAGCCCCAGTGAAAAGGCAAGTGATGTTGGTCAACTGAAAACCACCTTGTGTGCGGGGTGTGTTTTTTTTGTGAGCTGGAAAACCTCCTTGTGTGGACTCTGAGAAGGGATAAATAGAAGCCATGGACAGGGAGACAGCACTTTCTGCAGCTCTATGCCTTTGCGTTGCTATGCTTTGCAATGGTTCACATCCTATGCTGGACTTCTCAGACACAAAAGCTCCTCAAGAACTTGCATAAAAGTGTTTGAAATGGCTTTATTTATTCTTGTCAAAGCCTGGAGGTAATAAAGATGGCCCTCAACAAATGAATGGAAAACAAACTTCAGTAAATCCACACAATGGAACATTATTCAATTATTATTTCAAAATGAGCTTTCAGAGCATTAAAATCTTATTTCCAACTTATAAGCATATTGACAAATCAACAAAATCAATCTGTATGATTCCAATAAAAATCTGGGAAAGACGGACCTATGGGAGACTATGAAAAGATGAGTGTCTGTCCGGGATTGGGAAGAGGAATCAGCAGGTTGTTCTGTGTAATGCTGTGATAGCTGATAAACATCACTGTGCATTCAACAAAGCACAAAGAATACACACGTCAGTGAACTCCAAGGTTAACTATGAGCTTGTCAATAACACACCAATGTGGTTATATCAACGGTAGCAAATGTATTGTGTTAATATAAGATGCTAAAACTAAAGAGTTTAGGAGCCTTGTGCTCACTTTATGCACATCCTGTTCAATTTTTCTCTGAACATAAATCTACGCTAAAAATACATTCTATTGATTTTGGAAACACATTTAAAACTACAAATAAAAATTATATTCTGCAAGCTGGAGACAGCTCAGAAGTTAAGAGCACTGGCTGCTCTTACAGAGAGAGGAATGTAATTCCGTTCCCAACGCCCACATGGTATCCACAGCCACATGTAACTCCAGTTCCAGGGGGTCCAATGCATTTCTCTGGTCTCCAAGGGTGCTAAACACACATGCTCTTTATGCATAGAGGCAAAAAATGCTCATACATGTAGAATAAAAATAAACATTTTCTAAAAATACAACTTGCTGCTCTTGAGTAAGTCCTGAGTAGTATTCCCAGCACCAACATCAGGCAACTCACAACTGCCTAGAACTCCAGCCGTACGGGACTTAACAGTTCCTTCTGGCCACTGCACACACCCTCACATGATATACACACACAAACACAGACATACATATAAAATTTTAAAACATTAGATGATATTTGTAAAGCTTTGCTGTGTTAAAATAAAAGCTAATGGAATGGACCTGCCAACCATCACAGGCATCAAGTCTGCAAGGCTGCTAAGCAGGATATAGCTGTTGCTTTAGCATCACTGGTAAGCACAGTGCCCTTAAGGGAGAAAAGATTGACACTAGGTCAAATTTTAGAGAGTTTCAGTGCATCATGGTATCGGAAATCCTGCTACCAAGTTCATGGTCTCCATTACCAGAAAGCCCTGAGCTTGGAGCAAAATAGAGGACTCCCTTCGAGGCTTCCTCTTCCCTGCTTCAGAGAGCCTGGATCCCCATACCCTCTACCTAAAGAATGTAGATCTTAGGGAAATTACAGTCCAACTATCTTTCTCCCATTCAGCAATCACCTGGGATACCTAGAATGCCTCCCCACGCAAATGAGGCATCTCAGTTAGCCTTTCAGCCACTGACCTTTGTCGTCCCCCCATATCCCTACTACCTCCCCAAAGTTCTATGTTACACTCCTTCACCCCAAATAAAATGTATCTGCCTTCCTGAAGCTGCTTCCAGAAGAGACTGAGTCCCCAGTTCATATCTTCTGCTCCCTTGTCCCTGAGGACCACAGCCTGCAACCCCAGGAACGAGGGAGAACCGCATCATGGATGGAGACGTGGCAGCGTGAACATATGTATATGTTCCCGCAGATGTCTGATGTTCAACGCCTGGGCAGATCTATTCAAAATAACTTAAAAGGTAAAACAATCCGAGTACTGAGTGCTATAAAACAAAGGGGAAAATAGCCATACAGTTAAGTCAAAAGGAAACTTATTCTTTTAAGTTAACGTTTTATGTCTAGGAATCTATATAAATGCAATACCTAGAGTTTTGTGTCTAGGATTAGAAACAGTTAAACTATGCAAATCCAGTCTCAATTCAAATAGGCCAAAGTCACTTTAAAAACAATTGTTTACAGTCTCCAGGAGTGGTCCTGAGGCCACCCAATAAATGAAGACACATTTCTTGGAGAAAATTAAAAAAAAAAATGATGAGGAAAGTGAGCCAGCTGCTGTGGGTAACAAGAAGTGACAGGCATCTAAGCTGGAAAGAAGGCTCCCTTCATCTACAGATAAGCGCTTGCTTACGGGAACTCCTATGGAAGCCACTTTAAGACCATCTGAACCAATAAGTAATTACAACTAAGCTTCAGAATGCAAGACACGTCCACAAAATCAGTTACATGTCTATGGACATCAAACAACTAAACACACACATGAAACAATTCACCAAATCCCATTCACACACACACACCTGCCCAAAAAACGCATGAAAAAGTAAAATTCATAGACTAGATCTAACAAAAGATGTATCCTAGCTTGGTCTCTTTGTAATGTAAACACCATGACAAAAGCAGCTCGGGGAGGAAAGGGTTAATTAACTTAATGCCTCTGTAACAACTCATCACTGAGGAAAGTCTAGAAGGGCAGGCTGAGGGCAGTCTGGAAGAACAGAGGCAAGAACCCCAAAGAGCTCTCTGGCTTATTTGCTTTCCTGTCTTAGCTTGTTTGCTCACACAACCCAGGACCACCTGCCCAGGGATGACACCACCCACCACCCACGGTGACACATCAATTATTAATCAAGAGAATGCCTCACATACTTGTCTACAGGCCAACCAGATGGAGACAATTCCTCATCTGAGGTCCCTTCTTCCCAGGTGATGCTATTTTGTATAAAGTTGATAAAAATTAACCAACACAAAAATTGTATAAAAATTATATTTAAAAATCAAACAAATTGAACAAAATTTTTTAAAAAACAAAAAAATACTTCCTATTACTTACCACACATTTAATATAATCTTATCAGAATAATGGCTATCTTTGTATACATTAACAAGCTGATTGTAAAATTTATTTTCATCATGAGGAACTCATAACTGCTCAGTGTATACTAAGAAAAAATCTTTAGGACTCATACTTCATGGTTTCACTTGAAAATTTTATTGTTGTCTGAGTTTATCTCATAAACAAGATCTAATATATACACTAAACAAAATATTATCAATCTGCTCTTCCTATTGAGGCAGTAATGTCATTTTCTTAGGATCTTCACTGTCTTAGACAGTGTTTATTAAGACCCTTAAAGATACTGTTATAACTAAAATCACTCTCGTTTCAATGGTAACAAAATGGAAGTTTGCTATGATTAATGGCTCATGCCAGTCAGGATGATTGTCACAAGTTCAAGGCCACCCTAAGATACATGGTAAGTTCCAGGTCAGCCTTTGATTAAAACTAATTTTACAGTATTTTTTAGTAGCATAATTTTCCAGGGGGCTAGAGAGATGCCTCTGTGATTAAGAGCATTAACTGGGGCTGGAGAGATGGCTCAGAGGTTAAGAGAACTGGCTGCTCTTCCAAAGATCCTGAGTTCAATTCCCAGTAACCACATGGTGGTTCCCAACCATCTACAATGAGATCTGGTATCCTCTGCTGGTATGTAGGCAGAACAGTGTATATGTAATAAATAAATAAAATAAATCTTTTTTTTCATTTGGATATTAAAAATAAATCTTAAAAAAAAAAGAGTATTAACTGGTCTTAAAGAGGACCTAGGACCCAGTTTTGGTTTCCAGCCCCCATACAGTGAAAGACAACTGTTTGTAATTCAAGTTCCAGGGGATCTGATGTCTTCCTTTGGCCTCTGTAGGCATCAGTCACATGTGTGGCACACATGATTACATGCAAGCAAAACACTCAAACACTTAGAGTATGTGTGTGTTTGCAAAAAAAAGAAAGAAAGAAAGAAAGAAAGAAAGAAAGAAAGAAAGAAAGAAAGAAAGAAAGAAAGAAAGAAAGAAAGAAAGAAAGAAAGAAAGAATAACTTTCGTGGAGACACAGAGCCAGCAAATCTACAGATCAAATATTGTATGGGACCTACTGACAATAAAAAAAAAATCATTTTGTTGTTTAACTGAAATTCAAGTTTTAATGTCTGCCCTACATTTTTATTTACTAAATTGGGTAGCTCTATATATACTTCATAAGTTATAGATGGCCTCATCCCATCCTACATTACTCATGCACATAAGCTTTAAACAAACAGAACTTCACTCCACCTTTGGGTTCCCATACCCTCCAGGGTCACTGGAAAATATCAACTTGCTCTTCACAATAAGCATGGAAGGCTTGTCTATGTACTTCCTGAATATTTAACTCTCCTCTTAGAGCTGCCTTTGCAGCATCCCAATGGCTCTGATAAGTTGTGCTTTCATTTCATTTCATTCTAATTTACAGAGATCTGCCTGCCTCCGCCTCCCAACTGCTGGGATTAAAGACATGCACCGCTTTGCCCAGCTGAGTTATTTGATTTCTTGTTTAATGCTTTGAGTCCTATGTATATTTGAGATCTTAATCCTTTGTTCGATATGTAACTAGCAAATTTTTCTCCCATTCTGTAGGGTCTCTGCATGAATAAAAATTTCGCTGGCATTCCACAGTACCTTATTCTCTGTTCTTTGGCAGTTGTGGGTCTCTGTGTTAATCACCACCTACTGTAAATAGAAGCTCGTCAGATGAAGGTTGGAGAGGTGCACCAATCTATAGGTATAGTGATTAGGCATTAAGAGTTGCTTTAGCACTATCCCATTGAGCAGCATAATCGTAGTAGCTTCTCTCTGGGAGCCTATGACCTGTCTAGCCACAAGTTTTGGCCTAATGATAGTGCCACCTTTTGGAGCAGAAGTTAAAGTTCATTAGAAAGTGGTTAGTTGCTCCCATCATGCCCATGCCACTGTTGCACCAGTGGGCACGTTTTGACAGGCCAATATTTTTAGCTTGTAGGGTTCACAGCAATGGAAGACTTGTCACAATCTTCCAGTAACCACTGCTGAGGGAATTAAGTCATATTCAACAGAACAAGGTGACTCCATGGAGACCAGAAGAGGGAAGCGGATCTCCTAGGATTGGAGTTACAGGTGGTTTGTGAGCGACTATATGAGAGCTGGAAATCAAAACCTGGTCCCGTTGGAAGAGCAGTCTGTGCTCCTAGCCACCAAGCCATCTCCTTCAACCCTTCCCCAATTTTCAAAAGCATAAAAGTTAAAGTATTATTTTCTACTATGATCATAATAACAACCATGTTATAATGGCTGTATCAACCATTTACTTTACTGAAGTCCCTTTTCTAATTTTTAATTTTCTTTTATTTACATTCATTCATATTGAAATTACAATATAATTACATCATTTTTCCCCTTCTTCCCTTTCCTTTCCTCCCATGTACCCTCCCTTTCTCTCTTTCAAGTTCATGGCCTCTTTTTTCATTTTACATACACAATATATATATATATATATATATATATATATATATATATTCCTAAATACATAAGTATAATCTGCTTAGTATGTATAATGTTACTTGTATGCATATTTTCAGGGTTACTTTCTAATAACCCACTCATAGCACCTGTATTTTTTAATTATTTCAAGAATGCTTTATTTTTTCTTTTGTTGCCTTCTTTTTGAGCAGTATCTATTTAATTTTTTTAAAGAGCAAAACACCAAAAATTCTGGGTACAGGGGTCTTTTCTGAGACTGATACTCCAACAAAGGACCATGCATAGAGATAACCTAGAACCCCTGCACAGATGTAGCCCATGGCAGTTCAGTGTCCAACTGGGTTCCCTAGTAATGTATACAGGGACGGTCTCTGACATGAACTCAGTGACTGGCTCTTTGATCACCTCCCTCTGAGTGGGGAGCAGCCTTACCAGGACTCAGAGGAAGACAATGCAGCCAGTCCTGCTGAGACCTGATAGGCTAGGGTCAGAGGGAAGGGGAGGAGGGCCTCCCCTATCAGTGGACTTGGGGAGGGACATGGGAGGAGAAGAGGGAGGGAGAGTGGGAGGGAATGAGCAAGAGGGTTACAGCTGGCATACAAAGTGAATAAATTGTAATTAATAAAAAAGAGCAAAACAATCACAAAATAGAAGCAGATTCCTTAATGGCTGGCCCATTCCTGTTAACTGTAGAATGAACAGCTGAGACAACTTGATATTCTGATCTATTTCAAGTTAAAATCCAAGCAGTATAAATAATCTTATTACATTAGCCACTGTCATTGTCCCCCACTGGTAGGTCCTTCATGTCCTCTTCACTTTACAATTTCACTTTCAACCTAAGGTCCTACATAAAAATTCTAGGTCTATGATCCCCATGTAAAAAAGTAAAAAACAACAACAACAACAACAAAAAACCCAGCCTATTCTTGCGTAATGTGCAATAGTTCTTAACTATAACCAAGACTGTAACATTCTTTTAAAAATACTAATATGTTGTACCATGCTCTAAAAACATAAAACATTACATATATAAAATGTTTTACCTGGTTGTAAGTTTTGATTTTAAAAACTTTAGTGTAAAAGAGAATGGCAAGGAACAGAAAATTAAAATAATGAAGTAGCAGTTGAGAAAGACAATCATACAACCTAGTGCCAGGGAAAATATTACGTACTCGGTAAACATTTGCTGAACAAATGAATGAATGTTTACCAGGACAGTCCTTTATTGACTGTTGAATACATAAAAAGCAAAATTTGAAAATCTTTTAAATGTCTAAAGTATATATACATATATATATAATGTTCAATTAAGCAATGTTAGTAAATATAAAAAACAGAGTATAAATTCACATAGCAGAAGACATGAATCTGAGGATAATACTCTTAATCAAAAATAAGCCAAATGCCATGAGTCCATTGAGGGAAGGACCAACATTTTCAACCTTTTTAACGTATATCCTGGGGGCTGGAGAAATGGCTCAGAGGTTAAGAGCACTGGCTGCTCTTCCAGAGGTTATGAGTTCAATTCCCAGCAACCACACGGAGGCTCACAACCATCTATAATGAAATCTGGTGCCCTTTTCTGGCATGCAGGTGTACATGCAAACAACAACATTGTATATATAATAAATAATAAATTTTTTTAAATGTGTCCTATTGAATGTAGGAGAAAACAAGCAACAGGACAGGAGCTTACCACAGAGGGCCTCTGAAAGACTCTACCTAGCAATGTATCAAAGCAGATATTAAGACTCACAACCAAACCTTCGGCAGAGTGCAGGAAATCATATGAAAGAAGGGGAAGTTAGTAAGACTTGGCAAGGACAAGAGCTTCACAAAGACCAAATAGATCAGGGCACAGGGGTCTTTTATGAGACTGTTTCTCTAACCAAGGACCATGTATGGATATAACCTAGAACCTCTGTTCAGACATAGTCCATGGTAGCTCAGTATCCAAGTGGTAGCCTAGTAAGGGGAACAGGGACTATTTCTGTCATGATCTCAATGGCTGGCTCTTCGACCCTTCCCCCCTTCCCGAAGAAGGAGCAGCCTTGCTAGACCACAGAAGAGGACATTGCAGCCAGCCCTGAAGAGACCTGATAAGCTAGGGTCAGATGGAAGGGGAGGAGGTCCTCCCCTATCAGTGGACTTGGAAAGGGGTAGGGAGGAGATGAGGGAGGCATGGGGAGAGTGGGAGGGAATGAGGGAGGGGGCTACAACTGGGATACAAAGTACATAACCTGTGATTAATATAAAAATAAATAAATTATAAAAAAATGTGTCCTAATCACACAACTGCATGAATCTATGGCATGTCCAACGTACAATAAAAACTCATTATATTTTCATCGATAAAATAAGCAGGAAAGCACAGGAGTCTTCGTTTATAAATATGTATTATGGGTAACAATAGGCAAATTATTATAATGAAAAACAAAAGCTACACTTAATATATCCAGGCAGACAACAGTGTTTCAAGTACTTCAAAAAAATTAAAATATCTTCTCTCACAACAATGTACGTTCTTCTCTTAATTTATATTAATATGGTTAAGTCCTTTTCTCACTAGTATTTGGTTTATTTCTAACTCCATTGTCACATTCTTACTATAAACATGCACAACAAATGTGATGGTTTGAGCTTCATAAAGGAGCCCAAGGGTTTGGATGCCTGCTTACCTCGGGCTTTAAAATACTTCACATGGCTCGCCACAGCCTCTGCAACACTTTCATTGGGGCAAATTTTTACTCCATTTGGGAACAAAATAGATCTCCGCCTTCTAAGCAGCCACCTCCTCCCGGCCTCTGTGGGGTCCAACAGCTGTCTTTTTCTGGTGACCAGGGAAGGGTCTGTTGACTTCTCAGGAGCGAGGACAGAGACTGCACGCATGGGTCCTTGTCTCTCTTCTAGAGAGAAGATAGTCTGTTATTACGTGCAGGTACAGTACAAACAGCAGCGAATAGAGAAAAGCTGATGTTTGCACCACACTGAAAATGTAGCGACAATGCTCAAACATATGCGTGCACATCAAAGGAAGAAGTATTCAGGGTTTTTTTTCCCCCATTTTGTCAGTATTCCTCTAATTCAAGACTTTTTTCTTTTAATTCTAATTTTTATTTATTCATTTTACATGCTGGTTGTAGGCCGTAGCCCTCTTCCTCCTGTCCTCCCAGTCCCACCCTTCCTCCCTGTTTCCCCTATCCCCCCCTCCCCCTACTACTCAGAGAAGGGGAGCCCCACCCACCCAACCACCCCAGCACATCAAGTTGCATCAAGACTTCAAGATTGTTTTTAAAATCAAATACACACCAAATTTCAACACAGGGATGTAAGGTTTGAACCAGGAATTATAATGAAGAAAACCCAAATCATGGGTGATATTCCAAAGCTGCTCGATCACACAGTCACAAAGATTAATAGCCATACTGTCTTAGCAGCAACCACATCAAATATTACTATTTTAAGACTATACCAAAGGCCCCCAAAAATCTGAGAGCAACACGGGTTTTCAATTACCTGAGAGTGACATAAGGCTTCCTCCTGTCAGGAAAAATACCAAAATGCACAGAGAAATCCTCCCCAAAGGAGGAAACATAATCATTTGGGCCAAAACCGAAGAAACGAGATGATAAAATCCTTAAGTGAGCATCCGGAGTTTTGAAATTTCCACTAACAAACTTGTACAAGAAAAGGGCTTGCAGTTAAAAGCTTGTGTCTAGGAGCAGACAACCACTCTAAAACCATTGTCAATTAGTGTAAATAAAAACCTGTCCTTTCAGAGTAGCTCTGGCTTCTATTCTGACTTAATAGGGATGCTTTGGAAGAAGGGAGGTAAGCTAATTAGGACAGATGGGCAGAGAATTCTGTTCTAATCTAGCCAGCTAAGCTCCTTAGTAAGCCTCGCCTCTCTTTAACAAGCAGTCAGTGCAGTGTGCTTCACATGTGTTTTTCCTGCAGATGCTCTGACCTCATGGGTCACATGCGGTAGATTCACCACCTCTCTGTCCTCTTCCTAGGAACTAAGATGCAGAAGCCTAAAGTCCTCGTTTCCCCGAACAGAAGAAAATCCTCCGTTTTTAACCACTTACCTTATCTTCCTTCTTGTGTGTAGGAAGGAATAATGCAAGCCCATGCTGGAGCTGTGTGAGAACAGATCAACTCATTTTATCCACACAGCATGGCTTAAGAAAGTACCTGACAAATACTAAGTGTATACTATAAATCATGTTTTATAAATACAACTGTGTGGCCAAGTTTTCTATAAAGTGGGAAGCTCATGCCACCTGGGATGGCAGTGGCATCCCAGTGGAAGAACTCACCAAGAGAGAAGAAGGCACAGATAGTTTTTCAGAAGCAGTATGGAAAAGCCACGACGAACAAGATAGCAGAAAGTATCCACCAAGAAGCATTCTAAGGCACTGTTTTGATGGGGTTGTGTGAACAGTGAGGCAGTGTTCCAATGTCATGGTGCCCTAGAACAATTGTAGTCAAGCCCCTAACAATTTACTTCTTCCAACCGAACAGTTCTTCTGAGAGGCCTTGCTCTGAGCCCATCCTGCCCTGAAGAAGGATATTCTTGGGATAAAGTGGTTCAACACAGCCTAGAATGCCATTCACTGGGTATTGGTCTGTGTGAATGTGAGGAACTTTTAATCTACAAATGGTGTCCTACACCAAAGGAATAAAATTCCATATGAGTAAAGTTTTTCATCTACCTAACCAAATAGGCAGCAACAAAGTTAGCCAAAGATCCCTGTGAAAACTAGGAATTACTATCAAATAATTTACAATTTTGTTTTACATATTCTGGTAAATTTTTTGAAAGAAAAAAATTACTTAAGATCTACAGCACATGTTCCTTAGAAACCGTAAGTAACTGTGTCATTGTCAATGTTTTTAGGGTGTAGGAAAAGCTTATCAGTTGCATCTATGATAGCGCCACATAAACATTTGCAGCCCTTCTAAATGCTGTGTGTGAATAGTAGTATCTGTAAAATATTAGTAATGTTTTTTTAAATCTAAAAACATTATGATCTTTCAGAGAGAAAAAAATTTTTAAAAATTAATCTTAGGTACCTTTTGATGAATGCAAACACAGGAAAATTTTTAATTGATGAACACTGGCAAAAATTATTCTTTTTGTTGGCCTACACCAAAGAATAAAAAGCCTCTGAGAATCAAGGCATTCAGGAAACATTGACGTACTTAGACTGAGAAAATGCCGACTGTCTTCAGTATTTTATGGGCTTGTTGCCCACAGGGAAATGCACGTGCATGCAGAATAGAAATTATTAAACTTTTATACAAACTTCTATGAAGGAACAGAACAAGGAATAATTATTATATGATTATTCTTTGAGCATAACTGATTCAAAGGGAGTTTTAAAAGAAGGAATAGCAATATACAGTGTTATCTGGAAATGAATATTCACCAAAATACTAGCGTGTACAGGGAAGGCCCCTGAGATCCCACCTTTAGCTTTTTGTAGTTGATGGCTGCTGTGGGACAGTCATTCTCCTTTGGGGACATGGCCACTGGGAGGCTGTCCAGGCCCTTGACGATGGCCCCTACATCCATGCTCATATGGGCTGCATTAATTAAGCCATGGGGCTATTAGTAAATGACTTAAAAGGAGGTCATGAAGTTGGGTGAGAGGGTATGGGAAACTGGGGGTGTTAGAGGGAGGTAATGGTGGATAGATATGGTCAAAATGTATAACTTTTTAAAGATAAACTAAAAATTTTATTTTTAAAAAAGAAGCATTTGCTTGCAAAAGAGCAAAGAGTTCAGTGTGTGTGTGTGTGTGTGTGTGTGTGTGTGTGTGTGTGTGTGTGTGTCTAGGTCTAGCAGAATGCTGAATAACAGACTTAGGTTAGGTATCACTTATCCAAAAGTGCTTGGGACTAGAAATGCTGCAATCAAATATCAGTTTAAAAGAACATATTATAATAATTAGCCTGTTTAGAAACAAAACCAACTTCAGGTAATTAGCTATGACTTGGGGCTTAAAGTGGCACTACCTGGTTCCACATATACCATGTTGAAAAATCCCTCGCACTGTTATTACCATAGTAACTTTACGCAGAGTACATCTTCACCTGAGGTCTTCTTGAGGCTTTGATTTCTCCAGTCCCCACAAAAGAAGAGTTTTACAGATGAGATCATTTCAGTAAGCACGGGCCACAGCAGCTGGAGGCTCGTATACAGAGAAGCCTGTCTTCCAGCCTGTGATGGGCAAAGCTACAAAATTTCACAGGAATGTGCCTAGCTAAAAAAGCAGAAGTAGAGCATGAGTGAGTGACTCCGTACAGCTAAGGAGGAGGGAGAATGTAAGGACAAGGACAAATAGGCTGGCACAGGATGGAGGCAGCTCTACGGCAAGATAAGACATTTCACTTCCTGACCAATGTATGCAAACGTCTTAAAAAATCATGGTAGACGTAAGTATGTGTATATATGCGTGTGTGTGTGTGCAAACATGTCTATGATGATTTTTAAGAAGTTTAAAACTCTCACAGGCATTACCTGATTAAATGGGACTTTGAAACAAAACAAAACCCCCAAAACAAACAAACAAATGAAAACTGTGCTTTTCTCCAGTCTCAAGAGTCTTAAGTTAAAATTTGTATCTTCTTTACAAATAATCTCTGGGCACTAGCAGGCTTTTTACTGGCTATTGTCTCTCACTAGTATCCTAATCTAACAAACTTATTTCCTTTAGGCTGACTTGCACTGCACTTCCAAAGAAACTCTGCTGTTCTTACCAAAATATTTTTTATAATTTATTTGTTTATAAATTATAGTTTATTCACTTTGTATTATAGCTATAACCCTCTCCCTTACTCCCTCCCAATCCTACCCTTCTTCCCTCATCTCCTCCCATGCCCCTCCCCAAGTCCACTGATAAAGAGGTCCTCCTCCCCTTCCCTCTAATCCTAGCCTATCAGGCTTCATCAGGACTGGCTGTATTGTCTTCCTCTGTGGCCTGGTAAGGCTGCTCTCCCCTCTGCGGGAAGTGAGCAAAGAGCCAACCACTTAGTTCATGTCAGAGACAGCCCGTTTCCCTTACTAGAGAACTCACTTGGAGACTAAGCTGTCATGGGCTACATCTGTGCAGGTCTTACCAAAATCTTACCAAATTATTAGACTTGCTCATCTTTTCAGAAGTGAGTGTCTGCTTTCAAAAACATAGTTCATGTCATTTATGATTAGTGTGTGTGCATGTGGGTACACTGGGCGCAGCTCACCTGTGGAGGCCAGAGGGCATCTTATAAAATCAGATCTCTGTTTTCATCTTCACATGGTTCCAGGAACCAAACTGAGGTCACTATGTGTCCTGGTTAGTTTTTATTGTCAAGTTCATACAATCAAGTCATCTGAGAAAGGGGGTCTCAACTGAGAAACTGCCTGGATCAGACTGGCCTGGGACCATGGATGTGGGGGAACTGTCTAGACTGTTGATTGGTGTAGGAGAGCTCAGCCCACTGCTCTGTGCTGCACCACCCCCGGGCAGGGGGATCTAGGCTGAAATAACAAGCTAGATGAACAGGAGGCCCACGTCCCAGTAGACGGACCCCAACATCCATGCTCACATGGAAAGCAGTAATTAGAATAGATGTGTATTAATAAACAACAACAACAAAAGGGCATGAGGTTGGATAATAAGGTGGAGGGCACCGTGAGCATTAGGAGATAATAGTGAATAGGCATAAAATTAAAATGTATGAAACGTTTAATTAACAAATATAAAGTATTATAAAAAGTAAGCATTTGCAAGCTGGGCGGTGGTGTCACGCACCTTTAATCTCAGTAGTTGGGAGGCAGAGGCAGGCAGATCTCTGTGAGTTCGAGGCCAGCCTGGTCCTACAGATTGAGTTTCAGGACAGTCAGGGCTACACAGAGAAATCCTGTCTCAAAAAACCAAATAATGAGTAAGTATTGCTTTCAAAAAGGGAAAGGGTTAATTTTTCATGTGTCCAGCAAAATGCTGGCAGAGGGACAGAATCAGTAAACAGTGTTCTTCCAGTTTCTGCTTCAAGTTTCTACCCTGACTTCCTTCCATCTGGAGTGTAAGATGAAATAAACTTTCCTCCCCAAGCTGGTTTGGTCATAATGTTTGCCACAGCCACAGAAAGAGACTGGAGGGCACCAGGCTTGCACAGCCGATGCCTGCATGATGACCACGGAGCTCAATTTCCTGTGTTGTACTACTAGCCACCAGAAGACTGCAGCTGGGTAGCACTTACTCGAAAATACCTGGGGCAGAAGGGTCTTGTGTTTTGGGTCTCAGAATAATTTGCAAATGCATGAGTGTATCTTGGGGAAGGCCCTGAGCATACCTATGATATTCATTTATGTTCCACATATACTCTTCATACATATCCTGAGGTAATTTTACGTATTACTTTTAGTGTTTTGACTGTCACCCATCACACGAGGTCAGGTATGGAATTTTCTATGTGTGACAGCCTGTTGGGGCTCAGAACATTTCACACTTAAAAGCGTTTTGGATTATGGATTTGGGGAACACTGTTTTTATCTAATTAAGTTGCTCTACTTGAAGTAAAAATATTTTCCTTTACACAAAAGACATGTGAATTAACTGTACACTTGTCAAAAATGTGAAGAAAAATTAATTTAAGCATCCAATTACATGGTATATGCAGGACACAATACAATTAAAAATACGTTTCTAGCAGTGCTTCCTATTTAAGAAAAAATTACAATTTAATGAATTGAAAACATGTTTAATATAAAATGTTGATAACCTCAAGTCATTATTTCTACATGAGTTGAGGAAAACAAATTTTAGTCTCCAAAACATGATGAAAGACAGTGCTATCTTGGAAAAACACACAAACAAAAAAGTGCAGAAATTACAAGATGTCTTACACACTTGCTTTTCAAAATTAGATGTACAAAACAATGAACAGCCACTTTTTTAAAAATGTCTCCCCAACAACACACACAAATTGGGAATGAAATACGCAACTAATAATCATTTTCACGTAAGATCTCCAAGTATCTTGAAGAATGCAAAGAGAGACAAGATTTACAGAACTGAGGGAATGGAGGAGGCTGACAACCCCAAGTCACTTGATTTTGAAGTAAAACCTTCAGACGTCTCAGTTTTATCTTAAATTGCCTTTGTTTCAAATGCTTTTAAATTATAAACACTTATAATTGTAAATCCAAGAGATGTTTAAAATAGTATTCTAAAACCTATTATCCGAGAAAGCGGTATGATCAGGTCTTCCTCAAAATATTTCTGATAGCATACGATTCTAAAATGTTTGCTACATAATATCACTATCATCACATAAATTCAATAGAACTGTTACCTGAACATTTAATAAAATATTAGGTACTGTATGTGTGAGATCCATGGTGGATCATACATCTTTAAAAACTATAACTTAAAAATACAAAAGAAATGAGAAATCTGTCTTTACAGATGAATGGTGGGTAAAGCAAACTATAAAATTACATTATTTGGTTCTAAATAATAAATAGAAGTTTAAAAGTATTCTCTTTGTTAAAATTGTGAGAACACCAAATTTTATCTTTTATAGAAACTGTACACACACTGTCTGGGGTAATATAGGAATGAATATTTATATTGCTATACCTCAAATAAAGCTTAGCTACATAATGTTTTAAACTAATCTGGTATTAAAATTTGATCCACATTTTATCTGAACAAATGAACCCATTTCTCATATCCCTATATGTGACATTGGAAGAAGTGGAGGAGGGAATTAGAGCAAAGTAATTGCATTTAGCAATTGAGAATAATAAGCTGCACTTTGAAAGGGTAATTTTTTGACTAATGATATTTCATTTTCCACACTATACAGAAGAGATGCCGTGAATGGCATTTTCTGAAGCCTTGATACTAAGTTCTTTTTAAAAAAAATACACAGTATTCATACTGCATGCTTGAGCTGCAAAGAATAGAACTACAATATGATGTGACTTGTCAACACCTGACAAGCACTGGGGCTGGCACCAGGGAGGACCCTCCCATCAGCACCCAGTTATGTGGAAGTACAGATCACATAGGTTTATTACATAATGAAAACATTCCCACATTACATATGCTGTTGCATAATCCAAGCATATTTAGTCATAAAAATATCATATTTATGAAATTTTAATTTCTATCTTGTAAGTGCTTCTACATCACCTTTACCTGAAAGAGCCCAATGACTCAAACAAGATACTTGTACATTTTAACAAGTTATGAACTACTGCAAGGTACTTTCTTCTCTGTGAGCTGACACACACGCTGGTAAGCGGCTTTCCAGTAAGCTTAGAGAGCGTGCGCCAGGTCTGTGCAGATTAACTAGCTGCCGCCCTTCTGCTGCTGTAAATGAAGTTTCAAAATGAGCTCCCGAATATCCTCCCGCTTGGTCTTTATCACATGGCGAGGAAACCATTTCTCCAAGTGAATTGGAAGTTCAAAATTAACAATGGGATCCTAATAAGAGAAAAGAAAGAATGCCATTAGTGTGACATCATGATTTCAATTTTTTAAAGCCCACTTTTATAGGAATTTTTTTTAAATGATACCTTCCAAAAAAAGAACAGCTTGTTGCCTACCATACCACAGCACTCATCTAATGCACACGGCAAGTTTTCAGTTCCTCAACTGGGTAACTCTGGCCGCAATCTATCCTAGAACATTTCCATAAAATTGCTAACTTTTAAACATTAAAATTAAATAGTCTACTCTGTTACAATGCATGTTTGAGAGTTGTAATTGGTAAAGAATGAGTCATTAGAACTCAGAATGCAGATTATTTTAAGCATGTGTTAACATAGCTAAACTACTACAGAGGAAGCTCCGGTGATAAATTCCGGAGTTGTAAACATGGAAAATCCCACTAAAAGTTATTTTTTAGGGTAGGAAGTGGCTTCCAGTATAGCTACATTTCCATAATGTTAATTTAATAGCAAAGTTGAGTTGCAACTACAATGCTATTTCTCCTTGTGTTTTACTATTTCAGTTACTACAGAAGGCTACATTAGATTGAGTTAATTTGAAGAAATTACTAGAAGGCTAACAAAAGAACTTGCATATTACAGAAGAAAGGATGGACCAAGTGTGGAACTTCAACATGAATTCACTAACTGTGATTCTGTGAGCCAAGGCTACATGGTGATTTACCATCTGAAATTTTTATTAGAATTTGTGTTGTTTTCATTAGGGAAACATTGATTCCTCAAGCCTATTTTTTAGCATGGTCACTGCTATATTAGTGCACAAATCTATAAGACATAAGTTTAGGAGTTTTAGCTTCTCCCATGAACTTTACATGATGATCCTGAATTTAAAATGTATTCTATTAACGAAGGCTACCTAAAACTGTAGTAATGTAACCAAGTCAGAATATGTCAGTAGAAAGGCCCACTGGGTATTGAAAACCTTAAATCTAAATGTACTTGGAAACAATACTAAAGGACCAGAACTGTCATCATATACTAAAGTTCAGTGTGGACTAAAAAGGTGGCCTAAGTGGCTGAAGAATGGGATCAAGGTAGAAGAGGGAGCACAGAGAGAAATAAAGGCAGAGATGAGGCCTGTGGAGAGCAGAGGTGGAGGGCAGAAGGCCTGCAGAGGAACGAGAAATGGTGGATCTCTGCGACAAGCTGCAGACCTAAATCAGAACAGGCCTCTGGGAGGATATGAGAGGTACTCAAGCTAAAACTCCTAAAAGCAGGGGCCACAGAGACTGAAGAGGATACCCTTTATCTAGACAAGACTCTTAGTGGACAGTGAAGATCACTAACGCACCCACAAAAACCTAAATCCAAAACTTACCCTACCTACAAGACCTACAGGGACAAAGATAGAGCAGATAGAGCAAAGATTGAGAGAATGTCCAACAAATGCTGAGCCCAACTCTAAAACCCACCCCATGGAAGAAAGCCAACCCCTATCAGAGTTGTCCTCTTAGAGGCTCCACCCAGCAACAACTCCAAACAGATACTGAGAATCACAGCCAAACATTGGGCAAAACTCAGGGAGTCTACTAGAAAAGAAGGGGAAAGAATAAATGAACCTAGAGGTGACAAAAGCTCTATAAGAAGATCATCAGAGCCAATCAACCAGGGCCCAGGGGGGCCTATGTAGTCTGAAGCACCAACCAAGGACAATGCATGCTCTGGACGTAAGTCCTCTATATAAAAGTAACTGATGGGCATCTTAGGCTTCATGCAGGCCCAGTAATTAAGGGAGTGAGGGATATCTCTGACATGAACTACATTCCCCACTTTTTGATCAATTCCCCCTGATGGGACTGTCCTACCAGGCCACAGGGGAAGAAGACAAACTCAGTCCTCACATGAACAGATGAGCTAGGGTGCCTGGGTAAAGGGGCTCCCCTTTTCTGAGGGAGGAGGAATGTGGGATGATGGGTGGGGCTGGGAGGAGAGGAGAAAGGAGTCCATGACCAAGATGTAAATTGAATTAATAAAAACTAAAAAAGGGGAGCTAAACACAATGTAACAATTATGTGCTGGTTTCTATAATGTGCAACATCTTTTACTATGAGGTATATTCCTCCCAGTGCTAAAGTCCTAAATGCAGACAAGAGTTCTGAAAATAGACAACTGATTAAAAACAAAAAACAACAAAAACAAAAAACTATCTTCATAGGTGATGCTACTAGTGACAAAGCTAACTGAGCTAATATGGAAAGGCTGTGATCCTGTCATTCAAAGATTGATCAACAAAGTCTCTATGGATTAGAAAATAATAGCCATCTTTCTAATTGCCTTTCCTCATCTACAACGTTCTGAGCTTCTTAAGTAAATGAGTCCTTTTAACATCTAGAATTTTTTTTTTAGTATTTTATCTGCTCTACTCACTCCTTCACTAAGCCTTCTGGAATTCTGATTATATGAAAATGAGACCTCTGTCCCATCACACTTGACTCTTCTTTTCTGATTCCTTCAAGTACTCTAATTCTATCTTCTACTGTATCTAATGAGCTACGAGGTATGCCCAACCTGCAGCCCTAAGGTCACATATATCCCAGGATAGCTATGAATGTAGCACAATACACAGGATAGTGTCATGTTGCAAAAGGCTTATGTCAAAGCACTAGGCAGCCCCACTACCCAGCTAATGAAGACTATCCTTTCATAGGAGAGTTTCTCTGCTTTCTCATCATCTTACCTCAGCTGCCTAATCACGTAGGCATGGATCACCATATTAAGAACTCCAAGTAAGTTCTTAATGGATTGTTATAAGTTTTCAGTTCTAGGATGTTCATACGGTATTTTCTGTATTTCACTGCTTCATCCATTTTGTCCATCTATGGCTTTATTGGATTTAAAAATGTAATAATCAAATCATTGTGAACGTCTCAGATTTTCCTCTCTAGGTCACTTGTGGTCTCTATGTATTTCTATATGTCCTTGCCTACTTGCATTTTTCTGCCTCTCTGATGGGCCAGAAATTTGTGACTGCACATTGGTTAAAAAAAAAAAAACAACAAAGAAACAAAAAACAAAACTGTGTCAGCACACACCTGGAAGAAGCTCTCCACATACTGCAGTAAATAGACGCCACAATCGCTGCTGTTATCCTGCTTAGGGACCTTAGGGCACAAGTCCACCATGTTCGCTTTACTGAATTCACGGTGAGTTTTTCGCTTAACTTCCCACTCAACTTCTAAATACCTGAAATAATCAATAAGAAATGTGACTTGAGTAGAAATTGTGATCAGTCTACAAAACTTTCTACAGGGGAAGAAAACACATTTTTTACAATATCTGTTGCTTCAAGTTAAATTTCCAAAGACAGAATTTCAACAATACAACTGTAATTTCTGAGCCCTCTCAAAATATACTGTAAAGAAAGTGAGGTGATTTTCAAATAAAAGCCAGAGTTTCAACAACTTAATGTTCACAATTCAGATAACAAAGTTATTTATACTATGAAGTAGGCTAACACATGGCTTTTTAAATAATTAGGTTTTTTCCAGCATTTTTTTAAATTATCAAATTCCTCTCCAGGGCCAGCTGCTAAAAGTGCTTTCTATCAAAGGTTCTGCTGCTTCATGACCTAGGTTAGAGAGTCAGAATCCACATAGTGGAAAGAGACAACCAGCTCTCACTATTTGTCTTCTAGCCACCATACCCAAGCACAAGTGTGTCACCACACACATACGTGATTTTAAAACTTTTTCTCAGAAAATCTCTCTCATTAGTGCTCCCACTCTCTTGCTCGCTCTCCCCTATCCCACCCCCACATACACTAATAGAAATTTACAAGTTCAATGTCACTTTCTGGTTTTTTTTCCTAATCACTAATATCTGCAATGTTGTTGCATAAAATTATGAGTTTTGTTCAATTATAAATACAAATTTTGCATTTACGTTTGACAAATCTAAATCCTTCACTATTAACACATAATAATGAATGCTGTTGGCAATCAGATTTCCAGGTTCATTTAAGATACATGTTACTAATATAATTATTACACCAGGTAGTTATGGTACACACCTTTATTCCCAGTACCAGGGAGTCAGAGGCAGAAGAATGTCTGTGAGTTCAAGACCAGCCTGATCTACAGAGTGAGTTCCAGGACAGCCAGGGCTATTAGGCAAAGCCCTGTCTTGAAAAGCCATATATATATTATATATAATATATATATAATTATTATCTTGGTGTTATCAATCTCTTTTTCCATAGCTGCCAGGATCTCATTATTATAGTCCAATGTCTTTCAAAGCTGTCCTACTAATTTATGGTCCTCTTGCCTGTCAGACTGCAACACTGACTGAATGTTGGATTAGAGGTTTGTTAGGCCATCCAATTGACATCTCCAGCGCTGGTTTTAGTTAGTTTAGGTCGTTTCAAAGGTGCTGAGATTTTTAGATAATAGACTGAAGGCAAAAACTGTCGTTACTTACTCTCGTAAGTTCTGAACTGTGTTTTGTATAGACGCAGCTTTCAAGGAATCCAGTATGAGAATACATGGCCTTTAAAACACAAAGGAAAAAAATCAAGATGAAGAGACTCATAAAGATGAATACCAAACTACAAACAAAGAAGGGATGGTAAGGTAGTTCAGCAGGTGATTGTCTAAGTTTCATGACCTGACTTCATTACTAGGTAGAAGACTTACCGAAGGCTGTCCTCAAACCTTTGTATGTGTGCTGAGCCAGACATATGCAACCCCCAATATACACACATTTATTAGAAGGAAGGAAGGAGGGAGGGAGGGAGCGAAGGAGGGAAGGAAAGAAGGAAGGAAGAGAAAGAAAGAAAGAAAGAAAGAAAGAAAGAAAGAAAGAAAGAAAGAAAGAAAGAAAGAAAGAAAGAAAAGAAAAGCAAGGTAGAAAGCACTAAATAAGATATGGATTACAAAAGATATAGGCTTGGTTCCCAGAATCTACATGGCAGCTCACAAGAGTCTATAACTCCAGTTCCAGGGGATCCAATACCCTATTCTGACCTTTGCACTGAGGCTAGGCACATATGTGGTGCACACATACACATGCAGACAAAACATTCATACACATAAAATAATTAATATTCAAACTTTTGTATTATTCTTATAACATACTTACCGTTTACACATTTTCTTTGGTACTGGCATATTCATCTCCGTACTCTGAAATAACATGAATTTTTGTCTTTGCAATTCAAGTGAGTTTAAATACATTAATAGCCACTTACTCCTTAAACTGTTTCAAATACTAAAATTAAATTTTCAAGTAAGAGTTTTCTCCTCAGCAGTTTGCTTCAAAATAAATCAAGCTAACTCCATTTTCCAAAGCTCACTGATAATATACTTTCACACTATCATTGGGCAGATGCTCTATCTTGGCCAAAGCAATAACCTACATTTTTATTTTTTTATTCATTTATTATCTTAAAGACAAATAAGATAACTTGTGTCTATACATGTTCTGTAACTCGACTAAGGCCATAGAGACACATTTATTCCATTTGAAGCACAAAAAATAGTTTTAATCTGCTCTTGATCTTAGCTGAAGGTTGAGAAGCAATCAAGTTATTTATCTATGATAAGAGAAAAATGCATTAGCAATTGTGGGCTTCACTGACAATGGTTTTGTTCATAATTTCCTTAATGAATAGATCAAATTGATTTCTTTAAATATCATCGTAGTGCCACTATTTTTCTATAGAAAACAATGAATCTCTAAGAGAGGAAGTTGACACAAACTAAACCAACCAGTAAGAATGGTAACTTCATGTTCTTTCTGAAAAAACTGTTGAAATAACAAAAAATGACCACAATTGAATTATGAGCCGCTACTATCCATTTTAATCCATTTAAGTAGGCCCCATTTTATAGGTAACTTTGTAATTTTTATGAGTTTTCCTCTCTTCACGTCTGGACATAGCACACTTACTTGGGAATCTTCGGAACTTGCAGACCCTGGTGAAGTGGCATGTGCATCATTATCTAGTAACAAATAAAGCCACTATGAGTCTTTATCATGTGTTAGCACAGATAACTCATATAACCTAAACTTTAGGATGCATCTAAATTAATAAAGAAAAAATATTTTTATGATCAGTATTACGAGAAAACTTAGTCAATGGATAAAACTGATGAGTTGGCTGCTTTTCACACAATATAGAAACCTCAGAGCCAAAACCTAAAATACAACCTGGCTGGGTCCATTTCCTCCCGAAGAATATCTTCAAATACAGCAAACTAATAAAAATGTGCACTTTAATGTGAAGGGCAGTTAACTTGTCATGTGATAATTTACAAACTTTTGAAGCTCAAAAGGATAAGAAGAGATGGAAAATAAACAAGTGTCTTCAGTTTAGCTCAGTTTATCTCCCTCCCTTCCCCAGGTCTTGAATAGTGAGAAAAGCTACTATCAATTTTGCTTGTTATTTAGATTATACCTAACAAAAAAAAAAACCTGATTTTTCAATTTTTTAAAAAAGAAAATAGACAAAAAAAAAGAAAATAGACTTATTGCTTCCTTTAAATTATCACAAGAAAATTATAGAAGAAATATCATCTCCAATGTTGCCTCTGAATAGCTAGTATATAAGACATGTATTAAATTAGAGATTTTAAAGCTATGCTGGAACAGTCATACCATGAATGCAGAGTCGTTAGCAAAGCTATTCTCTTAAAATGCTATACTATAAATTAGCATCAACAGTATGACTTTAGAATTATATTTGTATATTTCTGGGTATGCTGAGACTCTCCAACATTTTGTATTCCTTCTAATAAGTTTAATAATGAATAGGTAGCCTGTTAACTTCATATTGTTTCACTTAATCTGCTTATTACTATGATTACTATTAAAAACACTATATTAACAATGTCTGTCACCTATTGTTTTGTTGTCTTGTTGAGACTGCTGATCCTGGAACTGTTGAGACACAGTTTGTGGAAAATCTTCATACACAGCTTCTTCTAGCCATGGAAAGCAAATGACTGCAAGATACCAGTGAGACCTGTTGAAAAGAACTGTAATCTTAATAACATGCCAAAGTTCAACAATGGAGAAGGATCTTCTAGGACTACATCTGTGACGGTAGATATGATAAACTTCTTACGAACTGTGACGACATCCACTATTGCCTGTCATGGAAGATGGAGCACACACTCTACACACTCTACACTAATAGCCACAATTACTATGGCCCTAAATAAAGCTCCAAATTTTATTTGCCTTCATGTATTCAGTGTTTTATTTTCAGAATCCCTATTTAACAAAAAGAGCCATAACATTAGTTTTTATGTTAGACTTTAATTCTCTTCTGAATTTTGTTTAGTTTAAAATTTTTTCCTTTAAGCACAAAATCAATTGTTTTGATTATTACAACATTGGAGACATTTGTCATTTTTTCCTACTAAAAACTTAAGTGATGTCTGCATGTAAATGCCCTTTTTATAAAATTATTATACCTCAAATATTTTTTCTTAACTTTTAACTGTTTTCATATAAAAAGAAATACTTACGATTCATTTACAGGTACAAAAATGTAGTCTTTATTAAAAATGTTTATGTGGCGAGTCCACGTTCTTACTCTTCTATGTCTTCTCTGAGCCATTCTAGGAATATGAAAGGCATAAATTCATTTTTAAAATTGTAATTTAAGCCACAAAATTGAAATTGTAAAAGTCTTATATTTAAGTTATGAAGGTAAAGGCCACTTTTTACACTTAAAATGCTAGGTTTATTAAATCACTGTCTTCAAAGCATGTAGTTTAACATCTCAGAAATATATTTGATTGTTTTTACATCTGATTACCATAAACAGTAATGGAATAAACGGAGGAAAGGTAGCACATTGCTAAATGCTTTAGATTCCAAAGTGTCTCAGCAGCAGAGCAGAAACACATTCAAACCTATTTCATTCTGCTTTGCTCCATCTACGGAAAATGTAAAATATTATCAAACCTTAACAACATTATCCAGCTGCTCTGTGGTAAGTGTTAATACCTGGTTGAGGTGAAAAAAATAAGTTTTTTGTCTTTAATTTTAAAGCATAAATGTCATCTCCTTTCATTTCACACATAAGAAAATTACAAGACAAGGCTAAGTGTACCCACTGATCCTCATCATTTTCCTTTTATTTCTCCAGCAGATATTTATTACTTTCCTAAGAACAAATAATAAAAATAACTTCAATATTCCAAAAGAATTTATAAATTAAAGAAGGTGAAAGAAAACACATAAAAAAATGATTAAAGGCATGTGCTATCAGTGCCTGGCTTTCTTCTCAGTTCTTAACTGTGTAAAATACCCAGTTAAATAACTAACAGTTCTGTCTACTTAGTCACAGCCATTATTATCATCTTCTGTTTTTATTTCCTATTATATTCCAAACACTGAATTAGTCACTGGGGATATCGAGGAAACAAGAGAAACTAGACATCCTCACAGAAAGCTCAGGATGACAACACTAATAAAAAACTAACAAGACTATGGCACTCTCTCTGTGAAGTACAGGTGTCAGGAGAAATTTCACAAGGAAACATGAAAAGACTGAAAACTGGGAAGAGGTAGGTTGACTACAGTATGGTAAGATATGCAAATGTTGTGAAATGAGTTTAGGGAGATAAAAAGAGGCCAAATCTTGCATAGTTTTGAGTATGTATACCACTAGTAATTTGGGCCTTTTTATAAACTAATAATAGGGTTCCTCCTGTTACCTTGTTTCTGGATTTTTTTTGGTTTT
>CM053753.1:72526544-72550279 GCA_028658305.1 Pachyuromys duprasi | reverse complement strand
ACACACAGAAAGCTTACAGAGCACCAAATAGATTCGACCAGAAAAGAAAATCATCCCACCACATAATAATCAATGTACAAAACAAGGAGAGAATATTAAAGCTGCACGAGAAAAAGGTCAGGTCACATATAAAGGCAAACCTATCAAAATTACATGTGACTTCCCATCAAGAACTCTAAAAGCCAGAAAGGCCTGGGCAGATAGATTACAGACACTAAAAGACTACAGATGTCACCCCTGAATACTACACTCAGCAAAATTTTTAATCACCATACAGGAAGAAAACAAGATATTCCATAACAAAAACAAATTTAAACAATACCTATCCACAAATCCAGCTCTACAGAAGATACTAGAAGGAAAACTTCAACCCAAAAAGGCCAAATACACCCAGGAAAACACAGGAAATAACTAACCCGACATCAGCAAAGCCAAAAGAATAGAAACACACACTCTACCACTACCAACCCCAAAATAATGGGAAATAACAACTGGTCATTGATATCTCTCAGCATCAATGGCATCAACTCCCTAGTAAAAGACATAGGTTAACAGAATGGATACAAAAACAGGATCCATCATTCTGAGGCAAACAAGAAACCTATCTCAGCAATAAAGATAGACATTACCTCAGAGTAAGGGACTGAAAAAGGTTTTTCCAAGCAAACAGATCCAAGAAGCAAGCTGGAGTAGCCATTCTCATATTTAATTAAATACACTTTCAACCAAAATTAATCTGAAGAGATGAAGAAGGACACTTCATACTTATCAAAGGAAAAATCTACGAAGATGACTTCCCAATTCTAAATATCTATGCCCCAAATAAAAGGGCACCCACATTCATAAAAGAAACACTACTAAAGCTTAAATCACACATCTAACCCCACAGTGGGAAACTTCAACACCTCACTTTCTCCAATGGATAGATCATCAAGGCAAAAACTAAATGGAGAAATAAAGAAACTGACAGACATCAGGAATCAAATGAACCTAACAGATATCCTCAGAACAATTCATCCAAACACAAAAGAATATACCTTCTTCTCAGCACCTCATGGAACCTTCTCCAACATTGACCATATATTCAGTCACAATGCAAGCCTCAACAGATACAAGAAGATTGAAAGAATCTCTTGTATCTTATCAGATCTATGTGAATTAAAGCTGGAACTCAACAACAGAAACAACAGAAATCCTACAAACTCATGGAAGCTGAACACCTTCCTACTCAATGACAACTAGGTCAGGGATGAAATAAAGAAAGAAACTAAAGACTTTCTAGCTTTCAATGAAAATGAAGGTACAACATATCCAAACTTATGGGACACAAAGAAAGCAGTGCTAAGAGGAAAGTTCATAGCACTAAGTGTCTTCCTAAAGAGACTGGAGAGATTGCATACTAGTAACTTAGCAGCACACTTCAAAGCTCTAGAACAAAAAGAAGCAAACACACACAAGAGGAGTGGATGACAGAAAATAGTCAAACTCAGGGCTGAAATAATAAAGTAGAAATAAAATAATAAAGTAGAAACAAAAAGAACAATATAAAGAATCAATGACACCAAGAGTTGGTTCTTTTAGAAAATCAGCAAGACAGGTGAGCCCTTATGAAATTAACTAAAAGGTAGATGGAGAATATCCAAAGTAACACAATCAGAAATGAAAAAAGGGACAATAACAACAGACAATGAGGAAACCCAAAAAATCATTAGCTCTTACTTCAAAACCCTATATTCCACAAAACTGGAAAATCTAAAGGGAATGGATGATTCTCTTGATAGATCTCACCTACTAAAGTTAAATCAAGATCAGGTCAACAGTTTAAAGAGTCCTACAACCCCTAAGGAAAAAAAAAGCAGTCATCAAGTCTCCCACCCAAAAAAAGAAGCCCAGAGGCAGACGTTTTTAGTGCAGAATTCTACCAGAATTCAAAGAAGAGCTAATACCAATACTCCTCAAACTATTCCACAAGATAGAAAAGAAGGAACATTGCCAAACTCATTCTATGAAGCCACAGTCACCCTGGTACCTAAACCACACAAAGACTCAACAAAGAAAGAGTATTTCAGACCAATTTCACTCATGAACACTAACACAAAAATACTCAAGAAAATACTCACAAACAGAATACATATCAATTACATCATCCACCATGATCAAGTAGGTGGCATCCCAGGGATGCAGGGATGCTTCAAGATACAAAAATCCATCATGTAACCCATCATAACAACAAAACCAAATTAAAAAAATCACATGATCATCTCATTAAATGCAGAAAAAGCCTTTGACAAAATCCAACACCCCTTCATGATGAAAGTCTTGGAGAGATCAGGGATACAAGGTACATATGTAAACATAATAAAGGCTATATACAGCAAGCCAAAAGCCAATATCAAGCTAAATGGTGAGAAATTCAAAGCAATCAGGAACAAGGCAAGGCTGCCCACTCTCTCCATATCTCTTCAACATAATACTTGAAGTTCTAGCCACAGCAATAAGACAACTAAAGGAGATCAAAGGGATACAAATCTACAAGGAAGAAGAAAAAAGGATCACTACTTGCAGATAAAAAGATAGCATATGTAAGTGACCCCAGAAATTCCACCATAGAATACTTACAGCTGATAAACACTTTCAGCAAATTAGCTGGATACAAGATTAATTTTAAAAAATCAGTAGCCCTCCTACATATGACAAATGGGCAAAAGAAATTAGGGAAATACACCCTTCACAATAGCCACAAATAATATCAAGTATCTTGATATAACTGTAACCAAGCAGGTGATAGACCTGTATGACAACAACTTCAAGTATCTAAAGAAAGAAACTGATGAAGATAATGGAAGATGGAAAGATGTCCTATGCTTGTGGATCAGTGAGATTAACATAGTAAAAATGGCCATGTTACCAAAAGGAATCTACCAATTCAATGAATTTCCCATCAAAATACCAACACAGTTCTTTATAGACCTTGAAAAACAATTTTAAACTTCATATGGGAAAACAAACAAAAAACAGAATAACTAAAACAATCCTACACAATAAAAGATCTTCTGGAGGTATCACCACCCCTGACCTCACGCTATACTACAAAGCAAGAATAATAAAACCTTTATGGTGCTGGTATAGAAATAGACTGGTTTATCAATAGAATCAGACTGAAGACTCAGAAATAAACCCAGAAACCTACAGACACTTGACTTTTGACAAAGAAGCCAAAACCATACAATGGAACAAAGAAACCATCTTCAACAAGTGGTGCTGGTCTAGCTGGATGTCTAGATGAAGAAAAATGCAAATAGATTCATATTTACCACCCTGCACAAAACTAAAGTCTAAATGGATCAAAGACCTCACTATAACACCAGATACACTAAATCTATTAGAAGAGACAGTGGGGAAGAGTCTCAAACTCTCTGGCACAGGAAACAACTTCCTGAACAGAACACCAACAGTTCAGGCTCTAATATCAACAACCAATAAATGGGACCTCTTGAAACTCAAAAGCTTCTGTAGGGCAAAAGACACTGTTGATAGAATTAAACAACAGTCTAGAGATTGGGAAAACATCTTCACCAATCTTACATCTGACAAAGGGCTAATATCCAGAATATGTAACAAACTCAAGAAATCAAACATCAATAAATAAAACAACCCAATTAAAAATGGGGCACAGAACTAAACAGAGAATTCTCAACAGAGGACTCTCGAAGGGCTGAGCAGCACTTAAAGAAATGCTCAACTTCCTTAGACATCAGGGAAATACAAATCAAAAGGACTCTGAGATTCTATCTCACACTGGTCAGAATGGCTAAGATCAAAGTCTCAAGTGACAGCACATGCTGACAAGGATATGGAGAAAGGAGAGAACACTCCTCCATTACTGGTTGGAGTGCAAACTTGTACAAGCACTTTGGAAATCAATTTGGCACTTTCTCATAAAACTGGGAATAGCTCTTCCTCAAGACCCAACTATAACACTCCTGGGTATATACCTAAAAGACTTTCTACCATACAAGGACACTTGCTCAACCATGTTCATAGCAGCTTTATTCAAAATAGCCAGAATCTAGATCCCAGGGGAGGACATTGCAGCCAGCCCTGAGGAGACAGGATAAGCTGGGGTTGGATGGAAGGGAAGGAAGTCCTCCCCTGTTGGTGGACTTGGAGGGGGCGGGGAGGAGGGAGATGAGGGAGGGAGTGGGAGGGTAGGAGGGAATGAGGGAGGGGGCTACGCCTGGGATTCAAAGTACCTAACCTGTGATTGAGATAAAAATAAATAAATTTTAAAAAAAGCCAAAAAGAAAAAAAACAAAGTACCTAACCTGTGATTGAGATAAAAATAAATAAATTAAAAAAAAAAACACCAAAATAGCCAGAATCCAGAAACAACATAAATGTCCCTCAACCAAAGAATAGATAAACTGTGGCACATTTACATAATGGAATACTACTCAGCTATTAAAAACAAAGAAATCATGACATTTTCAGGCAAATGGATGGAACTAGAAAAGATCATTCTGAGTGAGGTAACCGAGACCCAGAAAGACACATGGTATGTACTCACTTATAAGTGGATTTTAGCCATATAGTTCAGAATTAAACAGACTACAAGGCACAGACCTAAAGAAGGTAAGTAACGAGGATACAAGGGAGAAAGTATAAATCTCACTAAGAAGGGGAGACAGAATAGAAAGAAGTAGTGGCTGAAGAGAGGGAACAAGGCAGGAGAGAGGGTGCAGAGAAATATGAGGATAGAGATCAGACCTGGGGAAAGCGAGGGCGAGAGGACAGAAGGCCTGTGGAGAAAAAAACAAAACAAAACTGAAGGTGGGGACATCTCTGTGACAAGCTGGAGACCTAAGTCAGGCTAGGCTCCTGGGAGGACATGAGGGGGACTCAAGCAGTGACTCCTAGTAGCAGAGGCCATAGAGACAAGTCTAGGAGAGAGAGGGGAACACCTACCCACCCACAAACACTCTGACCCAAAATTTACCCTGCCTACAAGATGTGCAGGGATAAAGATAGAGCAGATAGAACCTAGATTGAGGGAATGCCCAACCAATGCCTAGCCCAACCCACCCTATAAGAGTGCCAACCTCTGACACTATGAAGAATACTCTGCTAAGCTTGCAGACAGGAGCCTTACAGAATTGTTCTCTGAGAGACTCTAAACAGCAGCATCTCAAAACAGGTGCTGAGACTCATAGACAAACATTGGGTGATGTGTACGGAGTCTTGTGGAAAAGCAGGAGGAAAGAGAAAAGGACCTGGAGGTGACAGGAGCCCCATAAGAAGACCATCAGAGCCAACTAGCCAGGGCCCAGAGGGGTTTGCTGAGACTGAAGCATCAACCAAGGACCATGCATGAACTGGACCTAAGGCCCCTACAAAGATGTAGCAGATGGGCAGCTTAGGCTTCTTGTGGGTGGGCCCTCAAGTAAGGGAAGTGGGCACTGCGTCTAACAGGGACCCTCTTGTCAGCTTTTTGATTACTTCCCCCTGGTGGGACTGCCTTGCCAGGTCACAGGAAAAGAGAACAAGCTCAGCCCTTATGTGACTTAATGAGCTGGGTGAATAAGGAGAGGAATAGGAGATAAGGGACAGGGAAAAAAGGGTAGGACTGGGAGGGGAGGAGGTATGGGGCTACAACCAGGATATAAAGTAAAGTAAAGAGATAGATAGATAGATAGATAGATAGATAGATAGATAGATAGATAGATAGATAGATAGATGAATACATAAATATAAAAATGAGTTTAAAATGAACATACACATATACAAATAAATCAAACTAAGTATCAGAAGGAGGCATGTGTGAGTATATGTGCATGTGTGTATATGTGTTATCTTACCTTCCCCACCCTATGCCATTCATGTAACATTGTTTTTATTATTTTTATGAGTGATTAGGTACACTAATATCACTAATTTTTTCAAACCTAGTAATAAGCAGAACCTACCTACTTACACCTTCTCACACTGAAGACAAACATGCCTACTTACCATTTTAATTTTGTATTCTTATAATGTGTGATTACTTGCATGACCCTCCACAGATGCCATTACAATATCCTTCTGCCTAACGAAAGATCCAAGGACTCTGATGGCCGTAAAAGCATTATGAAAGGAGCACAAGTTTGGCAACTTGGATGCTTGTCACAGTGGACAGATGGCCTATTGTGATATCAATAGCCAAACTTTGGGCAGAGTGCCAGAATCCTTATAGAAGAGGGAGAGAGAGAGATCTGATGGGGACAGGAACTCCACAAGGAGAACAACAGAGCCAAAATACCTGGGCACAGGGGACCTGCAGAGACTGATACTCCAACTAAGGACCATGAATGGAGAGGACCTAGACCCCTGCTCAGATGAAGCCCATTGGCTGCTCAGTTTCCAAGCAGGTTCCCTAGTAAGGGGAGCAGGTGCTGTCTCTGGCATGAACTCAATGGCAGGCTCTTTGATCACACTCCCTGGGAGGTGCAGCCTTGTCAGGCCACAGAGGAAGATAAGGCAGCCAGTCCTGATGAGACTGATAGGTTCATCAGATAGGTCAGATAGAAGTGGAGAAGGTCCTCCCCTATCTGGGAACTAAGGAAAGGGCATAGGGGAAGAAGAGGGAGGGTGGATGGGACTGGAAGAAGATGAGGGAGGTGGATGCAGCAAGGATACAAAGTGCATAAATTTAATAAATAAATATATATATAAATTTAAATTTAAAAAAGAATATTGAATAGAGAAATTTAGCAAAATTGTACAAATAATGGTATTTCATATTATGTTATACTAACTTAGTAGTATGTCAGCAAGGAACTAACCAGGAAAAAAAAAAAACAGATCTACATCTTTATAACTGAATATAACACAGGAAAAGTACAGACTTTAAAAAGACCAGCATGGTGGGAAGTGTTCGAGTGCTAAGGTGGATAGCAGAGAAAAGCAGCAGCACCTCCAAGTGGAAGATAAAGGCCTAGCACGCATGTCCTGTATGACACATCCACAGAGGAAATGACTTCTGATAAAAGCAGTCCAAATCAAAAGCACAGAGAAGATAATGTGACCCTTTCATCCTGTGATCTCCAACTCCTAGAACCTACACTTGTCATGCAGCTGGGATTGTGGCTGCAAGAACCGGCCTCCCTCTTACAGAGCTGGCAGTAAAAGGACTGGATCTTGCAGCTGACAGTTGAGAGACCTGCAGGAGTGTTTCTATGCTTGCTCTTGGGATTGTTAACAATGAAGCCAGCTCAACAGGAGCATGAAAACATCAGTGTTCTTTATCTTAAGACTGGTTCAGCTGGCTAAGGCACCTGCTGCCAAGCCTGGTGACTTAGTTCAAACTCCAGGACCCATACAGTAGAAGAAAATGCACTCCCTCATCGTCACAGGCATGCTGTGCCCCTACACACAATAATTTTTTTTAAACCTTAATTACATTAGACTGACTTACGAGAGATCTGGATTATCTTCTGTTAAATTATTTTCCTTTCTTGTCAAGCACTTATAGAAAAAGCTACTAAAAATGTGACTTCGTTCAACAAGCTCATCTGATGCCTTCTCCAGTAGAAGATACCTGTAAAGTAGCAAGCCCACACAGGAAATCATATTGAGAATTTACACGGTTACCTTCAATTACCTTTTATCAACTGGAAATTGCTGTTACATCCAGCTGAATTCAAGGAAATCTTGCATTTTTCTGATTTGGGCTTTCAGCCTCTTTTTTAGTTACCACTTGCCTTTCAAAACAATCACTTAAAGTAGAAATTGCCCACTTATTTAATAAATATTTATCAAATTGCTAACATGTATTAAGCATCACATTTACACTGGAGACAGAAAATGTGTTAGGAGGGTAGTATCACAATCTAAAGAAATGAAAACAGAAGGAAATGCTGACCACATAATCATATGATAAATGTAAGACGAAAGCATATTTCAATCTAGAAAACGCTTGGTAAGTGGAGTATTCCTAGCTTAAATTCTTAATCTACTTCCACACTAAAATAATTCTTCAGTGTCACCTTTAACTTAATCACTCAGTGACTATATCTTTCATCATCAAAAAGTTGCTATTCTGGATAATCTACTCAATTTAAATAGTTTAATGATTTTAGGCAGCTAAGCAGCTAAAGTATACAGATCAGAGTGCTGGAAAGGAAAAAGTACACAGACAGAACTCAGGACAACTTGCAGCTCCTTACATCTTCCCCATAGCTTTGGCCTGTGTGTGTGCATGTGTGGGAAGGGTGAGGGAAGTATTCAAGTTAGAGAAAAATGACCCTACGAAAACGGGGAATGGCTGCCAGCATTCACCCAGAGCAAGAACAGTATCTACACCTATCAGTAAAACTGGGCAATCTCATAATTCATGAGACAATGAAGGCAGTGAGAATTATTAGTGTTTTTGTTTTGGTTTTTTGTCGTTTATTTACTTTTGTTTTTGTATAAGCTAGAACTCATGAGAACTTTACTCAGGTGACCATTCTTAACACTGAGTATAAACTCTGAATAAAGTTGGCTCTTGCATGAGACTTTAGTCCACTCCATTTATTGGCTCCGTACTCTCAGGCCCCTCCCCCTCTAGAGTGCTCACAAACGATAAATGAATGGAGCTGTTTCTTTTCCAGTCCCAAAGTGTTTTGAATTTTGTAAATACTTCCTTCACCACAATACACAATTTTCAAGAAGTAAATGTCAAAAAACCAACACATTAAAAACTATGTCAAAACAGCAAGCTGCAACTCCTCTGCACTGTGTGGTTAACTACAGATGAGGAGAGGCTGCAACGGAATTGTGCGACTTCAGTAAACTCTGGTAGCAAGTGCTTTCTGAATGTGAAATCTTGCCAGGTTACTTTTGACAAGAACTAAAAATAATTTAGATAAAGACACTTATTTACAGGAGGGGTACAGCTGAAGAGCAGAGTGCTTTCCTAATATGCACAAAGGTTCAAGCCCAAGTATAACTGGGGAAAAAGTTACTTTATAAGTTTCACAGTAAAATCTATAAAAACAGATGAGATCATTATTATACTTACTTAAGATAAAAGTCAATGATTACATCATTAAGAAATTCTCCTTCTTCTAAACATTCCAGATCTTCATTAGTTACTCCCAAGCCCCCCTTGGTAGGTGGTGGAGGATAAACAATCAACCTTAAAAAGAAATAAAAAAGTTAAAATATAACTCACTATATTCTTATATAAAATATATTTATATTATATGCAATATATTTTATATAACTTATATTAATATATTAAGAGATTTGTCATACAAAACAGCTACTAGGCAGTAATATTCTATACCTAAACTCTATATGGTAAATATCTGCTAAGACATAACCAATTATACTTTCATACATTTTCACAAATCTCTACAATTCAAATTTCCAACATTATACAATTCTTTTATATAATGTTAAACTTTCAATGACTGTTGTAATAACACAAAGATTTCCTAATGCTCCAATTTGTAATTTTAAATTTGAATCTAAAATGAATTCTTTTGCATTCACAAAGGCCACCCAAAAGCCGTTCAATCTTCTTGGTGGCCAGAAGGTATACAACAAAGACGTTCCCCTAAGAAACTGCTTACAATGAAAACTTAACAGAACATACAGAAAACCATCAGATATAGCCAGAGTGGCAGAGGACCATGGACAGCTCATTCACATTCTCCTGGCACAGCCCCTTAACAGCCAGAGAGAAAACCAGAAGTAAATTCTAGGCTATAACCCTGGAATCATTAGGGCACTGTTTGATGGGCAAATGTAGTAATTTAATAAAGCTGTAATGCTTGCACCAGGAAAATGTCGTAAAACCTACTGTCATCCACAGTTGATTTCATCTTGGTACCAAAGCACTGAAACAAGAAAACTCAAAATTTAAGTCTAACTTCATAGTTTCTATATAACTAATTATTGCCTTATCCTGTACTTTCAACTACTTAAAAAGAAAGAAAAAAATTACTCAAAGTTACAGAAGTAATCTCCAATGTACAGAATACTCCGTCTTACCACCAACAGAAAACATGTGAAAGATCTATCAAGAAGTACCTTTAAGGTCTTTTATGAGACTGTTTATCCAACCAAGAACCATGTATGGATATAATCTAGAACCTCTGCTTGGATGTAGCCCATGGTAGCTCAGTATCCAACTGGGTACCCTAGTAAGGGGAACAGGGACTATTTCTGACATGAACTCAATGGCTGGCTCTTCAACCCTACCACCACCCCCGCCCCCGAGGGAGGAGCAGCCACAGAAGAGGACATTGTAGCCAGCCCTGAAGAGACCTGATAAGCTAGGGTCAGATGGAAGGGAAGGAGGTCCTCTCATATCAGTGGACTTGGAAAGGGGCAGGGAGGAGATGAGGGAGAGAAGGGGGAATTGGGAAGGAATGAGGCAAAGAAGCACCTTTAAAAAGAGATCTTAAACACCAAAGTACCTAAACTGAAATATATTTAATAAGCAAAATGATTCTTCTCAAATATTCATATAGAAAAGGAACAATTTCCAAAACCATACATTATACTCCAAGATTTTCAATGGGTGCTTTAGTGCTTCTAAATTGTGATGAGTCATTTTTTCAGACACAAAATTAAATGACACCTATTATTTTCATGATAATTTATATGTTCCTCATTAACAAAATTATTTCCATCACTAGCCAGGAGCATAATAGTGAAAGTCAAATCATTTAAATAAGTAAACTACTTAAAGGCAGCAGCATTAGTAACAGTTACTAATATGAACACTGCTACAAACAGGATGTAACGCAGTTCGTACTTCTGAACAGGTCCAGTGTGCCTGACTTCTCGCCATTCTTCATCTGGACTTGACGTAATAGAAAGTGAGTAGCAGCCACTACTTTGTTTCTGTAGGAAGGTGTAAGTAGGCTTGATGGCATCTGAATTTGAGGGCTGGAAGAAAAAGACCCTCTCATAAGTACATTTAAAAAAACATTAATTTTGAAAAACACAGAGTTTAAAATATAGATTTGTAACTGAAGAAACTACAACTAAAAGAAATGTATACTGCTGGGCTTGGTGGCACATGCCTGTAATCCCAGCACTCAGGGAGGCAGAGGCAAGCAGATCTCTTGTGATTTCAAGGCCAACCTGGTCTACAAAGTGAGGCCAGCCTAGCCAAGGCTATATAGAGAAACCCTGTCTCAAAAAAACCAAACAAACAAACAAAATAAAAATGTATAATAAAGAGTAACAACTACACTTTTAAAATTCCTACACATATATAATCAAATAAAAATACTTTTGATCAAAAGATTTCATATATAATATAATGGCTAAAGTTTAACTTAAAAGTCCTAGTAGTGAGTTCTGCAATTAAAGAAGAAATCAACTTTCTGGTTCAAAATAATCAAAACAGGTAGGTAATACTAGGAAAAACTAAGTTTTAAATTGAAAGAGACAGAGCTTATATCATAAATTAACATTCTATTATTAAATGGTAAGCAATATATAAATTTGTACATGCAATACAGTTAGGCTCTCTGATTCATTTAACACTATTAAGGCTGTGTGTAAGCCTTTTCAGTAAGAGAGACTCAGACCACACTTATGTATATATCTAGGTGTATGAACACGTGTGTGCCCCAGCTCCTTAGGAAATACTTTTCCTTCTAGACATAACTGACGATTATGTAAGTATACTATCAATCTACAGAAAGGCATAACTCATTTTTATTTATCATGAGCATTGTGCATGTGTGTGATCATGACGCATGTTATGGGCATGCCTGAGCCACAGCATGGGCGTGGAAGCTGCTTATCTCCTTCCAGCTTTTTCCGGGTCCCAGGAACTTGCACAGAAAGCACAGTGCCCAAAAAGCCACGTCATCTAAAAGGCCCCTAAGCATAGCATTGTTAATTACTATTGCTTTGAGATGTTAAGACTTACAGGGTGTGGTCTATAATCCCTTAATCTTAATTTCAGAAATTAGTGAAACTGGACTATCAAAACTAAACAATTAACACTGACAGAGATTAGCTAAGGGCGTTGGTCTGACCTCACTGCTTCTCCCACTACCATCTTTCTACTCTTTTCTTGTCCTTCAGACTTAGTAGTTAACAGAGTAACAGCCACTAGTTTTGGGCCATGGAGTCTGCCTCCTCCTCCTCCCTCTCGCCATCAGAGCTGGATTATACGCCACTGACAGGGCGACAGAGTGGTGTGCCGGGCTCAGTGTGATGACCCGCGCCCTACTGCAGATGGAGTTACTGGGCCGCCTATGGGTCCCTCCACTACAAAGTGCTACTTTGATTTTCTAGTTTAATGACTGTTTGTCATATAGGACTTGAGTTATACACATATATGACACACACACACACACACTAGTTCTTCCCCGTTTTCACCCATTAAAATCAGAATGTATTCATGATCCTGGCCGGCAACAAACACACATACAGTGTTTCATTTGTGATTTGTATTTCCTTTATTTTTAGCTGCTGAAGTCTACTCTAAGAATCGTCCCCATCGTTAATTTATGCAAGTCTTCACTCCATCATCTACATCAGTATAGAACCAAAATGTTTATGTTGTCCTTTGGTTAAAATCTCATACTACCACTATTGATTTTTTTTTGAAGTTATGACACTGGAAATTCTTTTATGTTTGTTCCCATATTCTTTTAACAAAGAGCATCTTAAACGGTGAAACAATTTTTACCTCTCTACCCTCTGTCAACTATGTTAATCATATGCTAACCTGAGGTACTAAGTTCCTCTTCATTTCTGTATCAGCAGCAACAGGGAAAGAGCAAGCTGAAGCACAGTAATAATGAATAAAAGAGCTTTCTTTTGAAGAGAGATCCTGAAACAAAGGAAATGCCTGAACCCAAGACAATGGATGAGAGAGTTTTAAGTCTCCGCCGGTCATACTTATTTCCATCATAATATCTTTCAATTTCAATTCTTCTCTTTGTGAAATGGAACTGTTTAACTCAAGGAAAATGAATTCATTTGCTTTTGCTATAAAAGAAAAAAGAAATCATTTTTGACAATATTTTAAAGGCAATTATGATTAATCTAATTCTGAGTAACAGTAAGGGTTTTTGTATAAACCCAACCAATTATATTGTACATTAGGTAATAACAGACAAGTTGAAATTCCAAAATAGGCAGCTGGTAATCAAAAACCCAAATTCACAATGTTTAGGCTTCTATTCTACTTCACTAGAATGAAAATTTCAAATGGTACTGACTGTTCTATCTGCCATAGCTGGCAGCTATAAAGTGCTAATAAGTATTTGCTAATGAGTATAAATTCATGAATCATAATTAAGCCATTATTTACTCTAGCCTCCATGAGAGATCTACTTGTCAATTAAAAAAGCACTCTAATTAAACACTTCATTCTTTGTTAACCAACCATTTCAATAATGGTTGCAATAACAAACAAATTATCAACCCATTCATATACCTGCAAATGGCTCTTTATAATTACACAATTTCTTGTTATCTGATTGTGAATTTCCCTACGGTATGTAATTAGAATAGGAAATTATTAATTTTAGGAGTATAAAATTAACTCACTACATCATCCAGCATATATTGAAAAGTAGAGGGAAGAAAGATCAAAGAGGTTAAAACAAATGTTATTAATCTTATTTACCTAATTCTAAACAAGATATCACTAGGAGTTAAAAAATATTAAGTTGGTATTTCAAGATACATATTTGTAGCTATGTCTGTGTTCTCAGAACACACAGAAAAGTACTCAAAAGTACTCAAAAGTACACAGAAAGTCTTAGAAGTCTGATATGTATGTAAGCTGAACTTACTTCTGAGAAACTAAGAAAACATAGAACATAAAGATAACTATGTGTTGTTTAATTTGGCTATTGTATCATAGTTTAAAATGAAATAATGGACAAAAAAATCTATTAATGAAAGTAACCAACAATAATGTAACTTTCTCTAAAGTCACACATTAGCCCAAAAAGTAAGTCTTAAGAAATACAATAATTTTTGCACCAGATCAGGTCACAATATGAACATAATTCAGAGCAAGAGAGAAACTAAAATACTTGAAGACTGAACACTCCTGAGTGACCAACCACTGGGTCATTGAAGAAATCAGGCAGGTATTAAATTTTAAAATTCTTAGAATAAAATGAAATGAAAGCACAACTTATCAGAACCATTGGGATACAACAAAGGCAGTTCTAAGAGGAGAATTTATAGTGGTGAACTCATATCAAATTTTAAAACAATCAGAAAGATCTCAAATAATTTAACGGTGGACTTCAAAGCCTTGGGAAATAAGAACAAGCCAAACCAAAAAGCAGTGGAAAGGAAGTAAGATCAGGGAAAATGTAATTGCAAAGAATCAAGGGAAGAGTCAGTGCTTAGACAGTGAAGACAGGACTGGTGGGATAACTCCATGGGCAGAGAAAAAAGGTTGCCACCAAGCCTGTGGGCCTGAGCTTTATCCTCCAGGACCCACAGGGTAGAAAAAGTGAACTGCCTCTCAAAAAGTGTTCTCTGACCTCCACAAAGGTGCATATGTGTGTGTGTGTGTGAGTGAATGCATGCACATGTGCACACACAATTCTCAAATATAACATAATTTAATAAGATCTATCACAAGCACAAGGTTGAAGAAATACTAAGGAGTATCTGAAGAAAGAAAAGCCCAGGGCCATTCAGATTTGCTGTTCTATTCTTCCAGACCATTAAAAATAACAACAACAACAATAATAATAACTAACAGGACTGGAGCAATAGCTCAACAGTTGAGAGCACTTTCTGCCCTTGCAATGAACTTGATAGTTCCCAACACCACATAAAGTAGCTTACAACCACCTGGACCTTGAACTCCAGGGGATCTGACACCGTCATGGGCACCTGCACACACAAAGTAAACACACACAGGTGTGCAATTGCACCAAGGGATGATGGGAGGAAAGGAAAAGAGAGAAAAATCTTAGACCTGATAAACATGCTCATCAAATGAGCAGCATACAAAATCAACATATGAAAATCAGTAACTTTCCTACATATCATGTCATCCACTTGCCATGTGGATGACATGAAAGTAGAAGTGGACTATCTGGAGGTGGAAGGTGCCAGCAGGAGAGGAAAGGAAGAATGGGAAGTGTTGTACAAATACGAACAAAGTATGTTAAATATGAAAATGTCATAACTAAACAATTTTTCATATACTAAGTAAAAAAATTACTCAAGAAAAGGAATATAACCAAAGATAACTGACTGAAATATAATTTTAAGAATAAAAAATATTTTATCTTCAAAGTAAACAACACTTAAGACTTCTTAAAGCTATTTTTTCATTTTAGGTAATGATTTTCCATTACTGAATAAAATTACTAGACAAAATCATGTGAATAAGTAAAATAATTTATCTAATATTAGTGGATAACATATCTTTAGTGCAATGCCATTAATTTCAATCCAATGAAATAAAGATTAAGTCTGTTAAATTATTTTAGAAAAACTGCTTCACATGTAACTTTTGAGATTCTCCTGAGATTTAGGAATGCTCTTTATACTCACATTGCTGGCTTAACATAGGGTTTTCTAACTGGGTCTGAATCTCTTCAAGGTACTTTGAGGAAACCCAGAGGAAAAGGATAGCGTGGCTCCTCTTACTGTGATCGTCATCCTTGTTTGTCCACAGCCCGAACCTCTTTAAATGTGCGGTGTCCACTGACAGTGAGACCTCATTCATGGACACTGAAATAAATAAATGGAGCAAACAATTTAAAGCAATCTATTTAGGAATATGCCATCTCTGATATGTTCTTGATATACTGTATGTCTTAGTGAAGGTTTCTATTGCTGTGATGAAATGCCACGCTCAAAGCAATTTGGGAAGGAATAATTATGAAACTGTCAAAAAATTTTAATTAAATTGTCATCTAAGGAATATTGAGGTAGGAGAAGTAGTCTTTCCCAGGGAAGAACATCCAAAGGCATGCCAAAGCTGGTTATCCAATACCAAATGGTCAGCCCTGAAAACATACACATACAAGTAACATTACAGGGACTAAACAAGTTGTATCAATACATATAAAAGAAAAAGAGGTCATGAATTTGAAAAAAAGCAAGAGGGGTACATGAAAGTGATTGAAGTAAGGAAAAGCAAGGAGGAAAATTATATAATTTTATTATAACCTCAATTAATAATAATAATAATTCATATGAAAAAGAGGTGGGCAATGAAGAAAATGGTGTAACCCCTTGACATATGCTCAAAGAACTTGATAGCTTCCTCCACAGCCATTTGCCCAGTCATGTTCACTGCTGTTCTGTTTACAATAGCTAGGAAATAAAAACAATATAGTCCTACAAACAATGAATGCATAATGAAAATGTGGTACATCTACACTACCGAATAGTATTTAGCTGTTAAAAAATAAAGTTATGAACTCTGTAGGTAAGTGGAATTAGAAAAGATCATATTGAATGAGGTAACCCAGACTCAAAAGGAGAAAGGTTGCATGCTGTCTCTTTTTTGGAGGCTCCTAGCTTCAAATCTTCAGGCGTGAGTCAACAGCCTGGAGTAACTGCAAAAGCCAGGAAAGTAAAAAGGGACCATTCAGGGGAGCAATGGGGGTTGGCGGGTTATATGTAAAGGGGGAAATGGAAAAATAGGGGGCTAGGGACCTCTAATTAGGAGGGAGATAAATACAGAAGGAGGGAGAGAGTAAAATAACATGATGGCTGAAAAGGTCATAAAGAGTGTTAGTAACTACTAACCTAAAAATATCTATAATACATAGTAAGTCTATGTATAAATATACATATATATAGTTGAAATGAAATTTTCCCATTTGGGCTGACAATATTTCCTCAAAGAGCCAAAGGCCATCTAACAAAAACCCCAACACCAGGGATGAAAACCCCGCTTTACAGCTGTCGGTCAGAGTCATCCAAGGGACTTCCAAAATATTGTAGGCTATTGCTCTTGGCTGCCCCCAAGAGACAGAAGGTTTTAAGTCCACATTGCAGAAGACACCATGCACTTCAGACACAGGGCCCAAAGCCTCTGAGATGAAGTGACCTGAATGCCTCCTCCCTGAGGACTAGTTTTCATGGTAACAGAAAGTACCACACAGGCTTCCAAAGAAGGGAGACAACCAATAGCCCAACCTGGCTATGATGCCCATGAACCACAATAATCAGCATGGCACAATAATCTGAAGGCTGAAGCAGTGGCATCCCTGGTGGTAACCATCAGCTCTCTAACTGGACTTAAGACCCATCACCAGGAGGGAAATTATGCTCGGTTCTACAAACCTAGAGAACTACCCAGAGTAATGAAGTCACGGATCTTGGAGGAAAACCTGCAACCACCATTACTAAACCAGCATAATCCCTAACTATATTTTAAATATCTGTTTCTATACCCCCCAGAGAAGTATATTTCTTACCCCTCATCATGGAAACTTCTCTTTGCAACAGATAGAAACCATTCCAGGAAACCCACAACTGATCACAACACAGAGTTGTAGATCCCAGTCTCAACAGATATATCTCCAAACTAAAAGCAGTCCCTAAGGCTCAGGGACCACTGTGTAAGAGAGGACCGAAAGACTGTAAGCGCCAGAAGATCAAGAAGTTTGCTGTGAGACCGTATCTCCTATGGATGTCAGAAGCTACATCCATAAAGTCTCATCAATATGACTTCCTAAACATGAACTGAACAAGGACAACACTACTTCATTCTTAAACACATTAGCGTTTTCTAACAAGGACTACTACATTACAGCGGGCCTTACATGTTCTCATTACTTAAATGGTAATCCAAACGTTATATTTACTACCATAACAGTGTTTTCAATTTTAAACATGCAGGAGCTGAGGAACTGAAGTGCTTCAACTACATCTTCACTGTTGGAATGTTGCTTCTTTTATCCCATTTCGTATCTGAAGTTTTACGTGTGCACAGTTTCCTTCCTTGTTCTTTTTAGAATTCACTCTCTAAAGAGATTACTCTCTTATTATTTTTCATCACTAATTGTTCCAGAATATTTTGCTTGGGAAAGATGAGAACTAGTCTGTGTCTCCTTAAGCTATATATACATTTCCATCTACTATACTTAGATACAATATAGTTTTTAAAAATCTGGCCATGCAAATATATACACAGCGTGCTGTTTTCCTTTAGTTCTTATCTTAATCATTTTTATGTATAGCATAGTATTTGTGTTATCAAATTTTTTTATTTTTCTTAATCCTAAGAAATCATCACGAGTCTTTTACATTTGATTTATAGTCATTAAAACAATAAAGTATTCTTTTTGGTAACAACTGTAAAATATTTTAATGTTTTTTGGAACTGCTAAATATGTTGACATGAAACATTAAACTGTCTTCACTCTATTTTCTATACTGAAAAGTGATGGAAAACTTGTGAAATAATTTCAGAACTTCTTATCAATTACTTTATATTCAAAATAACAGTAAAGAAATGTCATGAAGATAAGATGTCTTACCTTGAAATGGGATTTTAATATACTTCGTTGTGAACTAAAATAAAACATGAAACAAAAGATGAGTTACTACTCCAAAGCATTTCTATTCAATTTTCTTAGTATTCATATACTTAATACTATTCAATTTGAGTACTCAGTAAAAGTTCTAAAGAAAGCAAAGAACTAAAGACTTAGTTTTAGAGCTGAGTCTTTAACTGTGCAAGTAACTTTATAAAAATATTCATCTATAAAAATTATTAAAGCACACCAGGCAGTAGTGGTGCATGGCTTTAATCCTAGCACTTGGGGAAAGAGGTGAGGCAGAGGAGGTAGATCTCTGTGAGTTTGAGGGCAGCCTGTCTACAAAGTGAGTTCCAAAACAGCCAGGGCTACACATAGAAACCCTGTCTCAAAAAACAAACAAACATACAAAAAAGTAAACTCCTATTTTTCAAAAGTGTGTTCAGAAATTTTAAGAAATTAGACAATGTCCAAAAGAATGCCACACAAGTTATCTGTCTCCAAAGAGATGATCACTCTCCTAGGGATTAACCAAACTGACAAAAGACTATTGTTCAAACAAATGTGCCAACATACTACTTATCTGTAATAAGACATTAAAATTGTCAGCAGACTTAGCTTGTGTCTCAAACCACTATGAACCTTCTGTCTTTGGAGACTAGCCACCAACTGAACTGTGAAATTTGTTTTTACTACACACAAACAGAACAACAAAAATATCAGCCGGTTAATAAAGAAAGGCTACAAAAGTCTAATAAGCCTGACTTCACAAGTTCCTGCCAAGGGCTGGTGAAAGTTAAGTCTCCAGCCAGCACATCTTCTGCTATATAGCTTTCAAATGAGCACCACCATCTCTGTTATCTCCAGCAATCATTTCTCTTCAGAAACCCCCCTCTCACTGATCCTTCTACTTCATGAAACGATTTACTCTGCTTACCTTCTGTGTGTCTATTCAGCCTAAGTGTTGCACATACCTCTCAAGACAAAACCTTACATGTACCATGTAAAAACCAGGTTTGTCTTTTGACAACCGCTTTCCCCTTACTAACAAACAAATCTGCCTATAATTGTTTTGATAAGTTTCTCTTCTGATCAAGACAGTTATGAAACCGCTGACTACATCAGAGATATAACTTGGGAACACAAGATAAAATTTAAATAAACAGCATATGAGTTCTAGGCAAGTAACAAGCAGTGTCCCATAACAACACATTTTAATTGTATTTCATTTATTTTCTTAATTTAAAGATTACTCCATACTATAATTTTAAAAATACAAAACTCATATTCCACAAGGTAAGTTGCCCATTGAAACCAAATGTCAGCAATGGGGCATATTAGTTAAGTGCTGAGTTTAGAGTTCAAATTCTGCTTCTGTTGTTTCTACCACTATAGTAAAGGTAGTAAACAGGTAAGACACTGAGCCTTCCGCAGATTTCATTTAGTAAGACCCTCAACCAAAGGACACTATAATCACAAAACCACATCTAATTAAGATAATCTAACTTAATGTAATCAAATATATCTTGCTAGTTTTATATAGCTATTTTATGTATGTATGTATGCATATATATATATATAATAGTATAGGTCTTCCCAAATTCTGATATGTTTTACTGCATACTTACTCTCAGAAAATGCATCTCAGTAAATATAAAGTACTACCTCTAGAAAACTAACATAAAGTTAGTTTGTTTTTCAGAGTTTACATACCCATTATTACTAAATTACTGAGAAACACTGTCCAATGAAGTTCCCAGTGTTGACTTCCTTCCTCTTCCGCCCTCTCCTCCTTTCCATACCATCAAATATTCTTGGTCTATTAGAACTTCTATTGGCAAGGATCTGATGCTGACGTACACGTCTGGGTGCTTACTACGGCAACACGTGATCTATTCTCAGCTAGATTTTAAAGCCCAGACAACTACAGTGATACTGGAGTAAATCCAGGTCTCTAGCATCTTACAAGCATTTAAACCAGAAAAAGCTGACTGTAATGCTGATATTTATTATCCTTCAATAATCAGGACAGTTCTCTGAACGTCATTTGTGCCTTGTAAGCCTTTTCTCATTATCACAAGTGTTAACACTTTTTAAATGAATTATACTTACTGTTGCATTCTCTAGAAATAACAAATGGTCAAGTAAAGAAAGCTGTTCTAATTTACTTAACTTCCCATCATTAGTTCCTGAAACCAGCTAGACTGGAACTGTCATAATAGTAAGAAATGTATCTTAATTACAATAATGTCTAATATAGTAAGTACGCTGATGTTTGAAGGACTAAATTTAATTATCTAATATATTTACCCATGAAAAAAAGTCCTTTTCTTTCTGTTACAAAAAATCACGAACTCTGTCTGAAAAAAATGCACATAAAATATCTTTGAAGACCCAGAAATTTTTAAGACTTTTACCCTTTTCCCTTCTGTTACTTCCTATAATGATTTTAACTTTTAAAATGGACTACATATTCTTCCATCATGATTCTAAATTACAGAATTCCCCTCAGCTTTTCTTTATGTACATAAATTTACTTTGATTTATTGAACTGCTTTCCTGAAATCAGAGATAAATTTGTTCTGAGATAGGGTTTCAAGCTCCTGGGCTCACATGATCCTTTCACCTCAGCCTCCCAAATGAGACCACAAATAGATAATACTGTGCCAACTTAAACTTGGTGATATTTAAAGCAAACCAAACACTAGAACAATTGAAATGAACAACAAATGGAAATTGTAACAGACATTCACCCCAAAATAGAAATGGAAAGCAGATTAAACTAATATAATTATAAACTGCAAAATAATACACAACACTGTCTTATATATATATATATATATATATATATATATATATATTCATGTATGAGGAATATGAAATTATATACACTCCAAATTAGCAACACCTGTCTTGGCATTTAAAATTATTTGTGATCTTTACATTCTTCCTTTACCTTGCTTGTAAATTTTTTTGTTTGGTTCTAGTTTTTACCTAAAAGAAAGTTTACACTATTCTTAAAGCTGGGCACTAATTTTTTTTTGAAGTTTTTTTCTTTTATTTTGGAGATAATAATTACATCATTTCCTCCCTTCCCTTTCTTCCCTCCAAGCTCTTCCATCTACCCCTCCTTGCTCTTTTTAAAATTCACAGCCTCTTTGTTCATTAATTGTTATTTGCATATATATTTGTATATGCAGATTCACATATATACCTAAATATACCCTGCTCAGTCTGTACAATGTTACTTGTATGTTTTCTGGGCTGACCACTCATTACTAGACCACCAGGTGGCATGCTCTTCCCTGGGGAAGCCTATTCCTCCTGCTCCTAGTGCTCGTAGTTGCCTGTAGTCCTGTGTGTAGGATTCAGGTCTTGTGTTCTTCCCTTGTCCACTTGGCATGTCTATTGATTGTTGTCCCTTTCCAGCTCATCTCTAGGCAATCATGTGGTGAGATGTTACCGAGATTTTTACATAAAAACTTATAGGTTTTACCTACCGTGACAGAACCTTTTGAAGCTCCTTTTATTTTACCAATATACACAGAAGTAAATATAAAATCCAATTTCAGATCCTCTTCACTATTAGGTTTAATACAGGAAATGTTTTCCATGTCAGGACTGTATGGACAGAAATCAGATGACACCTAACAAAGAATAAAGGATAAATACAACATCTCTAAGAATTTTTTAGAAAAGCTGAAAGTTATGTTCAAAGACAAAATTCTTCTTTAAATTGTATACTGTTCTTAATATAAAAAATAGTCACTAGGACATTTTTTATAAAATGTAGATTTTTACACTTATTTTTCAATTTTGAATCCTGGACATCTTAGATTTTGTATGTGCCTAAGTACAAATGAAAATAAAATTGAGATTAATTTTTGTGGGATGTATTTGTTAAGACATTGTACCTATTTTGAATTGTAGCTTTAATTTCCTACTTTAAAACCTCTCGCTTTTCTGTCTATCACCCAAACAAGTTTGTTTGCTTGTCATTTGAGGTTGTGGGAGCACAGAGCAGAAAAGACAGTGACTTGGGGGTAAGCTGATGGTGTAAGGAAAAACCAAAGAAAGCCATTACCAGATTTATTCTGTGCTTTACAATTAACCCTCATTAACCTTTGAGTTTCTTAGAATGAAAAGCTATGTATTTTCTCCCTTTTAAACCTATACACAGTGTAAATTCAAGTAGACACTTAAAGGTATTTGTTGAATTAAATTGACATGGTTAGATTTGAATTCAAATCAAATATTTTTCTAACAATTTTATTAATTTTCACTGTGTTGGAAATATCAAAGAGAATAAAAATGCTGGACTATGTTTTCTGTTTTCAAGGAATTTGTAAGTGTCAAGGAAAAGAGAGAGATGAACATGTAGCTAATTATTTACATTATGATAAACTGTGCACTGGAAATTTTTACCAGATAAATGCATATGAGATAGAATTCCCTGGAGAAACCAGTAAAGGTTTTGCAGAGGAGGCAGCACAGGATTTACAACATGAAGTAATTAATTACTAGGCTACCATGTAGGAAGAAGACCTATTCAGGTTAGAGTAAGCACTATGTATGAATCTGAAAAATTCTAGAAACTACATATTATGGTAACTTGTGATATAGTCAACCTCTTAGATTGAAAGCTCAAGAATTATTTGGTAGACTGGAGAGATAGCTTGAGTGGTTAAGATGGCAAGCTAAAATCTGTACACCTAAAGAAGCTAAGCAAGAAAATGATCAATCCTCACTCAGAAAGGCAAACAGGATAGAAAGCAGAAGAGGGAGAAAATAGGGAACAGGACAGGAGCCTACCACAGAGGGCATCTGAAAGATTCTACCCAATAGGGTATCAAAGCAGATGCTGAGACTCAGCCAAACTTTGGGCAGAGTGTAGGGAATCATATGAAAGAAGGGGGAGCTAGAAAGACCTGGAGGGACAGGAGCTCCACAAAGAGAGCAACAGAACCAAGGAATCTGGGCACAGGGGTCTTTGCTGAGACTGATACTCCAACCAAGGACCATGCTTGGAGATAACATAAACCCTGAGGGCTGGAAGTAATAATAAATATAGGGGAAGTTAGTAAGACTTGGGGAGAACAAGAGCTCCACAAAGATCAAACTGAGCAGGGCACAAGGGTCTTATATGGGACAGTTTCTCCAACCAAGGACCATGTATGGATATGGCCTAGAACCCCTGCTCAGATGTTGCCCATGATAACTCATTGGTGAACTGAAGACCCTAGTAAGGGAAACAGGGAC
>CM053753.1:72501615-72526044 GCA_028658305.1 Pachyuromys duprasi | reverse complement strand
AATGGTTTTGGCTTCTTTGTCAAAAATCAAGTTTCCATAGGTGTGTGGGTTCATTTCTGGGTCTTCTATTCGGTTCCATTGATCCACTATTCTGTTATTATACCAATACCATGCGGTTTTTATTACTATTGCTCTGTAGTACAGCTTGAGGTCGGGGATGGAGATACCTCCAGATGATCTGTTGTTGTACAGGATTGTTTTGGAGATTCTGGGTTTTTTGTTTCTCCATATGAAGTTGAGTATTTTTCTTTCAAGGTCTATGAAGAATTGTGAAGGTATTTTGATGGGGATTGCATTGAATCTGTAGATTGCTTTTGGCAACTAAAGCAGATCTTAAGTTGCCTTCTCTCAGCCACTTAGGCTTGCGTGAACTAGAACCAAGAAACAATTTGAAAAAAGCTAGAAGGTGCTCTGTTAAATTCTACTGGATTTTTTTTGACAGAATTTTTGCTCTGTAGTCTTGAACTTGTGATCTTTCCCCTTCTTTTGAGTGCTGAGTTTACTTTGTGTATGCAGCACCAACTTTGACTTCTAGATTGAAAAAAAACTTTTTATTATTTGTGATTTTCACTTCATGCACCCCAGGCCCACTAATTCCCCCATTCCTTTGTTTCTGCCTTCGGCCCTTGCAACCTCCCACCAAAAGAAAAGAAAAGAAAAAAAAGAAAACAATAACAAAACCCAAACAAACAAACAAACAAACAAACAGGAAAATATATCATTATGGAAGCTGTAGTGTGTCACAGTGTTCCACAGTATACCCTTTTGTCTGCACAGCTTTATTTGCTAATATTCGTTGCCATGAGTCATTGGTCTGGTTTGAGGTCTTGGGTTTCAACTACATTACCAATACTGGATCCACCAGGACTCCTCTCAGATATCCTGTTGTTGCCCTGTGTCATGGAGATCCTGTAGCTTTGGATATGCAGGACTGGCCCTTTCACACACTCCAGCAGTTCATAGATGGGTAGATGTTGGGGTCGGCCAGCTCATAGCCCTGTATCTTGGCCTGGGAGATAGCTGAGTTGTTCAGCCCAGCAGCTCTCCTGTGTTGCACCATCCTGGCGAACTCTCCAACACTGCCTCAGCTAGTTCATCCAATGCTGCAGCCAGCAAGGGGCAGGAGCTCTCATGCCCTGAAGGCTGGCTTATACCATCGCCACCTTAGCCAGCTCTACTCTGATGCCCAGGCATGCTGCAGGGCCCGCTCTCTGAAGTGCTGCTGCAGGTGAGGGGCAAAACCAGCTCTCAGACATCTCCTTCCTCACCACGAGGGTCAGCTCTACTGTGCTGCCCAGGAGAGGAGTAAGGCCAGCTCATCTGAGTATGGTGGCCTTTGAGGGGTGGGCCAAACCCAGCATAGCCCTTCAGGTGGCAGTCAAGACCAGGGACATCTGCATGGCATTTGGTGGTAACATGGGCCTGGGACCTCAATACAGACTCCAGCTGTGATAGGACTATGGACACAGACATGGCTCCCAGTAGCATCATGGCCCCAGATATCCTCATGGCCTCAGGTAGCAGTATAGGCCACTCAAAGCAGGGTGGCCCTCAGATATCCACATAGCCTCTGGTGGCAGTCCAGACCATGGGCATCTGCTTGGCCTTTGGTGGTAGCTCCAGCCACAGGCATCGACACAGACCCCAGCTGCGGGAGGACTGTGGACCCAGACATGACCATGGCCTTCTCATATCCACCAGTTCCTCACCATGGTTGAATTCTCCAGTTCCACCTTTCTTCACAGTGTATGAACCCCTCAGCTTTACTTTCTCTCCCCTTTCTCTACCACCTACACCATCTTTCCCATCTCTCCACACATTTGCCCATCGTAGTGCAAGTACATTTGCCCAAGTACCTGCAGGGGGTACTTGGGTGTCTTCTGGCTGCTCCAGGCTGGCCCGACTGGGTTGGGTGCTCTGCTGTCCTTTCTTCAGGCCACCCTGGGCCAGTGGGACCTGAGCGAGCCGACTTTTACACTAGTCAAACTTATTTTCTGCTTTCAGTTTGTTAGAGCTTTTATTTCAGTAAAAATTTGTTCTGTCTTAATGTCCCTGTTGCTGTCTATCTTCTTTGTCTTTCCCTTTTAAAGACATGTAACAAATTTCTTAACAATTATAGCAAGTAGTATCTTTTGAAACTCTTTATTTCTTAATGAACTTCTGAAATTTTTGTATGTGTATTCTGATTCATAAAGCATCAAAGATAATTTATAAAATAAGGTTTGTATTCTACTTCTTTCTGTTTCTGTGGCAATATTGTGGAGAAAAGCTGCTTAGGGGAGAAAGATTTTATTTTAGTTTCTAATTCCAGGTTATTAGCTTATCACACCATATTCACAGTCAAGGCCAGAAGAAGGGATGTATGCTTGCTTGTACTCAGTTTCATTTCCCTGCTCTTGCATAGTTCAGGGCCCCATGCCTATGTATAACTGCCTAAAGCAGCTAACACAGTTAAGAACAAAAGAAGCTTTTTTGATGAGGAATGAGAACTACACTTATCTGTGGATATTAGGATAAACAGTTAGAACGCAGTTAACAGTTATTCTGGTTTAGGAAATTGGTAACGGTAGATTCTCTTCTAGGGTCATGACCTCACCAGCCAGGGTAATTTTTTAGGTTCATAATAGGAGGCACAAATTTCCTCCTACTGAGTGAGTTTTAAGTCCCTATGGATTCATATGGTAGTTCAATTTTTTAGTATTTTGAGGAGATTCTGTACTGATTACTGTAGTGACCAAGTCAATTTACACACCCACTAACAAAGCATAAAATGTTCTCCTTTCCTTGCAACCTTGCCAACATTTGTTTTCTTGATGATAGCAAAGCTGATTTTGATGCAATAAAATCTCTCTATAGCTTTGACTTACAGTTTCTTGATAGGTTTAAAGATACTTAAAAAAAATCTGTAGGCCAGTTGTCTCTCTTCAGTTGCTATTGCTGGGAGTAATAGCAAAAGCCTTCTTTGCTTTTGAAGGGAAGTGGAGGAGTAGATCTGGCAGAAGGGGAGGGGGGAAACTGTGGTCAGGATGCAATATATGAAATAAGAATAAAAGAAAAAAACTTTATTTTTTATTTTTTAAATATTAGTTACAGTTTATTAACTTTGTAGCCCAGCTGTAGCCCGCTCCCTCATCCCCTCCCAATTCTACCTTCCTTCCCTCATCTCTTCCCTGCCCCTTTCCAAGTCCACTGGTAGGGGAGGTCTCCTTCCATTCCATCTGACCCTAGCTTATCAGGTTTCTTCAGGACTGGCTGCAATGTCCACCTCTGTGGCCTAGCAAGGCTACTCCTCCCTCGGGGGTGGGGTTGGGGGGGGGGAGTCAAAGAGCCAGCCATTGAGTTCATGTCAGAAATAGTCCCTGTTCTCCTTACTAGGGAACCTACTTGGATACTGAGCTACCATGGGCTAAATTGGAACCGAGGTTCTAGGCTATATCCATACATGGTCCTTGGTTGGAGATACAGTCTCATGAAAGACCCCTATGCCCAGATATATTAGGTCCTTTAGGAGCTCCTGTCCTCTCCAGGTTATACTAATTCTCCCTTCTTTCATATGATTCCCTACATTCTGCCCAAGGTTTGGTTATGAGTCTCAGCATCTGCTTTGATACATTGCTAGGTAGAGTCTTCCAGAAAGCCCTCTGTGGTAGGCTCCTGTCCCGTTACTTGTTTTCTCCTACATCCAATGTCTAGCCCATTTGCCTTTCTAAGTGATGATTGATCATCTTACCCCGGGTCCTCTTTCTTGTTAATCTTCTTTAGGTGTACAGATTTTGGTCTGTTTATCTTATCTTATAGGTCTAGTACCTACTTATAAGTGAGTATATACTGCTTCTGGGATACCTCACTCAGGATGATCTTTTCTAGATCCCACCATTTGCCTGTAAATTTCATGCTTTCCTTGTTTTTAATTGCTAAGTAGTATTCCATTGTGTAAAAGTACCACAATTTCTGTATTCATTCCTCCATTAAAGGACATCTGGGTTGTTTCCAGGTTCTGGCTATTTTGAATAAAGCTGCTGCGAACATGGTTGAGCGAATGTCCTTGTTGCGTACTTGAACACCTTTTGGGTATATGCCTAGGAGAGGTATAGCTGGATCTTGAGGAAGTGCTATTCCTAGTTATCTGAGGAAGCGCCAGATTTATTTCCAAAGTGGTTGTACAAGTTTACATTCCCACCAGCAGTGGAGGAGGGTTCCCCTTTCTCTACAACCTCTCCAGGATGGGTTGTTACTTGAGTTTTTGATCTTAGGCATTCTGATGGGTGTAAGGTGAAATCTCAGGGTCGTTTTGATTTGCATCTCTGATGGCTAAGGACGTTGAGCATCTCTTTAAGTGTTTCTCTGAAGAAAAAACTTTAAAACACTGAAGAAATTAAAGACATGGGAAGTTTGGAAAGGCTTCCTTTCTCATGGATTGCTAGGATTAATACTTTAAAATTGGCTGATATCACTGAGAGCAATCTATATATTTAGTATAATTTACACCAAAATTTCAATGATATTCTTTTAAAATGATATTATTTATTAAATTTTTTCTAAAATTAGAAAAAATAATCCTAAAGGTCTATACAGAAGCACAAAAGCCTCCCAGATATTGAAAGCTATCCTGAACAGCAATGTGGGAAGTATCACAAAATCTGATGTCAACCTACACTGAAGAATCATAGTTGCATGGTAATGGCACAAAAAAATATTTGTAGACCAACAGAAAAGAATAAAGATCCAACAGCAACCACCTTGAACATTCCTCATATCCTTCTATCTTGGAAGTTAAGCACTCCAGCCTGGTTAGTACCTGAAATGGAGAACAGAGGATCCAGAAATGCTTCTGCAGCTGTAGCCACCTAATTTTCAACATAGTTGAAAGTAACATACATTGGGGGAAAAGCCTTTTTAACAAATGATACTGAGGAAATGGAATATCCACATGTAGAAGAATGGTATGTCCATATTTCTAACCCTGCACAAATACCAATTCAAAATGGATCAAAGACCTTAAAGTAAGATCAAAAATCTTGAAACTGTTAGTGGAAAACTTGAGTGAAACACTTCAAGATATAGACACAGGCAAGGCTTTTTCTCAAAATAATTCCAGTATCTTAAGAAACATTCTCAAAAATTGGTAAATGGGATTATATAAAATTAGACTTCTATATAAAAATAAATAATCATCAATTTGAAGAAACAGCCTACACAATGGGGAAACCCATTAGCAAATATAAGTCAAACAGGAATAGCATCTAGAATCTATAAAAACAATTCAAATATTTTTAAATAGTAGAAATAATTCAATTAATAAATGAACTAATCAATTAAAGATACTGTTCTCAAGTGAAGAAAGACAACTGGCCTACAGATTTTTTAAAAGTATCTTTAAACTTATCAAGGAACTGTAAGTCAAAGCTGTAGAGAGATTTCATTGCATCAAAATCAGCTTTGCTATCATAAAGAAAACAAATGTTGGCAAGGTTGCAAGGAAAGGGGAACATTTTATGCTTTGCTAGTGAGTGTGTAAATTGGCTTGGCCACTATAGAAATCAGTATGGAATCTCCTCAAAATACTAAAAATTGAACTACCATATGGATCCAGCTATACTGTTTCTGGGTTTATACCAGAGGAAATCTAAGGATACCACAGAGAGACTTAACGGCATAAGATAATTGCTACACCAGTCACAAAAGCTGGGATTTGGAACAAGCCTGATTTTTGTGGGTTAATTTTGTACCCAGACACTTTGCTGAAGGTGTTTATTAGCTGTAAGAGTTCTCTGGTAGAATTTTTGGGCTCACTTACTTATACTATCACATCATCTGTGAATGGTGATACTTTGTCTTCTTCCTTTCTTTCTTTGTATCTACTTGATCGCCTTTAGTTGTCTTTTTGCTGGAGTTAGAACTTCAAGTACTATATTGAATATGGAGAGAGTGGACAGCCTTGTCTTGTTTCTGATTCTAGTGAAATTGCTTTGAAATTATTTTCATTTAATTTGATGATAGTTATTGGCTTACAGTAAATTGCCTTTATTAAATTTAGGTTTGTCTGTTTTAATTCTAATATTTCTTAGACTTATCATGAAGGAATGTTGGATTTTGTCGAATGCTTTTTGAGCATCTAATGAGATGATCATATGTTTTTCTTCTTTCAGTTTGTTTATATGGTGAAATTACATTGACTGATTTTTATATGTTGAACCATCAACACTTCCCTCTCTGGGATGAAACCTATGTGATGATGGTGGATGATATTTTTGATTTGTTCTTGGATTTGTTTTGCAAGCATTTTATTGAATAGTTTTGCATCTGTGTTCATGAGGGAAATTGGTCTGTATTTCTCTTTCTTTGTTGAGTCTTTGCGTGGTTTGGGTAACAGGGTGACTGTGGCCTCATAAAATGGATTGGCAGTGTTTATTCTGTTTCTGTTTGGTAGTTGAGTAGAGGGTCTCCATCCGAGCTAGGGTCTGGACTTCTGATAGCTGGGGTGGCCTCGGGTCGAGCATGGTTTCTACCTGAGTTGGGGGTCTAGAGTTCGGGTAGCCAGGGCATGGCCTTGTGGGCTGGGGTTCTAGTGGCCAGTGTAGCTTCAGGCTTTCTCTAAAGTTTTTTTTTTAACTCTTTACTGAATCTTTATGAATTTTACATCATGCACCCCATCCCCACCCATCTCCCCATCCCCTGTGTTTGTCTTTTGCCTTTTGCCACCTCCCCTCGAAAAGAAAAACAAACACACAGAAAAGAAAACAAAGCACAGAGGACATACCATGGAAGCTATAGTGTTCCACAGTGTCCACACATCTGCACTTGCAAATAAATATTCATTGCAGTGAGCTGTTGGTCTGGTTGGGGTCTCTGGTTTCTGACACCATCAATATTGGATCCTCACCGGGACTCCTCCCAGTTATCCTGTTATTAGCCTGGGTCATGCAGATCCTGCAGCTTTGGATCAGCAGGACTGGCCCTTTCGTGTGCCCTATCATCATCAGTTCACAGATGATGTAGATTTTGGTGTGGCCACCTCAGAGCCCTGGATTTGGGCCTGGATGATACCTCAGCTTGTCAGCTTGCCAGCTCTCCTGCATCTGCACTCCAGGGTGAGCTTTCCAGCACTGCTCTGGCTAGACCACCCAGTGCTGCCATTGGCAGGATGCAGAATCAATGGTCTGTTCTCATACCCTCAGGGCTGGATCACTCGCACCCATGCCTCCAGAGCCAGCTCTACTTTGCTGCCCAATAGAGGCACAGGCCCAGTATTCTAAGTGCTGCAGCTGGTGAGGGACTGGGACAGCTCTCCTGAGCAGCTCACTCACTGGTGCTTTCACTATCAGGGCAAGTTCTATTGTGTTGCCCCTGTGAAGAGCAGGGCCCACTCTCCTGAGTGCTACAGATAGTGAGGGGCAGAACTAGCTGTCTCGCTCTTATGACCTGGGAGCTAGCTTTTCCAACTTAGAGCGGTGAGGGAGGGCATCACTGTCTTGCCCGCTCCACCTTAAGGCAAACAAGTGGCAGGGTCACCTCAGCCATGGTCCCTCCACCAGGACCAGCTCTGCTGTGCTGCCCATTTGAGGTGTGGGGCCCACTTTCTTAAGTACTGCAGCTGGCAAAGGCACCAAGGCCAGCCTTCCTGTTCTCAAGACCCTGGGACCAGCTGTCTTGACGGCCGCTGGTGGTGAGGGCCACGGGGCTGCATCACTCTTGTGTCTGTCACCTCGCAGCAGACAGGCGATGGGGCCAGCCCACTGGTGCCCCCACCACCAGAGCCTGCTCTCCGGAGTGCTGCAGATGGGGAGAGGAGGGTCAGCTCTCTTACTCTCATTGCCCTGGGGCCAGCTCTCCTGACTGGCGCAGGCAGTAAGGGTGAGGGGTGGGGGAGGGCATCACCTCCTCACCTGTGCCACCTCAAGGCAGAGGAGTGACAGGGTCAACTCTGCCCCCTTCCCACCGCACTAGGGCCCACTTTACTGTGCTGCCTGGGTGAGAGGTAGGGCCTGCTTTCCCCTGAGTTCCAATCTAGTGAGGGTTGGGGACAGTTCCTATAGTCTTTGGACATCTACATGGTTCTGGGCAGGTGCCAGACCAGGGTTGTCCCGGTAGTGGCTAATGGAAATATGAACTGTGGTCATTGACACCTGACTTCTGCCGCTGTGTGGCTATGGACCCAAATATGGCCCTTGGTGGCAACATTGGCTAGGATTTCACCATGGCCTCAGCTGGCTGCTCAAAACAGGCTCTTCCTCTCTACCCTCACATCGCCAGTCCCCTCTATTTCCCTCACTCCTTCCTTTTTCCCTTCCTCCTTCCCTCTCTCCTCCCTCCCTCCTTCCTTCTTCCCTTCCTTCCTTCTCTCTCTTTTGGTTTTCAAGATAGGGTTTCTCTGTGTAGCTGTGACTGTCTTGTACTCACTTTGTAGACCAGGCTCTCCTTGAACTCACAGAAATTCTCCTGCCTCTGCCTCCAGAGTGCTGAACCACACCCAGCACTTCATCTCTACTTCTAATTTTTAAATTAATTAATTTTTTATTCACTTTACATCCTGGTTGGATTCCTGTCCTCCTCCCCTCCCAGTCCCATTCTCTTTCCCTCCCTTTTGCTCAGAAAAGTCATCTCTATTTCTAATGTTCAAACTATTCAGCTTTTCCTCCTCTTCTATCTGTCCAGCACAAACTTGCACATTGTAGTGACTTCTGATGCGGGCAGACCACATGGCCGTTGGGCCTCTAGGTGACTTCCTCTTCTTATCACATGGCAGTCTCTAGGTGTCTACAGCCCACCCCTGGGGTATGGCAGCAGTGGGTCTTGGGATTTTTTTCTTCTCCTGTGCCTTTTGGCATGGTGGCAGATGGGCCTGTGTGTGTCTGTGGCCTGTTCATGCTGTGTGGTGGGCAGGCACGTCTCTAGGTATCTTTTCCACCCGTGCCTCTAAAGTGTTTACTGTAGAGGTTCTTTTCTTGCTTTGTTAGGCTCATTACAAAGCATTTGTTTAAAAGTTATTGTGAGTAAAATTTTCCACCAACTTCCTTCTTTGCATTTTTTTATTGGTTTGTAGAAAAGGTACTGATATTTGTATGTGATTTTATCTACTGCTTTATTGCTGAAAGTATTTGTTAAATTTGTTTTGTTAAATCATTTGTAAAAAGTATTTGTTAAATTTAAGTACTTTTCTCTTACTGCATTTGTAGGTGTATGGTGTCTGTGAATGCATGTATTCATGTTTACGTGTATGTGAGTGTGTGTGTGCTCATGCATGCATTCATATAGAAGACAGAGGCTAGTGTTAGGTGTACCCCTCAGTTGTTTTCCACTTTATCTACTGAGGCATGCCCACCTGATTTTTACATGGGTGCCGAGGACCTGCACTTGGTCCTCCTGCTTTTGCCATGAACTGTTTAACGGAGCCATTTCTCTAGCCTTTCTTTAGGTCTGTTACCTATAGGATCATAGTATCTTCAAGCAGGGATTATTTGCATTTAAAAGTCAAGTTTATGTTTAAAATTTTTGCTCCAATATATTTTTTGTTGTTTCATTGCTTTTTACTTCATTTTGATTTTAAAAACCATTTAGATCACATTCTAGTTAGCTCTCCAACAAAATACCTACTGCTGTTTTGCTGGGAAGTTAAAAAAAAAACCAACTAGACTTTGCTTTAGGCTTTTACTTTCAGTAAGTGAAACTTGCTGGAATAGTGGTCCTTATATGGTCTTAGCCTTAAAGTTGATAGCTGAGGTTTGAAGACTGATTAGAGTGAATTGACCTAGTTGAAAGGTTTTTGTAAGTGAAACTGGCTGAGTGTTGTTTTGAATATTTGAGATTTTTGTTTCCACTTTATAAGAATATCATATTAAAGTAAATATAAAGGGCTCAATAGTATAATTATAGCAAGGACTGATCATTTTACTATGATACTACATTGATAATATTTGGTTAGCTTTTAAATTTATAACTTATTTTTTACATTCTAGATCATTTTTGTTACAGGTTATATGTTACTCACTTTTGTAGTCCCTTTTGCTTATTGAGTTACCTTAGTTGTGAATACTTTTTATTTTAAAGTTGCAAACTGTTTAAAATATGTTTTTAGGTATAGAGAATAGTTACATTATATTTAGATTTAATTATTATATTCTCTCTCTATATAAATACAAATATAATCTGCTTATGTTTTAAAAAGAAGTATGCTGGAAAGTAACAATGCTGTTCCTCCCACCCCAACCCCCTTGGCTTTTAAGTAATCACCACTCAAATAGGTTTGAATTCTTCTAGGCCGGAGTTTTTATATGTATTCTATTTTGTTTTTAAAAAGTGTTAAAGGTTTTATTCTTATCATGAAAACCTTTGTTTTTGTCCTTTTGTTCTTTTCTTTTTGTGAGATAAGGTCTTTCAGTACAGCCCTGTGTGGCTGTTGACAAGGAGCCCTTGAAGCCCTGGCTGTCATCAGTGATGCCTTTAGAGTACACTGGTTGATTATCTGGGTACTTGTGCTGTTGGAGTTTTGCCTCTTAAATGTTCACTTATCTAATCTGTGTATGACTTTTCTGTACTCATTGCAGACACAGTGTTGACACCCTGTCTTTCCCCTAATTCCTTTGGGGAATGTAAGGGTGGAACAGACAAGGAAACTTACTTTTCGAATCTGAGTTGAGTATTTCTTCTCAGGTGCCTACAACATGTGAGAATACATTTATAACCCATTGGATTTTTATTTAAGTTTGTGCCACTTGTCTGCTAACTTCATTTGAGTCTTATCAGAAATGAATATAATTCAACTTCTGCTTTGCAGGACCTCAAAACTAAGTAAGACAGATAATATTTCTGCAAAGCAGGCCCTGCGTGAGAAAGAAAAGCACAGAGATGGCGGTGCCCTTTCTCCTGAGATGTCTGATTCTCAGTCTAAAGGTTTGTGACTGCTAGAAAGTTGAAATTAAAATTTTGCTTAGTCTATTTATAATAGTTTTTATTATGGATATTTCATATTAATTAACATTAAAAGGATATATAAAAGTAAATGGAAATTATTTAATACAAGTAAAATTGCAAAAACATCTATTTACATACCTAAGTTTATATTTCTTTCTTTACTTGCTAGTCCTAAAATTTAAATTTGAATAGTGTTTTTTGTCTCTTTGTGTGTGTATAGAGTGAAAGTGTCTTGAAGTTATATTAGTTTGGGTATTCAAATATTTTTTTCACGGATATTAATAATACTGATACCTGGAATTTTATTATGGGCCTCCACTGCCTATTTTTCTACTTAAAATGCATTTCTTATTGGTCAGAACTTATTTTAAAGGATCAAAGGATGCCAACCTATGCCAATTTTAGAAAATATGAAGGTAAGTATATTTCAGACTTCTGAAATTTCTTCATAGGTCTCTTGATGTATATAATTAATGATGTTAATATTATATATATTTTAAAATTTATTTTCACTAATTACAGTTTGTTCACTTTGTATCCCAGCTGTAGCCCCCACCCTTGTCCCAATATTTTATATTTTTAATTTTTCTTTTAATACTTAAAATTTTTTATAAAAATTTATGGAAAACAGTTTACTACCTTAGCCATTAACACCTTTGAGGTCTCTTGGATTGTTGATAGCTTAAAGCAAGTTGAGGTATTTTGTTTTCTGGGTAAGTTAGCAAATTTTTCAGAAGAACAATGTCCTTTAATCGTACTATGCAAAAATTTTTGTATTTCATTTCAAATAAAAGATTCTCTGTGTGTGTATCTGTGTATACCTGAGGAAGCCAGAGAAGGGTATTGGCTCATCTCCCTTATCATTTTCTGTATTATTCTTTCAGAACAGGATTTTTCTCTAAAGCCAGAACAGTTGTGTTTTGGCTGGAGTGGCAGCCAATAAATCCTAGTGGCCCTCCTGCCTTCACCCTTTTTGAGCTGGGGTTGTAGGTACATGCAAGACCATGCTTAACCTTTAGATGGGTTCTGGGATTGAACTCATGTTCTCATAGTTGGGTAACAAGTAATCATAACCCTTTTAATAGCTCTCCAGCCCTACAATATTTTCTTCATAGACCTTATAGAAACAGAGGAAACTAGACTTGACTTTTATGAATCCAGGAAGTCAGCTGAAATGTTTTTGAGGGCAGTTACTAGAGAGTGCACTGAAACTTTTCGAGACAAGCTTCTACAGTCACTGAGATTGTTAGTATAGAGTGGAAACATCTATTTTTTATGAACTATATGAAATTTGTTAGTATAGTATTATTTATATGCATAGCTTTAAGGTTGATTATTGCAGCTTGAAGATTGACTAGAATTAATTAACTTCAGTAAAAACATTTTGTAACTGGAACCGGCTAAGATTTATTTTGAATATTTGAGATTTTATGAGTAATTTGATATGGCAGTCTAGTTCCACTCGGACAGTAGTTTCCTATAGCTTTTTCTCTTATTTATCTTTTGTTTGCTTTTTTCTTCAATTTACTCTCATAATCACACCAACATAGGTATTATTCAGCTATAAACTTTCCTTTTCGGATTGCCTTGGCTCTATCTTAGAAACTCTAGTAAGTGGTGCTATCATTTTTGATTTATTCTAGCAATTTAAAAATTTCTTTCTAGATCAGTGCAATTAACACTGTATTATAAAAATGACCATATGCTAGAAGTAATACACAGATTCAATGTAATCTCCACCGAAATTCCAATGACCTTTACAACACTAGAAAAAAAGTAATACCAAGTGTTCACATGGTAACACAAAAGATAGCCAAACCAATCTCAATAGGCACAATGCTTCCAGGAGGAGCCACAGTATCTAACTCATATTATGTTACAGTTCCATAGTGACAAATACTATGGTACAACATGGTACTCCCACAAAACAGATGCATAGACAAATGGAACATAATCAGAGTCCCAGAAATAAACCCATGTAGCTGTAAAGGAAAATAGAATCATGAAATTTGCCAGGAAATGTCTGTATCTGGAGATTATTTTAAATGAGGTATAAAGTTGCCTAGGTTCTAATTTTGATACTGTCTGTAGTTATGTGGGAGTGGTTGTAGGTCAGAAACTAGAAAGTAGGTTGGCTATAGGGATGCTGGGGAGAGTAGTCAGGGGGAAGGATTGGTGAATAGAAACAAAAGTATGTGTAAAAATTTCATAATGAAACTTATTACTTTATATGCTAATTAAGACAAATATAAAATAATAATTAAAGAAAAATATTTTTTTCTGATACCAATTGTTTAAACCTTTGTTACAAAGGACATTCTAAAGTAAATTACACATATAGTATTCCATGTTGTATAGTATCATATAGTATTGTATCATATAGAATAGAAATAAGTCTGCCTTGTGGATTTTTTTAAAATATAAGAATATATTAGAGATGTGTAATATTGGTAGGAGTTTTGGGACTTCTGGAATTTTATTTGCCAGGAATATTTCCATCTTAAATTGTGTGTAATAAATTGGTTATTTAGTTTTATGAAGATCAGCTCTGTATGATAAATGTATTCCTTTTTTGGCTTGATTGCTGTTTAAGTAGTAAATTCTTTGAATATAGATTCCTATAAAATACGTTTTTTTCAGCTTTTCTCAAGTCCCCCTTTGTTTCATTAGTCCTTTTTGTTTACTTTTGAGACACCAGTCCATCTGTCTTCACATTAACAGAAGCCTTTCCTATGGGGCCTTCACATGGCACTGCGCACCTCTTGGAGCCTGAGCCAGAGCCGAAACCTGGGCTTTAGCTGGAGCTGTGGCCTCTGCCTTGGTTTGAACCTTGGGCTTTGGGTGGCAGAGCCTATGACCTGACCCTTGGCCATGTAGCTTTGAATCTGCTTCCCAAGCTTGGGGTGAGCAATGAAAGCCAGACTGCTGAGCAGCTGGGGCCCTTTGGCATCTTGGGCTTAACTGTTGCAGGCTTCACAAGGGCTTTGATGGCCTCTGCTCGCACACTCATTGCCTTTGCATTCTTTGCCTGCATCTTCTTCAGGCCTTTCTTGTTGTGCTTCTTGGCAAAGTGCCTGTTCCTCAAGAACTTGGGGTCCACCCCCTTAAGAGATTAGTATCTTTGTGACCAGGGTTTCTTGATGCCATTTCTGTGCCATTTGCGGGACTGGTTTTGTGTGGTGTGGTTCTTGGACTTGGCCATGTCTGTATGGTATCCCGCAGCATCTCGGACCGGAAGAGAAAGGCGTGCCTTTACTTTTAAGTTAAATATATTGTGGCTAGTTTTAAAAATAGTAAACTATAAAAACATTTTAAAAGACAGACTTTTCATATTTTATTAACGTTTAATCCCAGCACTTGGGAGGTAGAGGCAGGCGGATCTCTGAGTTGGAGACCAGCCTGGTCTGCAGAGAGAGTTCCAGAATAGCCAGGGATACACAGAGAAACTCTGTTGCAAACAACAACAACAAAAATGTATTTATATCAAATAGAAAAACCATGGTTAGTTGTTTTATTTTAATTACTCCATGAAAGGATATTTTCTTCCCATAAAATTTGTAACATATCTTTCATAACTATTGTCTTAAAAACAGCCAGTTTATATTGGCTATACCCTTTATATTGTCATCCCACATAACTATAGAGTTTTGTTTTACTGAGCAATGTAGTAATTTCTAAACTACTATGAACTCATGTAAATGAACTTTTGTGTGCCTTTTGGGTATTAACTGTGCTTTTTATGTTTTTTAAAGATCTTAACAGTGGAAATAAAGGTTGTGATTATCTTGAAGAGGGGACCAGCAACAAGAATGCTCCATATTCCTATTCAGAGATAGAACATACTCCAGTTTCCAGGAAGAGAAGGAAAAGGGCTAGGAGTAATTTACACGATTCTCATAATTCTAAGTTTTTTTTGTTAACAGAATATATGGTAAGTAGATGTATTTAAATTTCATAGGAAATGATTTTGTGCTTTGATAAAAATGAATTAACTATAGAGAAACAATGTTCTTTGATGTCCTGCTTTGCTGGATTTCTTTCATTTTTTTTCTGGTTCTGTGCAAACTTTTTTTTTGTTAGTTAATTTGTTTAATATTGTATTTCTTTTTTAATTTTAATTTTTTATATTAATTACAATTTATTCACTTTGTATCCCAGCTATAGCTCCCTCTCTCATTCCTCCCAATCCCATCCTTCCTCCCTCATCTCTTCCTGTGCCCCTCTCCAAGTCCACTGACAGGGGAGGTCCTCCTCCCCTTCCGTCTGACCCTAGCTTATCAGGTATCTTCAGGACTGGCTGCATTGTCCTCCTCTGTGGCCTGGTAAGGCTGCTCCTCCGTCAGGGGATAGGTGATCAAAGAGCCAGCTACTGAGTTCATGTCAGAGACAGTCTCTGTTCCCCTTACTAGGGAACCCACTTGGAGACTGAGCTGCCATGGGCTACATCCGTGCAGGGGTTCTAGGTTATCACCAAGCATGGTCCTTGGTTGGAGTATCAGTCTCAGAAAAGACCCCTGTGCCCAGATTTCTTGGTTCTGTTACTCTCCTTGTGGTCTTTCTATTTCCAGATCTTTCATTTCCCTCTTCTTTCAAATGAGTCCCTGTACTCTGTCCAAAGTTTGGCTATGAGTCTCAGCGTCTGCTTTGATATCCTATTGGGTAGAGTCTTTCAGAGGCCCTCTGTTGTAGGCTCCTGTCCTGTTCCCTCTTTTTTCCTTTTTCTGATGTTCATCCTATTTGCTGTTCTGAGTGAGGATTGGGCATCTTACCCAGGGTCTTCCTTCTTGCTTATCTTTTTTAGGTGTACAGATTTTACTATGTTTATCCTATATTATGTGTCTAATATCCACTTATAAGTGAGTACGTACCATGTGTGTCTTTCTGTTTCTGGGATGCCTAACTCAGGATGATCTTTTCTAGATTCTACCATTTTCCTGCAAATTTCATGATGTCCTTATTTTTGATTGCTGAGTAGTATTTCATTGTGTAAATGCATCACAATTTTTGTATCCGTTCCTCAGCTGAGGGACATCTGGGTTGTTTCCAGGTTCTGGCTATTACGAATAAAGCTGCTATGAACATGGTTGAGCAGATGTCCTTGTATACTTGAGCATATTTCGGATATGTGCCTAGGAGTGGTATAGCTGGATCTTGAGGAAGCACAATTCCTAATTGTCTGAGAAAGCACCAAATTGATTTCCAAAGTGGTTGTACAAGTTTACATTCCTACCAACAATGGAATAGGGCTCCCATTTCTTCACATCTTCTCCAGCATGTATTGTTATTTGAGTTTTTGATCTTGGCCATTCTGATGTGTGTAAGGTGAAATCTTAGGGTCGTTTTGATATGCATTTCCCTGATGACTAAGGATGTTGAACATTTCTTTAAGTGTTTGTCTGCCATTGGATATTCTTCTACAGAGAATTCTCTGTTTAGCTCTCTACCCCCTTTTAAAAATTGGATTAATTGTTTTGTTGCTTTTTAACTTCTTGAGTTCTTTATATATTCTGGATATTAGCCAAATATAGGTTTGGTGAAGATCCTTTCCCAATCTGTAGGCAGTCCTTTTGTTTTGATGACAGTGTCCTTTGCTTTACAGAAGCTTTTCAGTTTCATGAGGTCCCATTTATTGATTGTTGCTCTTAGAGCCTGAGCTGTTTGGAACTATGTTCAGGAAGTTGATCCTGTATAATAACAGATTGTCTGGAGGTATCTCCATCCCTGATCTTAAGCTGTACTACAGAGCAATAGTAATAAAAACTGTATGGTATGGCATAGAAACAAAATCAATGGTTCAATGGAATCAAATAGAAGATCCAGAAATAAAGCCTCACACCTATGGATACTTGATTTTTTACAAAGAAGCCCAAACCATACAATGGAAAAAAGATAGCATCTTCAACAAATGGTGCTGGTCTAATTGGATATCTACTGTAGAAAAATCAAATAGATCCGTATTTATCACTCAACACAAAACTAACATCCAAGCGGTTCAAAGACCTCAACATAAAACCAGACACAGTAAATCTGTTAGAAGAAAAAGTGGGGAAGAGTGTTGACCTCATTAGCAAACTTTATTTTTTAAATTTTAAAGTGCATTACTTTTATTCTCCTTTCCCCATGTGTATGGCTCGTAGAGCACAGCTTCCTCCTTCCTCCTTGTGTGCTGTGGTTTAACACAGATTGTCAGGCTTCGTGGCATTCACTTATACCTGCTTAGCCATCTTGCCCATCATATTTTATTAAAAAGTATATAAAATTTATATTCAGAATGCAGAATTATTGGAGAAAATTCCAAGTGTTGTATATGACTAAAAATGTACAGCTGCTTTTATCAAGTACCATTTCTTTTCTTTATTTTTTCTCATTTTAACTAAACCCTATTCATTTGCTTTCTTCATTTGCTCTGTGAAATTACTATCAGATTTTTATTGCCATTTGTAAACATATTTTAAACATATATTTGAAACGTATTTAAACATATATTTGCCTTTTTAAACATGTATAAACTTATTAGAAGTAATAATTCTTTGTATAATACATCACCTGTTTTTCTCTCCCTCCTCCCTCCTTCCTTCTTCTCTTCCTTCTTTCCTTCCCTCCCTCTCTCCCTTTCTCCCTGACTCTGTCTGTCTCTTTGTCTCTGTCTGTGTCTGTCTCTGCCTGCCTTTCTTTCTTTCTCTCTCCCCTCCCTTCCCTACTCTCTCCCCCTCCCTTTTCTTTCTTTCTTTCTTTCTTTCTTTCTTTCTTTCTTTCTTTCTTTCTTTCTTTCTTTCTTTCTTTCTTTCTTTCTTTCTTTCTTTCTTTCTTTCTTTTCTTCTTCTTTTCTTCCTCTCTCCCTCCCTCCCTCACTTCTTTTCTTTCTTCCTTCCTTCCTTGTTTTTGAAACAGGGTTTCTCTGTATAACCCTGGCTATCTTAAAACTTGCTCTATAGACCAGGCCTTGCATTCACAGAGATCTGCCTGCCTCTGCCTCCCAAGTGCTAGGTTCAAAGGCATAGACCAGCACAGTCTGGCTTCATCACCTATTTCTAAAGATTCACTTTTAGAATATTGTTATACATATAAAAGATTATAAAAGAAACAATTACAAATGATTTCATTTTTATTTTATGTGTATGGGTGTCTTGTCTGAATGTATATCTGTGCACAACCTGTGTGAAGTGCTCAGGGAGGCAAAAAGAGGGCTCAGATCTCCTAGAACTGCAGTTACATGTAGTTGTGAGCTGCCACATGGGTGCTAGAAATCTAACTAGGCTCCTTTGTAAGAATAACAACTGCTCCTAACCTTTGAACTATGTCTCCAGCTCAGAGAAAACATTTTTTAAAGGAAGAAAGACTTCAGTCCCATTGTGGGACTAGGTAAGACATGGCAGAGCAGGACAACTCACTTTATGGCCTCCAAAAAGCAGACAGAAGGCCTGTATTAGCTGTTTCCCACCCTTTTCTGAACGTCTTCCCTTCACCCTGGCCTATGGAATGCGGCAGTGCACATTCTGTGTAGCTCTCCCCCTCCTTTGATCTTCTGGAGTAATGCCATCACATACTCAAAGGCACGGTTTACTAATGTGTGAAGTTGTTCTCAATCTAGAGAGGGCTGTAGTCAAGCTCAACCATCATAATAATCAGTTCTAGTGTTCAGTCACCCAGAGAAACCTGTTAAGTTCTTTTATAGTTCCCAAAGAGATATTACTGGTAGCTCCAAATCGTAGGTCCACAACTCTTTGTTACTGCTGAAAATTGTCTTATAATTGTGATTGGATTGGTGATTAAAACACCCTTTTCTGTTGGAAAGATGCACAGAATCTCTCAGGGCTGTCATGTATTTGTAGAGCTGTGTTTTCTGAAATCATGCAGTGAACAGTGGAGTTTTTTCTACAGTGTCCATCTAGTAACTAGACTCTAGATCATAACTATGAGTTTTTAGTCAAACGAAGAAAATGGGAGCTTCTTCAGATTAGATGCATACAAGAAGAATGTGGTACAATCTCTCAGGAAAAAAAGTTACAGTCTTTCAGGAAAGAAAAGAGGAAACTTTGAATTCCTTTGAATCATAAGTCATGTCGGTACCCTGTAGTGTCTCTGGGTTATTTAGAGTTACGAAGGAGTAATAAAGATGTTGAAAGCAATTATTTTCATAATTGTTGATGTTTTTCTTATTCAGTATTTTTTGCCTTTGTTACCTAAAGCAATTTTTGTTACTACTTTTAGCAATAAAAATATTTAAACCCTCTCATTCTAAGTTTACTTAGCTTTGACTTTGTCACATATGGAAATTTCTTTGAATTCTTTCTATTTTTCTATTTCTTTTCTTTTCTTTATTTTTTTCTTTTTCTCCTTTTTCTTTTTTTTTTTTTTTTGAGACAGGGTTTCTCTGTATAGCCTTCGCTAGCCTTGAACTCAGAGATCTTTCTGTCCCTACCTCCCAAGCTCTGAGGTTAAAGGCATGCACCATCACCACCTGTGGAAATTTATTTATTTGACTCTAAAACTTATTTAGGCATTGATTTAATAGGTCAAACCTTGAATTATACTTTGGTAGCACTGCCAAGCATAATTAGGATAGCTGTCTGTCTATGTACTTGTAAAAATAACACATTTATATTATTCCTTGTAAATTTAAGCCTTTGAAGTATGCCTTAGGGAAAGTAAATGGAAAAATATAATTTCTCTGTTGTTTTAAAAAAATGTTCAGAAAGAAGAAGGAAATGACTCAACAGTCTCCAGTAAGCTTGAAGACTCAAATGAAACCTCTCTCCAGGACACAGCACTACCTGAGGGACTCACATCTGAGCCTTTAGAAACAGAGGCCACTGAGCTGTGCTTACTCTCCAGTCAGGATGCTGCCTCCGGAAGGGCCTGTTCACCCACCAAGAGCTCAGAGAGCTCTGTTTCTAGTGAAGTGGTGGAGAATTCTTCCCTGGCTGCGAAGGGTGAGGAATTGACTATAAAAGAAACATCTCTTCTAGGTGGAAACAGTGAAGAGAGCCAGTTGTTGATCTCAGCTGAACCAAGTAAGTAAAAGAGACTGTAAAGACTCTTGTTATCAAAGCTTCATGAAGAGCTTTTGATTTTCTTATATTCTTCTGAGGAAGTAGGCTCTTTGGGCCTCTGGGAAATATGTTAACTTTAGGGGGAAAATATCCTCGATGGTTCCCTTTTGAACCTTGTAATACTGAGTAGGGTAAAGGGATGGAGTCTGGAAACAGTAAGTTCTTTTTTTTTTTTTTTTACTTTATTATTTTTATGTTTTGCTTGCATGTGTGCATGTGCACCTCTTGTATGCCTTGTGTCCTCAGAGACCGAATGAAGGTATCAGATTCCCTGGAACTGGAGTTATAGATGGTTGTGAGCCTCTGTGTGTTTGCTGGGAACCAAACTCAGGTCCTTTGTAAGAGCAGTTTAGTGCACTTAATCACCGAACCATCTCTCCAGTCCTAAGAGTAAGTTTTAAAAGTATTTACCATGAAGTAACCCAGTAATTAAAAAAAAAGATTATCTGAAGGCCATTATTATTGTAATGTTGAAGTGGAATTTAAAGGCAATTTGATTATTGTCATTACTTTTGATTTAGTTAATTCATAACAATAATTGTCAGTTAATTCATAACAATAATTGTCACTTGGTATAAAAATTCAAAAGGTCTACAGGGTATACATGTTTGTGTCTATATCTTCTATTCATTCATTTTCCCCCTTCCTCAAGAAACTAATGTGACTTAGGACACAATTTAGACTAATATTACAATACTTTGTAAGAATTAGAAATTGTAAACTTATGTTAGATTTAGCACTACAACATACCTGCTGATATTCCTTAGAAGACTGGTCTGGGAACACAGCTCATAGTGCTTGGTTAGTATTTACAAGATGTGGGGTTCAGTCTCCATCAGAAAAGAAAGAAAAAAGAAAAGGAAAGGAAAAAAATTGATTTTGGTTCAGAGTTGAGGAAAAATTTTTTTTTGGCGGAAAAATTTTATTTTGGCTTGAAGTTATTTAGGCTTCAGTCTAAGACTGAGTAGACTGGGTGCTTTGAGCCACTAGCGGATGCTCTAGATAACAGGAAATGTCAGGGAGCATACTTCATTCTCCAGGGAGCAAAGGGCATGGCGTGGACAGACAACTCCATAGCCCTTTCTGGCAAGCCCCAATGACTTAAGGATGTCTAGTGACATGAGAATCTTCCACTTCTTGGCCCCACATCTGAAAGTCTCCATTTCATCTCATTAGTAACACTCACAGGACCAAGGTTTAACCTGCAAATCTTTGAGGACACTCAGCACCCAGAGTGTATTGTTTATTCATACATAGCTTATTCATCTTTAAATACCTTTATTCATTAGAAGGTAGGACTTTAGGAAGCTATTAGATAATAATGTTGATAGGAAATCTGTATATAACTACTAATAATCATATAATGGAAAATAGGCAAGATCTACTTTGAATATAGATAAATTTAATGTGATTTTTAAAGATAGTTAAATAGAAAGTTCTTTTTTATGTCATTATTGTGACACATTTAAAATAAATTTTCCTTTTTAGTTGTTGTTTCCAGTGATGAAGAAGGACCTGTTGAACATAAGAATTCAGCAATTCTAAGAATACAGCCTCATCAAGATTATGATATTTTGAGTGAAAATCAGCTTACTTCTGTTTCACATTTGTCAGATCTACAATTGGGTGCATGTGAATCTGTCCAGGTAATGCATTCTTGCTTTCTCATAGAGTAACAGTGGAATATGATCTTAAAAACATTTTTTATTTCATTATCAAAGCTTAAAATATTTTATCACATTTGTTTCTTTGTGTGTGTACATGTGTGTGGGATGTACAGGCCATGGCACAGTTGTAGAGGTCAGATGACAACCTGCAGTAGTACCTCCATTTTGTGGGCTCCAGGATTGAGCTAGATTGTTAGTCTTAGTGAAAGGTATTCTTCCCTGCCGAGCCCTGTGTCCAGCCCTCAGTGAAATGTTCTTATTAATTAATATCTATTGTTTTAGTCAACAGAATATAATGATAAAGATTATACAGGTCCTGAAGGTGAGTTTTGCAAAGACTTTCCTATTAGTTTTAGTGACATCTTTCGTCTAAATATTTTGTGACTTGAATATTTTCTTTTCTGTGGTTCTCATTGAGCTATAACTTTGCTATTTGTCAACTCTTGGAGTAATATGTCTACTTGGAATTATTTCTTTTTCTCATATAAGGTTGTATATCTTCAAATATAGAAGTTATAATAAAGCACATAGATTTGATGTAACAGAGGGTTCTTAAGCACTTACATTTCTTTTTTGTAAATTTTATTTATAGTCAGGTGTGATTGTGCATGCCTATAATCCCAGCATTCAGGGAGGCAGAGGCAGATGGATTGCTGTGAGTTAAGAGGCCAGCCTGGTCTACAAAGTGAGTCCAGGACAACCAGGACTACAGAGAAACCCTATCTTGAAAAACAAAACAAAACAAAACAAAAAATTATTTTGTATGTGTATGGCGCTCCTGTGGAGATCCAAGGACAACTTACGGGAGTGTGGATTCCAGGGATCAATTAAGAGGAACTCAGGTCAACCAATCAATGGAACTCAGGTCATCAGGTTCAAAGGCAAGGCCTGATCAGCTGCTTCTCTCTCTCTCTTTCTCTCGCTCTGATTTGTTTTTTTGAGACAGGGTTTCTCTGTGTAGCCTTGGCTGTCCTAGACTTGCTTTGTAGACCAGGCTGGCCTCAAACTCACAGAGATCCACCTGCCTCTGCCTCCTGAGTGCTGGGATCACAGGCGCGCCACCATGCCTGGCTTCCACTTACATCTCTTGATTGGTAATTAAAAATGCAGTAGAAAGGAGAATGATGGGAGTTAGAGCGAGGAGAAATTAGGGGAAAGAGTTGAGGGTAACTATGACTAATATACATTGTACACATTTATAGTATTATCATATATAATCTTTATATATATGTATCATATATAAATCTTTATAATAAGTGTTATTGTTTCATACACACAGATGGGAGAGTTGAAACAGTTCACTGAGCTGAGGAATTTTGTGAGGTGTTCACGAAAATGTAGTATTTTGCAGAAGTATCAGCTATTTGCCAGTTCAACAGTCCAGTCTGGCGTTATATAGAGTAAATGCTAAAAGATTCAATGTGTAAGACATCCTTTCTCTGATTCAGTCTCCTCAGGTACTGTTGTGTTGGACCTCACTGGCCCTCTGCATACATGCTGTGTGCCGAGGATATGTGTACAAGAAAATGCCTCATGCCAGTCAGATGTCCGTTTGTTACTCTTTGTTAACAACCCTTTATTGCTTAGTGTCATAAATGCTATTTAAAGCTGACTACAATCTCATTCTTGTTATTGAAAACGATATTAAAATCCTATAGCAAGAATGTTATTAAGGTTAATTGAAGCAATTTTGTTTGTTTGAATACTTGACCTGAATATATAAACCTGAGTTTGGGTCTTAGTTTTGCTTCTTGCTGAGTACAGGACCACAAGCAAGTTAACCTAACCGCTCTAAACTTCTGTTAACTTTATTTGTAAAAGGGACAGGAGAACCTGTTTGCTCAGTAGTCATGGAGATGAAAAGATATGAAATAAAAAATCTGAAATATTTAAAAACTTATTTTAACTAAAGCACTAAACTTGTATCTGTTAATTTACAAAAACAAATAAAACCAGTTAATGAATAGTGAATTGAAAACAGTGGCAGGAGCGCATATAGTCATTGAGTTTAGTCTTGGGATTAATTTTAGGTTTGGGTCTTTCATTTTATTACAGTACATCTGAACTCAGTATCAATATCTGTGTTGGATTTTTCTCTGTGACCAATCAGTAATTTAGGTTATCTATTTTTTGGGGCGGCTATTACAAAGAATTCCACAGAAGTGATTGATTAAACCTGAATTTTGATTTAGAAAATCAAAGCGCTTCATGACAGCCAAAAAAAATTTCAAAATATTAGTAAGTACTCAGATGAAAACTGTGGGCAGAGAATAGTTTTAGACCAAATAATCCTATTTCTATTTTATGTGTATGTATGTCTAAGCACCCCATTTGTGCCTGGTGCCTGATTCCAGAACTGGAGTTACAGGCAACTGTGAGCTACTGTGTAGGCTCTGGGAAGCAAACCTCAATCTTTCGGAAGAGAAGCTTGTCATTGTTTTTAAAATTCATTTATTTATTTAGCTTTATTAATTACAGTTTATTCACTTTGTACCCCAGCTGTAGCCCCCTCACTTATACCCCCCAATCCCATCCTCCCTCTCTCATTTCCTCCCATGTCCCTCCTCAAGTCCAATGCATCTGACCCTAGCTTATCAGGTCTCATCAGGACTGGCTACATTGTCTTCCTCTGTGGCCTGGTAAGGCTGCCCCCCCCCCTCAGAGGGAGGTGATCAAAGAGCAGGCCAATCTGTTCCTGTCAGAGACAGTCCCTGTTCCCACTACTAAGGAACCTACTTTGGACACTGAGCTGCCATGGGCTACTTCTGTGCAGGGTTTCTTTCTTTCTTTTTTTTTTT
>CM053753.1:72488708-72501115 GCA_028658305.1 Pachyuromys duprasi | reverse complement strand
CCAAGTCCACCAACAGGGGAGGACCTCCTTCCCTTCCATCCAACCCCAGCTCATCCTGTCTCCTCAGGGCTGGCTGCAATGTCCTCCCCTGGGATCTAGCCAGTCTGTCACTCCCCAGCTTGTATGGGGGAGGGTCAAAGAGTCAGCCATCAAGATCATGACTGAAACAGTCCCTGTTTCCCTCACTAGGGTCTTCAGTCCTACACCTAGCTATCATGGGCCCCATCTGAGCGGGGGTTCCAGGCCACATCCACACATGGTCCTTGATTGTAGAAACCATCTCATACAAGAACCCTGTGCCCTGCTCAGTTTGGTCTTTGTGGAGCTCTTGTTCTCCCCAAGTCTCACCAACCTCCCCCAGATCTATCATTACTTAAGACTCGCGATCAAGACTTTGGCAGAGGGCGAGAAGTAATGCTAAATCTACATCTTAACGTATGAAAGAATTGTTAGTTTTTTCCTTTTATTTTCTTTTTTTTAAATATATTTTATTATTATATATGTGTATGCATATACCAAAGCACAAGTATGGAGGTCAGAAGACAACTTTCAAGAGTTAGTTCCAGTTTCCCACTTTTTTGCTGTTGTTTTGGTTTGCTTTTTATTTTAGTATTTTCTTTTTATTTATTTATTTTGTATTTATTACAATGTATTCACTTTGTACCCTAGCTGTAGCCCCGTTCCAACCCCATGCTTCCTCCCTCTTCTCATCCCATGACCCTTCCCCAGTCCTCTGATAGGGGAGGTCCTCCTCCCCTTCCATCTGACTCTAGCCTATCAAGTCTCATCAGGACTAGCTGCATTGTCTTCCTCTGTGGCCTGGTAAGGCCATCCCCTTCAGGGAGAGGTGATCAAAGAGCCAGCCACTGAGTTCATGTCAGAGACAGTCCCTGTTCCCCTTACTAGGAAACCCACTTGGAGACTGAGTTGCCATGGGCTACATCCATGCAGGGGTTCTAGGTTATCTCCATGCATGGTCCTTGGTTGGAGTATCAGTCTCACAAAAGAACCCTGTGCCCAAATACTTTGGTTCTGTTGCTCTCCTTGTGGAGCTCCTATCCCCTCCAGGTCTTTCTATCTCCCCGTTCTTTCATAAGATTCCCTGTACTCTGCCCAAAGTTTGGCTATGAGTCTCAGCTTCTGCTTCGATACCCTGCTGGGTAGAGTCTTTCAAAGGCCCTCTGTGTTAGGCTCCTGCCCTGTTTCCTTTTTCCTCCCTCTTCCAATGTCTATCCCATTTGCCTTTCTGAATGAGGATTGAGCATCATCTGACCCAGGGTCCTCTACCTCAAGATCCAGCTATACCACTCCTAGGCACATATCCAAAATATGCTCAAGTATACAACAAGGACATTTGCTCAACCATGTTCACAGCACCTTTATTCAAAATAGCCAGAACCTGGAAACAATCCAGATGTCCCCCAACTGAGGAATGGATACAGAAATTGTAGTACATTTACACAATGGAATACTACTCAGCAATTAAAAACAAGGAAAGCATGAAACTTGCAGGCAAATGGTGGGATCTAGAAAAGATCATCCTGAGTGAGGTATTCCAGAAGCAGAAAGACACACATTGTATATACTCACTTATAAGTGGATACTAGACCTATAAGATAGGATAAACATACTAAAATATATACACCTAAAGAAGCTAAGCAAGAAGGAGAACACAGGGTAAGATGCTCAGTATCCCACTTTGAATTACAGGGATTAAATTCAGGTTGTCAAGCTTGCACATCAAATGCTTTTACCCACTGTCCATCACACTAGCCCATAACTTTAAAGAGATCCTCAGATTTCCTTCTCTCTCTCTCTCTCTCTCTCTCTCTCTCTCTCTCTCTCTCTCTCTCTCTCTCTCTCTCTCTGTGTGTGTGTGTGTGTGTGTGTGTGTGTGTGTGTGTGCATGCACACAGGTATATATATGTATGTGTATCTTTATTGGTGGATGTTTGTTGGGGGAAGGTGTGGACACATGTGTTATGTGTGTGCATGTGGAGGACAGAGGACAACTGCAGGTGTTGTTCCTTGGGAGCAATACACATTATTTTTTGTACAAAGTCCCATACTTGGGACCTAGGGCTTGCCAACTAAGCTAGGCTGGAGGCCAGTGAACCCAGCGTTCCTCCTATTTCCATCTCCCCAGTGCTGGGACTGCAAACCCATACCACTACAACCTGCTTTTTAAAACATGGGTGATGGAGTGAAAATAGGGTCTTCAGCTCTTGAGCACTTTTACAAGTAAGCTGTGTCCCAAGCTCTAAGATCCACACATCCCTCTTCCTTTTACAAAGCTAAAATTAAAGTGAACAAATTACCACTCAACTAGAATAGCACTGGCCTGAAGAAGTCACAAGGCAATCATAGCATTCAGAATATATTTTTGTTTTAAATGTATAATTTTAGAAAAACAATAAATATAGCATTTCGATAAATTCCAAGTATTAGTAACTCTCCTTAAAAATATGAATATATTATATGCAGTACTTCACTAAAAATTGCTGTTGCCACTAAATGAAAGCAGGAATTAGTTTATCCTCTGTGTATCCCACTCACCTCATGCTGGCCAAGACTTATAATGTCTGAAAATTTTCAACCAGGAAAACAGATGTGAACCACATATGAAAATAAGCTCTACTATGAAATGTACTACCATGTCCTTTAAAAAGAATCAAACATGCCTGGTGGTGGTGCTGCACACCTTTAATCCCATAGTTGAGCAAATGTCTTTGTTGTATGGTTGAGCATCTTTTGGATAGGATGATCTCAGTAAACATTTTGATTTTTTCTTTTAAAGGAAGTATTCACTTTAAATGTATTGTGTTATTGTTTTATGGATGTGGGTGCTTTGCTTTCGTGTATGTCCCTGCACCATGTCCATGTCTAGTATCCACTAAGGCCAGAGAGGGCAACAGGTCCCCTAGAATTAGGGACAATTATGAGCCACTACATGGATACTGGAACTCCAATGCAGGACCTCTGAAAGAGCAGTCAGTGCTCTTAAGCACTAAGCCATCTTTTTAGCCCCAAATAACTTTATTTAAGGTGGAGGGGGGGGTGCGTGTGCATGTAAGAGAAAGAGAGGGCAGAAGGGACGGAGAGAGAGAGAAACAGAGACAGAGAAACAGACAGAGTCAGAGAGACAGAGGCAGAGAAATAGACTTATGATTGGATATTTTAAAAAGTGCTATTTTTACATTTAAAAATAACTGTGTAAGTTAATAGTTCTATCTAGATCATGGCTTAAAGTATTTACTGTCATCTAAAATGTCAGACCACAGATGCAGGCAGGTCTTAAGAAGTTCAAGGTGAGCCTGGTATCCATGGAAGATTCCATCCCAAGGGTTACAAAGTGAGTACATAGTGAGAACCTGTCTCAGAAACCACAAAAAAAAAAGAAAGAAAGAAAAGGAAAAAAAGGAAGGAAGAAAGGGAGGAAGGGAGGGAAGAAATTCCATATAAGAAACTGTAATGCCAAAGCACTACCATGGTAAGGGGCAAGTTATTCTGATTCTAAACAATGTACCAACCCTAAGAAATATTTGAGAACTAAAACTGTAAATGGAAATATATGTATTATACTATAAATTACAAATTCCTACAACTAGTTCTTACTTTTTAGTACCAAACCCCACATACAATTTTAAAAACAAGAAGGCTAGAGATACAGCTCAATAGTTACAAGCCCTTATGCTCTTGTAAACGACTAGAGTTTATTTCCCAGCATCCACATGGTGGAACACACTATCTGTAACTCCAGCTGCAGGAGAGACAACATTTTCTTCTGATGTCTGTGGGCAATTGCACATATACACACAAAAAAGAAATATTTTTTTGGAAAATACAGAATTTTGTCTTTTTTAAAAACTGAATATTTACTATTTATTTTTATTTAACTTTTACATTTACTTTTTATTATTTATATTTATTTACTTTTATTATTTATTTTTTATTATTATTATTCGCAGGCAAATGGTGGGACCTGGAAACGATCATCCTGAGTGAGGTATCCCAAAAGCAGAAAGAAACACTTGGTATATACTCACTTATATAGACCTATAGGATAGGATGGACATCCTGAAATCTATACACCTAGGGAAGATAAGCAAGAAGGAGGACCCAGGGTGGGATGATCAATCATCGGTTAGATGGACAAATGGGATGGACATTGAATGTAGGAGAAAACAAGCAACAGGACAGGAGCCTACCACAGAGGGCCTCTGAAAGACTCTAACTAAAAATGAATCAAAGCTGATATTAAGACTCACAACCAAGCCATCGCCAGAGTGCAGGGAATCAAATGAAAAAAGGGGGAGTTAGTAAGATTTGGCGAGGACAAGAGCTCCACAAAGACCAAATAGATCAGGGCACAGGGGTCTTCTTTTTTTATTTTTTAAATTTAATTTTATTTATATATTTATTTATTACAATTTATTCACTTTGTATCCCCACTGCAGCAGCATCCCTCATATCTTCCCAGTTCCACCCACTCTCCCTCTTCTCCCCCTTATGCTCTTTCCCTAGTCCCCTGATAGGGGAGACCTTTTACCCTTTTATCTGACCCTTAAATATCAGGTCTCATCAAGGCTGGCTGCATCATCTTTCTCCGTGGCCTGGCAAGGCTACACCCCCAGGGGGAGGTGAGTAAAGAGCTGGCCACTGAGTTCATGACAAAGACAGTCCCTGTACCCCTTACTCGGGAACCCGCTTGAAAACTGAGCAGCCAATGGGCTTCCTTTGATCTGGGGTCTAGGTCCTCCATGCATGGTCACAGGGATCTTCTATGAGACTGTTTCTCCAACCAAGGACCATGTATGGATACAAACTATAACCCCTGCTCGAATGTGGCCCATGGTAGCTCAGTACCCAACTGGCTACCCAATTAATGGGAACAGGGACTATTTCTGTCATGAACTCAATGGCTGGCTTGTCAACTGCCCCCCACCCCCGAGGGAGGAGCAGCCTAACTAGATCTCAGAAGAGGACACTGCAGCCAGCCCTGAAGAGACACGATAAGCCAGGGTCAGATGGAAGGGGGTGAGGTCCTCCCCTATCAGTGGACTTGGAGGGGGGCAGGGAGAAAATGAGGGAGGGATGGGGAGAGTGGGAGGGAATGAGGGAGGGGGCTATGGCTGGGATACAAAATACATAACCTGTGATTAATATAAAAATAAATAAATTACATAAAAATTAAAAAAATAAAAAACTGAATATTTACTATTTATATTTATTAAACTGAATATTTACTATTTAAAATATGAAATCAATATTGTTCTAAATCAACATCTGTACTAAATTAATATGCATAAAATATAAGAACACTCACAAAGCCATAAGTAGTACAGACACAGATCAAATTACATTTTAAATATATTCTACAATTTAGAAAACAAAGCCAGTCATGGTGGCACATGCCTTTACTCCCAGCACTCAGGAGGCAGAGGCAGGCGGATCTCTGTGAGTTCCAGACTAGCTGGTCTACAATGCAAGTCCAGAACAGCCAGTGCTCTGTTACACAGAGAAACCCTGTCTCAGGGGTGGGGGGAGGGGGAGAGATTTAGAAAACAAGAAAGTAAAAAAGGGACCACAGTGGTGGAGGAGCTCTACAGAAGTAGTAGAATTGGGGGAACTTTCTCTGGTGGAGGGGATAGCAATACAGAAGAAATGGTAGTAGAGATAAATAACACTATGAGATATTTGAGAAAACCATAGGGAATCATATTGTTTTATGTTTACTCAAAATTACATATATGTAAGTACACATAGATATACTATTCATATATTGTTATATATGTGTATGTAAGTATATACTATATATATACTATATAGTACATTAACATATAATTACTATACATATATATACATATAATAATTAAAGAAAGTTACACCACTAGGCATGATAATGTTCACCCCAAGAACCATAGACTATCTAACAAAACCTCCAGTACCAGGCATGGAAAACTCCCTTTTAGCTGTTGGTCAGGAGAGTCTAAGAGACTACCAAAACAATATAGGCTATTGCCACTGCCCTCAGTTGCCTTACAGAACTTGAGGTAAGACCCTATTGCTGAAGGCACTGCACACTTGAGACACATGAATTGGAGAAATCCAGCAGGATCTGACCCAGAAGCCTCCTACCTGAAGACTAGTTCTCATAGTATCTCAAGGTGCTATGCAAATTGCCAAGGGAGAAAAGAAAAAGTGTACCCAGATTTAAAGACTGTGAACCACAACAATGACCAGCATTGCAAGATTTCCCCAAGGCTGCAATAGCAGTTCTTATATCTTGGCAGTAAACACCTACCTAACTGGACTTAAAACCTATTCAGTAGGAAGAAATTCATGCCTGGAGCTGTAAATCTAGACAGCTACCTATGACTGGTTAAATCATGGAATATAGAGGACAGAATCTTCTACTGACATTTCCCTAAACTAGTATCTCTAAATGCATCCTTAATACTTAATATTTATATGCTTAAAAGTAAGTGTAGTTCTCATCCCTCGTTAAAGAAGCTTCCTTTTGCAGCAGAGGCTATTACAGAAAGCTAAAACTAGTCCAAATGCAAAGAACAACTGACTCGCAAGTACCCAGTCCCAGCTGACACATCTCCAACACAACCCCTAAACCTAGGCTTAAGTACCCAGTCCCAGCTGACACATCTACAGCACAACCCCTAAACCTAAGGCTCAAGGAACATCACAAAAGAAGAAGCAGGAAGGCTGTGACAGACAGAGAATCTGAACTTCTGCTACAAGACAGGGAAGTTGCAGTCATGCAACCTCAACAATATGGGTGCCTACATTATGCCTGACCTTGGTATAATATTCTTATGGAATGTATACAATTTATCCTTGTTCATTCAAATACTGATTGCTGTACCCCACTATCTGGTTTCAATCCGGACACTGCATTGTGATGCTTATTCTAAGCATCACCTGTCTCAAGTTTGTGCAAACATGCCACCATTTGTTCTCTGTATTGTCAATAAAACAACCAGCCACAATGCTGAGCAATGGAGAGAATAGGGTGGGACACTCTGGTCCTGAGCAAGGCAGGGAGGAAATAAGTGAAAGGAGGAGAACAGAGATCTCAGGAGGAGAAGACTTTGAACCTAGAGGAGATATGACTAAAAGCAAGTATAATGGGTGAAATCTGAATGGCAGGAAACTATGTGGGCTTGGAGGTTTAGGATGGAATAACTATTGCCCAGCATTGTGCTTTATGTTAAATAAATCCTAGTCTCTGTGTGGTGATTTGGGTATACAGCTGACTTAGGAATACCCAATGCTTAAATAAAAGGTAAATCAATAATAAATATTAATAACCCACAACACCTGAACAATGACGCTAGTTGACATGCCTCACCCCTAGATGAAGAGCTATATGTAACTAATGACTGCTGATAGAGGGAGAATCAGTCTTCCTCAGGCCTCCCTAATTAATTCTCTAAAACAAAGTGGCCTGCCCTAAAGAAACATATCCATACAAGTACATTCAAAGGACTAAGCATGCTGTATTTGTATATGTATCCATAAATATATATATATATATATGTAACAATAAGAATTAAAGAAAAGAAGTCATGAATCTGAGCGGGAATAGGTAGAACCGGAGAGAGTTTGGAGGGAGTAAAAGAGGAGAAATAATGAAAACACTGTTCACAGGTACAATTTTTAAAATATTTTTAAAATAAAAGGTAAAAAATAAAATATATGCAAACAAACATGAATATGCACATATATTCAAACATGCGTACATATTTTGTATCACAAATTCCTAAAATACAGATATTAATTAATCTTAAAGGAAGTTAAATGGAATAAAGAGTCATTTTAATCCCTTGTCAATCCCTTTAGTGAAGTAGAGAACCATCATCTAACTGAAAAATCAGGATGAATTTTTTTGTTCTAGAGTTTTGTTTTAGAGTGGAGCACATTTATCTGCACTGATCTTTAATATCATTTCCAACAATCTTGTTTTTAAGAATATTGGATTTATAGTATTCACATGTAGTAAAATCAAAAGTATTGAACAAAATCAATACTAAGTGACATACCTTTCAGATAAATTAAGGCTTTGGTGAAGAGGATCTAATTTTTGACATGTCTCTATGCTGTCAACAGATGTCGAAGGCAATGAGTCTGATTGCACCTTGCTGGTATCACATAAATTAGCATCATTTCTAGGTAGGGTCTTTCTGAATTTTCGTCCTAAGTCCGTCCATAGAACATTCGTCAACATAACTTTGAGATGCCTGTTATATACATAAATAATTAATACATATGGTTCTAAAGGTTATATAATACATACATTTATTACAAAATGTAACAAGTATCTCCTAGAATTCTGAATTTCACTACAAGAAATTCCAAGAAACACCAATAGCACAGACTCTAAGATCATCAATAAATGGGACATCATGAAACTGAGGGTTTCTGTAAAGCAAAGGACACCGTCAACAGAACGAAACGAAAGCCTACAGACTTGGAAAGGATCTTCACCAATCCTATATCTGACAGAGGGCTAATATTTAGAATATATAAAAAAAACTCAAGAAGTTAAACATTAACAAACCAAGTAATCCAATTTAAAAATGGGGTACAGAGCTAAACAAAGAATTCTCAAGAGAGGAATATCAAATGGCAGAGACGCACTTAAAGAAATGTTCAACGTCCTTAGCCAACAGAGAGATGCAAATCAAAACAACCCTGAGATTTCACCTTACACCCATTAGAATGGCTAAGATCAAAAACTCAAGTGACAACACATGCTGGAGAGGTTGTGGAGAAAGGGGAACCCTCCTCCATTGCTGGTGGAAATGTAAACTTGTACAACCACTCAAGTACACAACAAGGACATCTGTTCAACCATATTTGTATCAGCTTTATTCGTAATAGCCAGAACCTGGAAACAACCCAGATGTCCCTCAACAGAGGAATGGATACAGAAATTGTGGTACATTTACCCAATGGAATTCTACTCAGCAATTAAAAACAAGGAAAGCATGCAACTTGCAGGCAAATGGCGGGATCTAGAAAAGATCATCCTGAGTGAGGTATCCCAGAAGCACAAAGATACACATGGTATACACTCACTTATAAGTGGATATTAGACATAAAGAATAAACATACTAAAATCTGTACACCTAAAAAAGCTAAACAAGAAGGAGGACTCTGGGTAAGATGATCAATCCTCATTCAGAAAGACAAATGGGACAGACATCAGAAGAGGAAGAAAAACAGGGAACACAACAGGAGCCTACCACAGAGGGCTGCTGAAAGACTCTTACCCAGCAGTGTATCAAAGCAGATACTGAGGCTCATAACCAAACTTTGGGCAGAGTGCAGGGAATCTTATGAAAGAAGGGGGAGATAGAAAGACCTGGGGATAGGAGCTCCACAAGGAGAGAAACAGAGCCAAAAAATCTGGGCACAGGCATCTTTTGTGAGATTGATACTCTACACAAGGACCATACATGGAGATAACCTAGAACCCCTGCACAGATATAGCCCATGGCAGCTCAGTCTCCAAGTGGGTTTCCTAGTAAGGGGAACAGGGACTGTCTCTACATGAACCCAGTGGCTGGCTCTTTGATCACCTCCCCCTGGGGTGGGGGTGGGGGGTAGCCTAACCAGGCCACAGAGGAAGACAATGCAGAGAGTCCTGATGAGACCTGACAGGCAGAGTCAGATAGTAGGGGAAGAAAACCTTCCCTATAAGTGGACTAAGAAAGAGGCAAAGAAGGAAAAGATGGAGGAAGGGTGGGACTGGGAGGAGGCAAGGGAGGGAGCTACAGCTAGGATGCAAAGTGAATAAATTGTGATAAATTAAAAATAAATAAAAAGAATACTGATTTATATTATTTCACATGTAGTAAAATCAAAAGTATTGAACAAGATCAATACTAAGTGACATACCTTTCAGATAAATTAAGGCTTTGGTGAAGAGGATCTAATTTTTGACATGTCTCTATGCTGTCAACAGATGTCGAAGGCAATGAGTCTGATTGCACCTTGCTGGTATCACATAAATTAGCATCATTTCTAGGTAGGGTCTTTCTGAATTTTCGTCCTAAGTCCGTCCACAGAACATTCGTCAACATAACTCTGAGATGCCTGTTATATACATAAATAATTAATACATGTGGTTCTAACGGTTATATAATACATACATGTATCACAAAATGTAAAAAGTATCTCCTAGAATTCTGTATTTCACTACAAGAAATTAGTTATAAACATTATAAGTAAGAAACAAATGTCTACCCATTATCAATGATACATTAAAAAGTAAAGCCTGCTTCATTCCAGTTGGGATTTTCTTCAAAGTTATATCAAACAAACTATAATCATCCTCACAAATATGTACAGTTGTTGGATTCCTAGCAACTCACTCAAGTGTTTCCACACTGCTAGTGGAAAGTGAATATGCATCTGGAGAGCTCATCACAGAGGCGACCATGTTCTGCATTAAAATGTGTTTTTGCTTTAGCATGCAGTAATTTGAAAAATATATTAAAACTAAGAGCAAAATGATACTCTTAATCTTACCTTATTTCTAAATAAACAAATAAATGGATAAATATTTGTATTTAATGGTAACAACTGTGGAGGACTCTACAAACATGAGAATGATCCTTGTGAGGCATGAAGAAAATCTAGTTCAATGCAACTTAGAGTTGGTTCAACTTCTAGACTCAACCCCAAGTAGTTTATTTTAGTCATATTTAAGCACAGCACAATTTTGTGACAAAAAGTATCCTGATTATAATTAATGTAATCCTTGTGTGTACATCAAAGCTTAAGACACGCTTACAGTGAAACTCTTTACAAAGTACATATGGCTTCTTCCATTAAGCTGGATTGTGTTGACTCTGGAACAATGCTCAAGATCAAGGTTTAGGGAAGATGGCTGTGATGAACATAATGTTCTGGGGATTCAGGTGACGCTTGATAGCAAAAGACCACCAGGTTATAAAGTACATCCTCTCCCAGCTTTCTGGATGGAAAACAGGTAAAAATCTTCCTTTGAAGAGACAAGCCAAAGAATTAATAAAAATTGTCTTGAAGACATCTAAATAACTAAAAGAAAATATGAGAAAGTGAAAGAATGATGACTATACAAGATGGAAACATTAATAAAGATAGATACCACTTTTAAAAATAACAAAGTCTAGAGCTTAAAAATATATCAACTAACAGGATGTGGTGGTGCACACCTTTAATCCCAACACTCAGGATGCAGAAGCAAGTAGATCTCTGTGAGCTCCAGGCCAGTTTCTTATGCCTATTAATAAGTTCCAGGCCAGCTGGGGCTATATAGTGATACCTTCTTTAAAAATAAATAAATGAATGAATGAATGAATGAATGAATAAATAAATAAATAAATAAATAAGGCAGGCACAGTGCTGCATGCCAGTAGTCCCAGCATTCAGGAAGGCAGAGGCTAGCAGATTGCTGTGAGTTTGAGGCCATCCTAGTCTACAAAGCAAGTCCAGGACAGCCAAGGCTATACAGAGAAACCTTGCCTTGAAAAAACCAAAATTAAGTGAATAAATAATAAATACTGAAAATTTGAAGTTTTGAATCCACTTGAGAAACATATCAATTGCAGTTGTCCTAAAAGAAGAGAAAAACAGGCCAAGTGAATATCTGAGGAAATAATGGTTGAAATGTTCCATATCTGGTGAAACCAGTAAATACAGAAATCCAAGAAACTCGATAGACTCTACAGATGATGGACTGAAGAGCCACATCTAGGCAGACTATAGTCACTTTTAAAATGGGAAGAGATCATAAAAATAAGAAATAAGTGACAAAGGATCTTCATAAGCTTCCATCAGACTTATCAGAAACCCCACAGAGGTGAGAATGTAATAGAATCACACATCCTGTCATGAGCATGCTATGCCAGAAACAGAAAAATATATTTGTGCCTTTCTACAACGTTAGCATGTACTGGATTATAATAAATTCACAAGGCTAAGTGGTTTCATTAGCAGCAATTTGCCAGATAATCCCATTTACTTTTGTAATCTGGCTGAGGTAAATGCAACCTCAATTGCTAATTGCTTCTTAATTAATTAGTAATAACTAGCAATTAATATTAGTAATTACCAATTAATTATTCTCATGACATAGCACATAATACACTATATATGTCCATATAGATATATGCGAATATGTGGTTTACAAAACAAATAATACGTGGAGGACATTGCAGCCAGCCCTGAGGAGACAGGATGAGCTGGGGTTGGATGGAAGGGGAGGAGGTCCTCCCCCGCTGGTGGACTTGGAGTGGGCGGGGAGGAGATGAGGGAGGGTTGGGGAGGGTGGGAGGGAGTGGGCGGGCTGGGCATGGGATGCAAAGTACCTAACCTGTGATTGATAACAAAAAATAAAAAAA
>CM053753.1:72452765-72488608 GCA_028658305.1 Pachyuromys duprasi | reverse complement strand
TAAAAATAAAAACAAATAATACTTGGAGAGGCTGCAGCAGAGCTCAAAGGCTTAATAAATGAGCTAAGAGAAGAGCCCATATTGATAAAGTACTGCTGGGTGGTGGTGGTGTACACCTTTGATCCCAGCACTTGGGAGGCACAGGCAGATGGATCACTGTGAGTTTGAAGCCAGCCTGGTCTACACAGTGAGTTCCAGGACAGCCAAGACTACACAGAGAAACCCTGTCTCAGAAAAAACAACAACAACAAAAAACAAAACAAACAAACAAACAAAAACAGTACCAAGAAGAGGTTTCTGGAAAGGAAGGTAACAGAGAGTCCAGCTATAACATCAAAGGCCTAAGTGCAAGAAACTGAAGATTCACACCAGACAAAAAGGTGAGCAGGTAGGCAGGCAGGCAAATACGCAGAGTCAACAATAGACTAAAGCAAGTGCAGGACAGTGCAGAGTCCTGTTCTTGTCAGTCCTTGATGTACATCAAGACACATCATGTATTACATTATAGGTTGGTATGGGGCCATATCGTCCCAGGGTTACATACCCATCATTTTCTGGAGCCAAGTGAAGAAGTCATATCCCTTTCTCAGTCTGGTGTGCCTAATAAGTCCAGGTTTCCTTGGTATGACTTTAATATTCCTATGTGTGCCTATAGTCTCAATTCTGATAAATTTATGAAGTGGCTCCCTTTAACCTCCCAGGCATTCAAAATGCAAAGAGCAAGGAAATACTTTTTTTTCACAATTTATTCATTATATATCCCAATTGAAGCCCCTCCCTAGTTCCCACAGTCTTCCCCCTCTTCCTCATCCGCTTATCCCCTTCGCCTAGTTCACTGAAAGGGAGAGTTCTCCACTATTGCCATCTGCCCATAGCTTAAGTCTCATCAGGACTGCTTGGATCCTCTTCCTCCCTGACCTGGCAAGGCTGCATCATCTGGGGCGAGTGATCAAAGAGCAGTCAACTGAGTTCATGATAGAGGCAGCCCCTGCCCCCTCACTCAGAGATCCATTCACATGGAGACTAAGCTGCCAATCAGCCACATCTGTGCAGGGGATCTAGGTCCTCTCCATGCATGGTCCTCCTTTGGTGCATCAGTCTCTGCAGGACCCCCTGCACGCAGATCTTTGAGTTTTGTTGGTCTCCATGTGTGGCTGTCTCCTCATTGTCCCTCTAATCCCACCCCTCTCTTCCTCCATAAGACTCCCTGCGCTCTGCCCAAAGTCTGGCCCTGAGTCTCAGCATCTGCTCTGACCCCTGTTGATTGAATCCTTTCAGAGGACCCTCTACAGTAGACTCCCAACCTGTTTCCTCTCTTCCACCACTTCGGTGTCTATCCTGTTTGCCACTCTGAATGAGACTTAAGCATCCTCCCTAGGGTTCTCCTTTGTGTTTGGCTTCTTTAGGTCTGTAGATGGCTGTCCTATATTATATGGCTAATATCCACTTATTAGTGAATGTATACTATGTCTGTCTTTCTGTTTCTGAGTTACCTCACACAGGATGATCTCTTCTAGTTCCATTTGCCTGCAAATTTCATGATTTACTTGTTTTTAATTGCTGAGTAGCATTCCATTGTGTTGTTGTACCACAATATCTGTATCCATTCCTCCACTGAGGGACATCTGGGTTATTTCCATAGTCTGGCTATTACAAATAAAGCTACTATGAACATAGTTGAGCAAATGTCTTTTTTGAATGGTGGTACATCTTCAGGGTATATGCCCAGGAATGGTAAGCTGTATCTTGAGGTAGTGCTATTCCTAATTTTCTGAGAAAGTACCAGATTGATTTCCAAAGTGTGTGTATAAGGTTACATTCCCACCAGTAATGGTGGAGGGTTCTCCTTTCTCCACATCCTCTCCAGCATGCATCATTACTTAAGTTTTTGATCTTAGACATTCTGATAGGTGTAAGATGGAATTTCAGCTTTGTCCTGATTTGCATTTCCCTGATGACTAATGATGTGGAGCATTTCTTTAAGTGTTTCTCTGCCGTTCTATATTCCTCTGTTGAGAATTCTCTGTTTAGCTTTGTACCCCATTTTTCAACTGGATTATTTGGTTTGTTGGTGTCTAATTTCTTGAATTCTTTTTATATCTTGGATATTAGTCCTCTATCGGATGCAGGGTTGGTGGAAATCTTTTCCTAGTCTGTAGGCTGTTGTTTTGTTCTTCTGACAGTGTCCTTTGCTTCACAGAAGCTTTTCAGTTTCACAAGGTCCCATTTATTAATTGTAGATCTTAGAGCCTGAGCTGTTGGTGGTCTGTTCAGGAAGTAGTTTCCTGAGCCAATGAGTTCAAGGCTCTTCCCCACTTTTTCTTGCAACAGATTTAGTGTGTCTAGTTTTATGTTGAGATCTTTGATCCAGTTTGACTTTAATTTTGTGCAGGGTGACAGAAATGGATCTATTTGCATTTTTCTACATGTGGACTTCCAGTTAGACCAGCACCATTTGTTGAAGATGCTATCTTTTTTTCATTGTATGGTTTTGGCATCTTTGTCAAAAATCAGGTGTCCATAGGTGTGTGGGTTTATTTCTGGGTCTTCTATTCGATTCCACTGATCCACCATTCTGTTTCTATGCCAAGACCATGTAGTTTTTATTACTGCTGCTCTTTAGTACAGCTTGAGATCAGGGATAGAGATAGCTCTTGAAGATCTTTTATACAGAGGATTGTTTTAGCTATTCTGGGTTTTTCCCTGTTGGGAGGAAAACCCCTGATTGAGGGAAATACCTTTAACCAAGATTCCTATATTCAGCAAAACTCTCCCTCAAAATTTATGAGAAATCAAGACATACATAAACAAAAGCTAAGTAATTTAATTATTACTTTAACTTCCCTGTTTTAAAAAAAAAGGATCAAGAAAGATAAGCAAGGTAAAAGAATACAAACTGTAGAGATAAAACAAGCAAATTCTCTCGCTGGCCAGGCAGGGGTTATCTTATCAACTGGAATTTTATAGTCATGAGGATGAGGCCAAGAATATATTAAACTCTAGAGCTGACAACAGCTCACTGCTATGAAGTCCAAGAACTCTGACGTTACAGCCATGTACCTGACACCAACATCTGCATCACATCAACTGGGCAAATCGGAAGTTTTCAAAGCACACTGTATGCTGGTTAATTTTTAGGACAACTCAGGCTAGAATCACCCATCCCCTCTCTCTTCTGCTCTGCTTTCTCTATTTCTGTGTCTCTCCTCATCCTCCCTCTTTCTATGAACACTTCTCCTCTCTCTCTTTTCCCTCCCTTGTTGCTCCCAATAAATATGTATTTATATAAGAAAGAAAGAGAGAAAGCAAGCAAGCAAGCAGGCTGCTGGGCAAGTCATGGAGAACAAGCTAGTGAGCAGCACTCCTCCATGGCCTCTACATCTGCTCCTGCCTCCAGGTTCTTTCCCTGTTTCAGCTCCTTTCCTGATTTCCTTTGATGATCAACAGCAATATGTAAGCATAAACAAAATAAGCCCTTGCACCCCTCCCATAAGTTGCTTTGGTCATGGTGTTCCATCATAGCATCCTATAATATAACCTAGTTGTAACTCTAAGACACAATGACAGGTCCTTTACCTACAATGATCTCCGCTCTGTGATTGCTTCCTATACTCTTAGACACACTAGGAAGACATCCTCCAACTAAACATGAGCTAGACTAAATATGAGCTAAAGCACCCCTAGACAGTGAAAAAGCTGCCTAGCCCACATCTTACAGAGGATTAATGAATGTGCCCAGTAGAGAACCCTGGTAATAAAAGAAATGAAGATACTTTTGGAAGGTGCCTCCACTTGTCCAGTACAGGTTCAGTAATAGCAAACCACAGGAGGATGAGAGTTCAGAGTTCAACTGACCCTATCTACACTCAGTTCATAGAACTGACACTGCAGCTTTCCAGGACTCAGAAATCATGCACTCATCACTTTTTCTTTCTGACTTTTGGGATTCCCCTTTTTTCTTCTTATTGTACTTTTCAGCAATTGTAAATATATTGTATTTTGGTTTAGCTATTCCCATTTACACATATATCTAACTGTACAGTTTTCACTGGTGCGCAATATTTTGTCTTTTCCTAATTTCTTATCTTTCTTATCCTGTCTCATCCTCTCAAGCCTCCATTCTTAGAACTACTTTGAATTTACTTTTCATAATTTTTTCTGTTTTATCTTTTACTCTCCTTCCCATATTTATGTCACTTTGTTTTTTAACTTTTTCCTTGTTAAGAAATTCTTGCATTCTTATATTTTCTAATCTCTTGCTCTTCGCTCTTGTCCTCAAAAATGTTCTTCTCGACCTTTTTTCTTTTTCTTCATCTTGATTTCCTTCTGGGTTTTTTCCCCCTTTCTCTGCCTCCTCCTTTGATCTCACTCATTACTGATTACTCTAGTAATCTTTAACTTCACAGTATATTGTGCTATGGTTTTTCCATTTTCAGGTTTATGATCGCTGATAATATATTAGAGGCCGCTAATGGATTTTAAGTCATTTTCTGTATCTTCTTATGACGTAAGGTTGTTATTATAGCATTATACTTTCTCCTAATTAAGTGGTACAGAGAATTGAGCATTCAAAAGTAGACTGTTGAATAAAATTGGAAGAGATACCCAAACCAACAGATACACATACCAAAACACACACACACACAAATGAAAAGTAAACCAACATGACTCAAAAAAAAAAAAGATATTCTATGCAACTACTGACCAAAAAATGTTCATAAACATTCTCTGCACATGTGTTGTAGGCAGTGGGACACCTGTGCACCTGCTGGAATATGCAAATGCACTATGTATATTCAGGCCCTGAGGACACACTGCAGATGTTTGAATGGGGACCAGAGGACAACCTTCGGTGCTATTCTCAGACACCACCTACCTTCTTCTGAGACAAAGTCTCTCACTAGTCTAGAAGTTGACATGTAAACCAGACTGGCTACCCAGTGAGCCCCAGAGATGAGTCTGTCTGTATCTGAACAGTGCTAGGATTACACTACACCCATTTCTGGGTTCTGGGATTGAGATCAGGCTGGCTCACAAGCACTTTACCAACTGAGTTATCAGCCCAGCCCCCAGTAACAGAAATTCTAAAGAGCTGAATAAAAGGCTGGACCCAGAATGGCAGCACAGATGCCAAGAAAAACCTCTCTTCTCAGTATCAGGCACTTGGTACTCCATTATCAACACTCACCACGTGCAAAAACAATGATGAGATGCCATTTGCAAAAGACTCATGCTTGAATGGGCTCAGTAGTCTAAGGCCTTCTATAAAGCACTCACAGGACATACAGAACAAGTGGTTCCCAAAACCTGGCCAGAAGAATATGGCTAGCCTGAGGTTAGCAAACCTTGAAGTCACAACTGCAGTATTTCAAGAGCTAAAAACCTGGTGGGAGTTGAATTCTGAAAGAGAAGTTTCACACTGGCTCTAAGTGAGAGACCAAAGTCACAAAAATCAGTGGGTATTGTTTTAAAGTTTAAAGCACGAGCCTGAACTTAGGCCAGCTCGGTGGAGACATATCCAGCCACCTTTGGAGAAGAACTAGCCTTACTGCATTCTTTCCCCTCCCACTAGTTATACAGTTGCTAGGGAACTGGCCCATATGGCCAGGCCAGAACTGTTTGTGGTCTTGGTGCCTAAGATGGACCAATCATTTCAAAAGTCAGTTTCCTTTACCCAATCATGTAACACCAAAGCATGTAAGTCCCTGCTTGCATTTGCCGCATTCCTCTTCTGTTTCCGCAGGAATTTTGCATCCTGTGTTCGAACACGTATACAATAAAACAAAACAACCCTCATTTATTTACTGCAGAGTCTATTCCTGGTCTTTGGGGTCTCACGAACTGGGCCTCACATAAGCAGGGCCCTGGACAGGCGGGGTGGTTCACACAGGGGCCGTGCCAGCATTTGCAGTGTCCTGAAGCTCTGACCACCCAGAAGAGTGAGCGGTCTCTAAGACTCCACCTGTGAAAGACCACTCATCTGGAACCTGATCTCTAAGGAAAACCTAAGAGGGGATAACTGAAGGACTCCTTGGGGTGAGACAGGATTCTGAGTCAGGCAAGGAAACCAAGAAACTGAAGTCTGAGTCTAGCCATATAGTTTTTCAGATCCTTTTTGTCCACCCACCTCTGTCCTCTCTACATTTCACTACTGTTTAAATGACTAAAATCAATTGAGCAGAGCAGCTTAGCCCTATACCGCTCTTATTCTTTATCTATTTGGGGGTTTTGTTTGTTAACCTATTTATACTTTCTGTATCATTTTCTTCATGTTCTTTGACATGGAATGGCCTGGGTTTTGAGGTCTCCTGAAAGACTGATGTACTGCATTATCTAACTGCTTTTTTTTTTTTTTTTTTTTTGCTGCTCTCATTAGATTCCTCCTGAATCTTCCCTGCCCTCTTTGGGGTTCCTATTATTCCATACTATTTGTGAAATCTCCCTATACTTTTATCAACCCAATAACATGTTTTTGTTTTCCTTTTCACTCATGTAGGAACTAATATATTAGAAAACACAGAACTGTCAGTGTCCCTGATGTCCCAGTGTTTCCTTTGTTATTACTCTATTCTCATAGTGGATATATGCCTCCCTGAGTGATAACTACTATTGTAGACTGTATTCAGTTCACTAGATATTCAATACCAGTCTCCAATTAGGACTAGAAATACTTACACTGCCCTAATATATCCTGGGAGTTATGTAGCTTGGTTTTGATATAACAGGGACTCACTGCTAAGAGTTTGTCTTAACTCTCTGAAGAAACCTTAAATTTAGAATTCTGAGCAATGCTGAAGCTTTGAAATCTAAGAGATAGAACTGAACATTCTGGGAAAAGGGGTAGAATGTTATAGTTTAAAGAGATATTGTTAGATATCAAAATAACAAGGAGTAGACTTGCAATGGTTAATTCTGTCAAGTGGATTACATTGAAAAGGGCCTAGGATAATTAGCAAGGCAAACTTGGATATACCCTGGAGAGCTTTCCAGGGACAATTGCTCACGAGAACTCTAAACTAATGAACAGTTTGTTCCACCAATGTCTGAATAAACTATTTTAAGTTGTAGAACTGTAAGAGGAAATAGGCACGGAGCATATGTCCCCAGAGATATATCCTGTCTTGGCCTTTCTTGCTGCTGCTCTTTGTCACATACTCATACCAGATGATCATCTGCCTCACCACAACCCAGAATCAAGGGAGCCAAAAACTATATGTTGAAATCTTTGAAACTGTGAACCAAAATAAGTAATTCCTCCACTTAAACTATTTTTTTCTTCAAGAATTGTTCACAGGTATACAAAAGAAACTACAATCAAGTATTATACCTACCTTCACTGTAATACAAGATTTAGAAAAAGGTTAAGAATCTAAAGCTTGAGAATCTTCAGTAAAAGTTAAAAAAAAATCTAGGGGCTGGAGAGATGGCTCAGTGATTAAGAGGACTGTATGTTCTTCCCAGCACCTACATGGCAGCTCACAACTGTCTGTATCTCCAATTTCAGAAGATCTGGTACCTTCACACTAACGCACATAAAATAAAATTAAATAAATTATTTTTTAATCTAGTTTAAAGTACAGGCCAGGCGCAGTGGTGCACGCCTCTAATCCCAGCACTAAGACAGGCAGAGGCAAGCAGATCTCTGTGAGTTCTAGGCTAACCTGGTCTACAAAGTGAGTCCAGAACAGCCAAGGCTATACAGGGAAACCCTGTCTTGAAAACAAGCAAACAAATGAACAAATAAATAACATGGTGTCCCTTCCTAGTTTAAGTCACTAGAAATTGGCTCAGCTTCTCACTACATTAAATATTTTTAATTATCTTTATATATTCAACCCATGACCTCTAAAAAGACATACAAGCATGTTTTATTAAAAGTTTAATTTTTTGAATTTAAAGCTAATATAGATATTAAAAATAAAGTCTATTTCAGGTACAAAATTTGAAATAATACAAAGTCCTCTAGATTTTTTAATTTGGTCAAAAACCAGATTATATTATCCCAAAGCTGGCTGGTTGAGTATAATATAAACTGATTATAATACTGTCTCTATCACTTTACCAGTCATTTAAACAATTCACTGTTGTTGGTGCATTTTATGCACTAAAAATAAAGTTAAGCTTTTCATAACTGTGGTATTATCTTGACATTCACTGGTATTAAATTTTAAAGTATTTTTATCCTTTAACACTATGATGAAGAGAATGTTAAACTGACTTTATAGTGCTAATACTGAAAACATACCTCAATATCATTAGTCAGCTGTCATATATTCAAAGCCAAACAACTGCTGTTTTACTCCAAGATGATAATTCAGCAGGAAACAAACTAAGTGATATCAGAGATAATGCCAGGAAAACAAAGTGAAGTATTAAAGTAAGGAAGTACCGCAACGGTTTTTTTTTTCACTTTAATTTTGTTTTGTTTTGTTTTAATAAAATTTATTCACTTTATATCCTGATTGTAGGCTCCTCCCTCATCTCCTCCTGACCCCTGCTTCTTCCCTTCTCCCTATCCCCCTCCCCCAGACTACAAAAAGTGGGAGCCCTCCTCCTCTACCATCTGACCCCAGCCTATCAAGTATCATCAGGACTGCCTGCATCCTCCTACCCTGTGGCCTGGCAAAGCCACCCGACCAGGGGGAAGTGATCAAACAGCAGGTCACAGAGTCTACATCAGAGAAAACTCCTGCTCCCTTTACAAAGGAACCTTCACAAAGCTCATTGGCTACATCTGAGCAGGGGGTCTAGGTCCTCTCCATGTATGGCCCTTGGTTAGTGCATCAGTCTCTGAAGGTCCCCCTGGGCCCAGATTTTGACTGATCTCCTCAGACGACCTGTGCCCACAGCACTGTAAGCATTGCTACAGAAGATAAAACTTGAACTATATGAGGTTTCTAGTGTCTCACTACCATGCAATGACAAGTCTTGTAATGCCAGCCTTTCAGTAAGTCTGGATAAGAAAATGATTCCTCAAATATAATTTCCTAAGATCATAACAATCTTTGAGAGAGCAAGTCCACAGTTTGCACCTGTTCCAAAGATCAAAGCAGCATCAGTGCAGCTATCGGGCCTTCATCTCCCACTACCCTCTGGTACTAGGAATTGAACACAAGGCTTCACACAGGCTAGGCGAGTGCTCTACCACTGGGCTATGTCACCAGTGGGTTTTTACCTTTTTTATTGTGAGACAGAATCTAGGTTGTCCATGCTGGACTAGAACTCATGCTCTAATCCTGGCCAGCCTTACATCTTTGTACCTCAGCAGATCTGCATTGTAGTCTGGTTTATACTGAGCTTGTTTATTCACAATTTACCTATACCACAAAAGACTATCAAGAGGTTCATAAACTGCCATGATGTCATCAACATATATTTTTAAAAAAAGATTTATTTATTATTTATACAACATTCTGCCTGCACACCAAATCTTAATATAGATGGTTATGAGCCACCATGTGATTTCTGGGACTTGAACTTGGGACTTTTGGAAGAGCAGTGAGTGTTCTCAACTTCTGAGCCATCTCTCCAGCCCAACATATATTTTCTACAGTTTCCTTTATCAGTAGCTTACAAAAGTACTCTGTAAGGAACTCTAATTAGTCTTCTAAAGTGTGTATGATCTAATAATTACAATTTTTATTTCATTGTTACTTTTCTTCATTCACCATGTTAAAAGAGAAAATATAGAACCCTTTATTAAAATAACAACTTTCTTTTTTTTTAATTTATTTATTTTTATCTCAATCACAGGTTAGGTAAATAACAACTTTCTAATCAAAGACTGATGCCCTACTCTGAAATGTACTAAATTACTTCTGAAAATAATTGTTTAAATCACCAGATACTTAATTTACTATATTCATAATTTGTTAATGCTATGACTGTATTGGATAAGAGTTGCCGAATAATGCACCTTATTAAATTTTTTTATTTTAATTTTTATTAATTACACTTTATTCACTTTGTATCCCCCCATAAACTCCTCCTCCCCTTCCTCTTCCCCTCCCAATCCCACATTCCCTCCCCCTTCTCCATGCATGCCCCTCCCCAAGTCTGCTGATAGGGGAGGTCTTCCTCTCCTTCCTTCTGATCCTAGTCTATCAGCTCTTATCAGGACTGGCTACATTGTCTTCCTCTGTGTCCTGGTAAGGCTGCTCCCCCATCAGAGTGAAGTGATCAAAAAGCAGGCCAATCAGTTCGTGTCAGAGACAGTCCCTGTTCCCATTACTATGGAACCCACTTGGACTAATGCACCTTTAAGCCACTGATGACAAATATGAATCAACAAGTATTATCAGTCTATAGTCCTTACACTGTCAGCTAAAGCTTATCAAGATATACCAAATGGGGGCTGGAGAGATGGCTCAGTGGTTAATAACACTATCTGCTCTTCCAAAGGACCCAGGTTCAATTCCCAGCACCCAAATGGCAGCTAATTAACTCTCTGTAACTCCAGTTCCAAGGAATCTAACACCTTCACACTGATGCACATAAAATAAAATAAATAAATAATGTTTTAAAAGATGGACCAAATGCACAAGAGCAATTAGTAAAGCCAATCTACAATCACAGAAAGTTAAAGCTTAGAAGGAAGCTTAGAAGACAATGAGTTCAAACCCTTCTATTTTAAATATATTAACTGAGACTCAACAAGCATCAAATAATCATTCCTGGTCACACTGTGTATGCACTATATAAACCCATTCTATTCACACAGAAATAGCTATCTTACCTTTCTGGTGACACCTTAGGAGAACGCCCATGGACATCTTTTTTGTTTTTGTGGTCTAGACAGATGACTTTATTTCTTAGGCTTCTTGTCCACTAAGGAAAAAACATATTTGGATAATAAATATAATAATATTACTAATGACACTTGTATTTTTACTTAGCTAGTCAACACAATCAGCCAAATTCTCTTTTTTTATTAATTCTTATATTATGTCTGTGAGTATCATGAGTGCCTAGGGCCTGAGGAAGCCAGAGTACGGTGTCATGTCCCCTGGAACTAGAGTTACAAATGGTTGTGAGCTACCATGTGGGTACTCAGAATCAAACCTGAGTCCTCTGCAAGAGTATCAAGTACTCTTCACCACTGAGACATCTCCGCCCCCCACCCCCCGAAGCCACATTCTTAGTAGTACACAGAGAAAAAGAAGTGCAATCTACAAAATACCTGCCACTTCCCAAGTGTTGAAATACAAATATACCAAAACCAGTAACAACGTATTTTTAAAATATTAACATTAAGCCTGCTAGGCCACAAAGGAAGATGATGCAGCCAGTCCTGATGAGACCTCATAGGCTAGAGTCAGATAGTAGGGGAGGAGGACCTCCCCTGTCAGTGGACTAGGGAAGGGACACAGGGAGAGAAAAGGGAGGGCGGGGGCTACAGCTAGGATACAAAGTGAATAAACTGTAATAAAGAATAAAAAAAGAAAAATATTAACATTAATCAAAAATCAAGACTGAGATTATAGAGCTTAAATAACAACAATAGTTGCAACCCTGTTAGAAGGATGTGGTTATGGGTTAGGAGAGTAGCTCAGTGAAAGAGCACTTGCCTAGCATGCACAAGGCAATGGGTTAACATACGTACACTATAATTACTTTATTTTGAAATATATGATATAGCAAAATTATTACATGCCAGATCAAGTAAGAGCTGTGTCTATGAATGACACTGCATTTGTAACAATTAGAAGAGACTGAAAGTGGTTCTCCATGAACTGCTGCATGAGAAATAGCAAGACACCTTATTAGGGCCTAGGTTTCTTATAACTAGAAAAAGATAAACCTTGGTTTATTAGTCGAAATAGTAACACATGCCTGTAATTCCAGTACTCAGGAAGTGGAGGCAGGAGGATCAAGCCCCAGCTGGCCCCAGCTTCACAGTAGAGCCAGGCAGTGATGGCGCACACCTTTGATCCCAGCACTCAGGAGGCAGAGGCAGGAGGGTCTCTGTGAGTTCGAGGATAGTCTGGTCTACAAAATGAGTTCCAGGACAGCCAGGGTAACACACAGAGAAATCCTGTGAGATTCTGTTTTAGAAACAAAAGAAGAAATTCTGATTTATTTAACATATACTGTTAAACACAGAAGTTATTTATATTCTCTAGGCCTTTGTTTCCTTATTTGAAAATGGGCATAATAGGGCTGGAGAGATGGCTCAGCCACAAGAGCACTGTCTGCTCTTCCAGACATCTTGAGTTTAATTCCTAGCAACCATAGGTGGCTCATAACTATCTATACAGGGATCTGATGCCCTCTTCTGGCATGGAGATGTACACGCAGACAGAGCACTCATCTATAGAAAATAAGTAAAAAATAAATAAATAGGTAAGCCTTTTTTTAAAAAAAAAGAAAATGGACACATAATACTAATAACTACTTCACTCTGTGAATATCTGTGGCAGGCAACATGGTATAGTATGCTTGTGCACACCCATGTGCGCACATAGAGATCAGAGGTTGAGGCTTGTTATCTTCTTATATTGTGTTAAAGACAATGTGGGACTCAGCATTTTGGTTAGACAAGCTGGCCAATAGCTCCAGTACATATACTTGTAGTTAATGTTGTTCATAACAGTCAAAAGATGCAATCATCTCAAATGTACATCAACAGATGAATGGTTAGGCAAAATGAAGCATATTATTTATGTATAAACACATGTCCATTTAAATAGTAAGACTTATAGAAAAAGAAAGCTTCTGGGTCTGGTGATATTGACCTGTAACCTAGCATTTAAAGAAAGTGAAGGCAAAAAAGAAAGAAAGGACAAAAGAAGGAAGTAAGGGGGGAAAGAGAGAGAGAGAAAGAGAAAGAAAGGGAAAAAGGAAAAATGATGGCAAGAAGATCACAAGTTCAAGGCCAGCCCAGCCACATGGTAAGGCCATGTTTCAAAACATTTTCTTAAAGGAGGAAGGAGATTCTGAAACATGCTACAATTTGAACAAGTCTTGTCATTATTCTAAGTAAAATAAGGCAGTAATACAAAAGAGAAATGTTGAACAGTTCCATCCAAAACACATACCTGGAGTAACCAAACTTACAGTCAGTGGAGCGAGACTAGGGTAAGGAGACAATAAGAAACTTTTATTTAATGAGTATAATATTTCACTTTTCAGAATGATAGCTGCATAACAGTAAAAATGTGTGAAACGTCACTAAACTCTCTATTAAGGGACTATGAAAAACTGGTGGCCCCCATGACTTTGGGGTTGTCCTGCTTATCTAGGGCTTTAGGACAGCAATTTTGGCAGCCAGTTCTGGTGACTCAGTCTACAGCTGTGGTTCCAACAGGAACCAGAAAATGTTTCATAACTCCTAGCCAAATACAAAACAGACCAGCTGTTTTGGAATGAGCCACCAAAGCAGGATTGATTACTGATTATTCCTCAGGAATGAATGAACCGTCCTATATATCGGGCTTATACCACTGGTATATTTTGTTCCCATACTCCCTCTGAAGTTGATGATCGAATGTCAACTCCTTCAAAGAAAAGACTGACACAGAGAACCAAGCAATTAAAGAAGAATATGCATCACAACTGCCAATCTGAAAAATAAAAGATTTTGATGCTAATTTTAAAGCAAAGGGCTTCTCTGGAAAACCTAAGGTTTTCACTGAAGCTTACCTTTGTCTAAAGAACTTAGACAATGAACAGTTTCATACCTTGGTAACTAAACACTATTTTCTGGACAAGGTCTGGAGCATCAAACACAATATTCTCCACGGAAGCTTTGTACAATCTTCAGAGCCATCCCAGGCAGTTCAGGTTTGATGTTCAAGCCTGGTAAACCAAAGCAATGTGCATGGCCAGGCCATCACACAGCAGCACATGAGCAAACTCTTGCCATCTATGATCTATGTGGTTGGCCGATGTATGCATGAGAAGATGTATTCAAGACTGTCCTGGAGTATGCTCTACTTGAACCTGGGGAGCCGGGGGACTCACGTGAAGATTGTGCCTCCGTGAACACCCCCTAAACAACCTACTCTCAAGACATTTTTGACTCCTGGTCCTCAACTGAAACCTTAGAGCATGATGAAGAAAGAGAAGGAGAAGCCTCAGCTAGCTTGGTTGCAAAAATGACGCTTGATGGGGCAGCACTCAGGTGATGGGCCTCTAGCAGCTACAGAGTTACCCATACCCTGCAGACGTCCCTTGCTCTCTCCTGCCGTACACAGGTCTTTTCAGCAGGCCCACAGCCACAGGCCCCTTTCTTAAAAAAAACAAAAACAAAAAAACAAATGATTAGCTTCTGAGTCTAACTGAAAAAGCAGCTATGTGTGAGAACAAACATTCGATATCAGGTCTTTTCCACTGTAGAAACTGGGTACACACTGACAGTATCGTTTTTTTTCTAATCACAGGGCAGGATTTAAAACTAAGCACTATCAAAGTGTTAATCAAAACCGTGATTACGGTTTAGGGAAATAGAGCAGGGAAAAAGGCATTTGTCACCAAGCCTTTTGACCTAAGTTCAATCTCACGCATGGAAGGAGAGAGCTGACTGCCTTAAGTTTTCCTCTGGCATGTCTGCATGTGTGCTATTGCACCCCACACTCCCACACATACAACACAGAGTGCATGCAAGCATGCACACACACACACAGAGACACTTACAAATATATAAAATATGTCTACCCCCATGAGACGCTGTGAAAAGGTCAAATCTACAAATAATTGGCATAGAAGGAGAATTTCATACCAACAGCACAAAAAAATATTTTTTAAATAAAATCACAGTAGAAACATAGTTAGATCTAGGGAAAAGATGGCCACCTACATACAGAAAACATTTATAACACAAAACAGACAAGAATGGGGATATCATAGCCGAAACATCTCATACACAGAATAAAAAAGTGTATTGAAAAATGAGGAAAAAAAAAAAAAGACCAAGTCACCTAGAAAATAATACCTCGACAATCTGACAAGTGGGATCTCATAGAACTAAAAGGATTTTGTGAAGCAAGGAGATTATTTTTTTAAAGTTTCGTATGTGTCTTGGTCATATGCTTCCCTACCCACTCATCTTTACCTTTTTTTTTAACCTTCAATACCAGTTTGTGCTGTGCAAATATTCTTGAGTGTGTGGTCTCCCCATGGAGTATGGTCAACTTCCTGAGAACTATACTCTTAGAGAAAACTCACTCTCCCTCTTCCAGCAGCTAACAATCGCCAACGGCTCCACATCCAGGGTGGGATTGCGTGCCCACACTGGGACTCGATCTGGTTTGGGCCTCAACAGGTCTTACATGTGCTGCTCTTACCACTGCAAACTCACATGTGCAGCTTTGCTGCTCAATCAAAAGGTAATGTCTCCTTATAGTCATTTTACCAAGTCTGTCTTTCTGTCCCCTCTTGAGGGTATGTGTTTCCTTTAAACCAAGTATTCATTACAGGCATCGCCATTGCTCATGTTTACTCTCTAGTACTTGATGGAAACTCCCCCTACTGACCTGGAAGCTTCATTCCTCACTGGCCAGATTTCATATAGTGCTAGATGGTACTACACACACTATCAGAAGAAGCAAGGATTTTTTTTTTCGGTTTTCAAGACAGGGTTTCTCTGTGTAATAGCCCTGGCTGTCCTGGAACTCTCTTTGTAGACCAGGCTGGCCACAAACTCACAAAGATCCCCCTGTCTCTCCCTCCCAAGTGCTGGGATTAAAGGCTTATCCCACCGTGCCCAGCAGAATAATCAATGTTAGTAGCCTACACAGACTTTCCTACACTACCAGACTTTCCTATGGTGGTTTACATTGTTGCATTTCCATATATTGAACCACCCTTGCATACCTGGCATGAAGCCTTCTTGGTCATGATGGATGATATCTTTGATGTGTTCTTGGATTCAGTTTGCCAGTATTTTATTGAGTATTTTTACATTAATGTTTCCATAAAACTTTGTTTATCCCTCTTGGAAGAAAGCCTCTGTTTCCCAAAGAAATGCTACAGGCATGATGTTTCCTGTTCCCACATTATCAATGTAGTTCATCTGGGCCCCAGCCAGCCCTGTATCTGAGCACATCTGGTGATAGCGGTAAGAACCAGTCTGTATGTTTTCACTGTTTCTCTTCTCCCGGTTTGAACTTTGAGTTATCTGGAATAAAAGCTGCATAAAATGCCACTAAAGGCAATCGGGAACAGCACCACCTGAAGTCTCCCTGGTTTTGCTGAATCTTGAATTTGTTTTTAATTCCCTGGCAGTAATCACTGGAGGATCACAATAAATCTTACATAGCTGTGAACCCTCAAGCTACAATGATTTGGCCTGTGAAAACATGCCAACTGGTGGCATGAACATTACAGGAACAACCAACCACTTTCTAATATAATTTAAATCCCACTCCACAAGATGAAACCCATACCTGGCACCATCATAGGACCAATAACCTCTGGCTAGACAGGTCATAGGCCCCCAGGGAGAACAGACTACTATTATGCTACTCAATGAGCATATTAAACCAACTCCTAATGATTTATCACTAGACCAATAAATTAGTGCATCTTTCAACCTTCATCTGACAAGCTTCTCTTTGCAGTAGATGGTGATTACACAGAGACCAACAACTGACAAGAACAGAAAATTAGAGACAGCAGAATGCCAAGGAAATTTTTCAAGGACTCTACAAAATGGAAGAAAATCTTTGCTATATATATATATATATATATATAACAAGATTAATATCTAAAATATACAAGGAACTCAAAACATTAACAAGAAGTCAAATAACTCAGTTGGGCAAAGTGGTATATGTCTTTAATCCCAGCAGTAAAGAGGCAGTAGCAGGTAGCTCTCTGTAAATTTGAGGCCAGGCTGGTCTACATATCAAGTTCTAGGCAGGCCAAGGCTACATAGTAAGGTCCCATCTTTTAAAAAAAAATCAAATAACTCAATCAATAAATGGGCTGCTGAAGTAAAAGCTGAAATACAAATAGTCAATAGTCACATGAAAAAATGTCCAAAGTCACTTGCTATTAATCAACACAAATTAAAACTCACTGGAATTCCATTTTAGCCTAATCAGAATGGCAGTAATTAGGCAAAGAAAGAGTAACAACTGCAAGCAAAGATACAGATAAAGGAAAAATCACTGCTGATGCGGAGAGCTGATCTGGCAACTACGGAAATGAGCACAGAACTATCATATGACCCAGCTATACTACACTCCTTGGTATTAAAGGCCCCAAGGTCAACAAATCACAGAAATGCTTGGACATCAATGTTTACTGCAGCACTGTTCAATAACTAAGTTATGAAACAAACCTCAATGTCCAACGACAGAGAAAGAGTTAAGAAAATATGATGTAAATAGACTACATAGATAATAGATTTTTTTTTGTTCAGACATAAAAATCAGTGAAGTTATATCATTTGCAGCCAAATGAATGGAAATGGAGATATTCATAGAGAAGCTAAGTCAATCTCAGAAAAACAAGAATGTTTTTATCCATATGTTTTTACTCACTCCTAGATTTTTATGTAGGTACACAAAAGCATGTATGTGAAAGTTTGGGTGAAACTGTCTAGGGGAACAAAAAGGACTAAAGAAAGAATGAGGATGAGAAAGAAGGGAGAAAGAGAAGTATGTGGGAAAATACACTCAGCAGAAAATATACCCTTGAATAAAAAAATATCCTTGTAAAAGCAGCTAAATAAAGGAGCTAAAAAGCTTACAGTACAATTTTCTTCTTATACAACTTTAAGTTTTATTTTTAATTACATGTCTCGTGTCGGTTTTCTCGTGTCGGTTTACTCGTGTTAGTGTAGGTGCCCATGCAAGACAGAGGCATCAGACTCCCTGGAACTGCTGTTACAGGGGCTGGTACAGCCTCACGTTGGGTGGTAGGAACTACACTCAGGTCCGGAAAGAGCAGTACACATTCTTAAATGCTGGGCCATCCAGGTCCTTCCTATACAATTCTAATGACAGAAATGTACCTTCGTATAGTTTAATACTGTAAACTAGGGAAGGCGGCTCACATCTATAATGTAGGTAATTATTCAGGAGTCTGAGGCAAGATGATTACTACAGGTTCTAAACCAGTGTAGGCTACATGGTGAGTTCTAGGCTATCCTGAGCTACAGCGAGAGACCTTGTTTTGAAAAATGACTGAACTCAGGTACAGCAGGCTAATGAGATGGCTCTGTGAGTAACAGTACTTGCTGCAGTAACTTAGTGTCCTCAGTTCAATCCCCGGAACCCTCATTAAGTAAAAGAAAAGCACAGACTCTATAAAGTTGTCCTCCAGCCTCTGCATGCACACTTAAGTACTTGCATGCTCCATCATTGACGGAGACACACAGAGAAAAATCTTTTTTTTATTTAAAATAGGGTTTCAAGTAATAGCGCATCTTGGGAAAGCACACCCATAATCCTTAGAGTTCTTTCTTTCCAAATTGGGCTGAACAAATGACTCCCACAGAGGAATGTAATGAGAAGGGTTTTTCTGCCATGGACAGAGGAATAAACTGAGAATACCCCATCACCACATCTTTTAGGCATCCGAACAGATTTAGAAATTTGTAATGGAGAAGAAGGGGATACCATATGTACACAATGATTCCAGGCTTAACAAAGCTAATAAAGAAATATGGGTTACACACTGAGACACTATCAAAGGCAAAAACAATTCATTTTCTACCTTTCAAACCGGCAAACCATTGTACTATGAATGTGTTTATTACTTTGTATACCTATGACCAAAATACCTGATAGAACATCTTAAGAAGAGAAATTACTTCTTTTTTTATTAAGGTTTCAGAAGTGTCAATCTATCAGAGCAGGAGAGGTGTGGTGGCTCACATGATCTAGTAGACAGGTTTTTTAACATATATTTGAATGCTTGGTAAGCAGGGAGTGGAACTGTTTAAAAGGATTACAAGGCTAGGAGGTATGACCTTGTTGAGGGAAGTGTGTTACTGGAGGTGGGCTTGAAAGTTTCAGTAGCCCATGACAAGTTCAGTCTTTCACTGTCTCTCTGGGCCTGTGGATCAGGAAGTAGCTCTCAGTTACTACTTCAGCACCATGCATGAAACCATGTTCCCCACCATGACTATTACGGACTAAACCTTGGAAACTTGCTCTGTAAGCAAGCCCCCAATTAAATGCTTCCTTCCCTAAGAGTTGCATTGGTCATGGAGCTTCTTCATTAGAATACAACAGTGACTAAGCCATGTGCAAACCAGAAAGCAGCAAGAGCAGTAAGCCAGCTGTCCACACAGGAGGAGAGAAGGCCTAAGAAAAGCCGGCCCTGCTGTCACCATTATCTGTTACTTCCAGACTCACCCCTGTGAGATAATATCTCATATGTAAGCCATCCAGTCGATAGCATTTTGCTATGCTAGCCAGAACTAAAACGCTACAAATAGATAAAGTAGCATCTGAAAAAAAATTTTTTTTTTAAAACTCAAGTTTGGCCTAGTGGTGTAAATCTATAATCCCAACTGATCAGGAAGCTGAGAATAGAATATCAAGAATTTAAGTCCTGTCTGGACTACAGATTGAGAATTCAAGACCAATCTAGGTGACTTAGGAAGAGCCTGACTCAAATTTTTGAAGTTGAAAAGAACTGCGGTATAGTTCAGTGGTAGAGGGCTTGCCTAGAGAGTACAAGGCCCTACGTTTAAGCCTCACTACAAAAATAAAGAAAAAAAAATCGTTTTTTACTTCAAGCAAAAGAAAGTAATTACTTACAGCTTTTTGAAAATCACTAGGAGACTGGAGAGATGGCTCAGTAGATAAAGAGCCTGCTTTGCAAACACTAGGGCCAGAGTTCAATCAAAGCACCCACTCTTTAAAAGAGGAGCGGTATATATTCACAATCCTGGTACCAGGGAGTCCCTAGGCAGCCAGCCTAAGCTACTTGGTGCGTTCTAGTCCAGCGAGTGATACTGTCTTTAAAAAAGAAAAAAAGGTAGATAGCACCTGAGGGAAAAACAAGTGAGGTTGTCATCTGGCCTCCGCATACACATGCATCCATACCCGCACACACATTAACACAAGACACATATTCATACATAAAAAAAAAAGGTATGGTGGCAGTATTTTGGGAGGCTGAAACAGAAAGTTTAATAATATAAATCCAGGTTGGGCTACTTGGTGAGGCTATGTGTCAAAAAGAAAGAAAGGTGCTGAGCCAGATGCATCAGTGTATACCTGTAAGTCCCAGATACTCAGGATGCTAAGGGAGGAGTCCCTTTAGCCCAACAGTCCAAGATCAGCCTACACAACACAGCCAGACCCCATCTCAAACAGCAAAAATAACAAAATGCTACCATAGGTAACTCTCATTATCAAAGTTTATCAGAATCCTCTACTAATAACGAATTGTGATTTTAGAGTCTAAGCGTACAATCAAAATCTTTTCAAAAACATTTTTTAAGTTTTATCTATGTGTGTGTATATATATATATGCACACACACAAATATCCATATATACATAAACATGTGTTTATATGTGTGTCTATATGGGTATCTGTGTGTGTATGTATGTATATATTTGTGGGTATTTTGTATTCAGGTATGTCTATGTACCATGTACATGCCTGATACTTGCAGAGATAAGAGGAGGGCATCAGGGCCCCTGGAACTGGACTTAGAGACAGTTGTAAGCCATGTGGGTATTGGAAACTAAACCTAAGTCTTCTAGAAGAGTAACTAGTGCTTTTAACCACTGAGCCATCTCTCCAGTCCCCAGAGTACCTTTTGAAATACAGCTATAGTATGAATTAAGAGATAATGAATTCTTTTAAATGAGGAAAGAATAAATAAGCTTACTAAACCTAAATTTTCAGTGACCTTAAAATAATTTATTTTATGAGATTCAAATTTCATAAATCAACCATATATAAGCCATATTGAACTGAAGACCCAAGATCCTAATCTCCAAGTTTTTATTTTAACATGTGTCAAAAACAAGCTACTATAAAACCTGTAATTAAATAGAAAATCAAAAATGACACATAAGAAAATAAGAATTTATTTTCTAAAATAGTTTAAACAAACCAAATACAATATACTTGAAAAGTCAATTTACCCCCTCCAGAGGGAGATCCCAGCGTTCTGAGCCTCTGCGTTTAGACAATGGCAACTCAACAAGAGCATCCTCTGACTTTCCAGCTAGCAACTTCTTTATCTGAAAGCAGGACCAGAAATAATTAGTTTAATTGAAATATATAAAAGAACTCAATCATCTAAAATAGATATTGTCTAGTATGCAACATAAACATTTTAATTATTTTAAAGATTTAAATTAAATGCTTAATTTATAAAAAAAATCAAATATAGTTATATCAAAAATATCATCTGGTATGGAGCTAAACAGAGAATTCTCTGTAGAGGAATACAGAGTGGCAGAGAAACACTTAAAGAAATGTTCAACATCCTTAGCCAACAGAGAGATGCAAATCAAAACAACCCTGAGATTTTACCTTACACCCATTAGAATGGCTAAGATCAAAAACTCAAGTGACAACACATGCTGGAGAGGTTGTGGAGAAGGGGGAACCCTCCTCCATTGCTGGTGGAAATGTAAACTTGTACAACCACTTTGGAAATCAATCTGGCGCTTCCTCAGACAATTAGGAATAGTACTTCCTCAAGATCCAGCTATACCACTTGTAGGCATATATCCAAAAGATGCTCAAGTACACAACAAGGACATCTGTTCAACCATGTTCGTAGAAGCTTTATTCAAAATAGCCAGAACCTGGAAACAACCCAGATGTCCTTCAATGGAGGAATGGATACAGAAATTGTGGTACTTTTACATAATGGAATATGACTCAGCAATTAAAAACAAAAAAATCATGAAATTTGTAGGCAAATGGTGGGATCTAGAAAAGATCATCCTGAGTGAGGTATCCCAGAAGCAGAAAGACACACATAGTATATACTCACTTATAAGTGGATACTATACCTACAAGATAGGCTAAACATACTAAAATCTGTACACCTAAAGAAGATAAATAAGGAAGACCTAGGATAAGATGATCAATCCTCACTTAGAAAAACAAATGGGATGGACACTGGAAGAAAGAGAAAACAAGTAACAGGACAGAAGCCTACCACAGAGGGCCTCTAAAATACTCTACCTAACACTGTATCAAAGCAGATGCTGAGACTCATAACCAAACCTTCAGCAGAGTGCAGGGAATCATATGAAAGAAGGGGGAGTTAGTATGACCTGGAGAGGACAGAAGTTCCACAAAGACCAAACATATCTGGGCACAGGGGTCTTTTCTGATACTGATTCTCCAACCAAGGACCATGTTTAGATATAACCTAGAACCCCTGCTCAGATGGAACCCATGGCAGCTCAGTATCCAAATGGGTACCCTAGTAAGGGGAACAGGGACTGCCTCTGACATGAACTCGGTGGCTGGCTCTTTGACCTCCCCACTCCTGAAGGAGGAGCAGCCTTGCTAGGCAACAGAGGAGGACATTGCAGCCAGTCCTGATGAGACCTGATAATCTAAGGTCAGATAGAAGGGGAGGAGGACCTTCCCTATCAGTGGACTTAGAAAGGGGCAGGGAGAAGATGAGGGAAGGAGTGTGGGATTGTGAGGGAAGGGGCTACAGCTGAGATACAAAGTAAATAAACTGTAATTGATATAAAAAATAAAAATTAAAAAAATCTTCTGGTCTAATATCCCCTTATAAGTGAGTATATACCATGTGTGTCTTTCTGCTTCTGGAACACCTCACTCAGGATCATCTTTCCTAGTTCCCACCATCTGCCCTCAAATTTCATGATTTCCTTATTTTTTAATTGCTGAGTAGTACTCCATTGTGTAAATGTACCACAATCTTTGTATCCATTCCTCAGTTGGGGGGTAGGAGGGGGCATCTGGGTTGTTTCCAAGTTCTAGCTATTACAAATAAAGCTGCTATGAATGAACTATGTTGAGCAAATGTCCTTGTTGTATTCTTGAGTATCTTTTGGATATATGCCTAGGAGTGGTATTGCTGAATCTTGAGGAAGGGTCAGATGGAAAGGAAGGAGGACCACCCCTATCAGTGGACTGGGGAAGGGGCATGGGAGGAAAAGAGGGAAAGATGGCATGATTGGGAGGGCACAAGGGAGGGTGCTACAGCTGGGATAAAAAGTGAATAAATTGGGGCTGGAGAGATGGCTCAGAGGTTAAGAGCGCTGCCTGCTCTTCCAGAGGTCCTGAGTTCAATTCCCAGAAACCACATGGTGGCTCACAACCATCTATAATAAGATCTAGTGTCTTCTTCTGGCATGTAGGTGTATAAGCAGATAGAACATTGTATACATAATAAATAAAATATTTTTAAAGTGAATAAATTGTAATAAATAAAAAAAAGAAAGAAAAATATCTTCTGGTGAGCATAAAATCAGGTAGATGAAGAATCATACTAGCTTCCAAAATACTGTTCTCTTGCCTGGTGTCTTCCTCTTCTCAGCTTTCTAAGGCAAGCTACGGTTACGTATGACACAAAGCTGGTCGTGACTGCAATACACACAATATAGTCGTGGCACTTTCACTTATAAGTGAAAGTCTACACATTCAGGGTTGTTGCACATCACCCACAGATGAGAACTCCGTAAGTCAACTTTATGGAGTCGCTGAACTCTCTGTAGACACGCTGCATTATGTTTTATCTCTAGATACTTCCATGTACTATTTCTGCAACCTAGACTACTCGTCCCTGTTTTCATTTTTATCAAACACTCTAGACTTGTCTGAGCAGTATCTTCATAAGAACCATCCTTATTTGAAACCACTCCTTTCTCTGTGTGTTAGTGGGTGTACATTTATTTTTAAATTATGTGTTTTACTCAGGCCATATTCAGTTATATGTCTGTACAGCTGTCTTCAATCTGCATAATCCTCCTAACCTGAGAGTCTGGGCCATTCATTTTCTTTCTTTTTTGTCTGTGTTTTGAAAAAGGGTCTTTCTATGTCACCTCGCTGACCTGGGACTTACAAGGCAGACAAGGCTGGCCTCAACTTGGGGCAATCCTCCTGTTTCTGCTCCCAGGCTTCTGTCCACTATACCCAGTACTTAATAACTTTTGTATATTCGATCTATGTAATTCATGAATAGCTAAATTTTTTAAATGAATGCATGACATGTAACAAGTTAGAAAGCATTTGTTTAAAGTTTAAATTCCTAAAATGTATAAATAACGAAGTATTGAGGAACACACAATAATCCCTTAGAAGAGAGCCCCAGGTTAGCAGCAGAGCACCTACTTATTAGTATATACATAAGGCCCTAGGCTCAATTACCAACCCCTTCTCCTCAGCCAGCACTAATATCAACTCTAACCTGTTAACCCTGGGAATTTCTACAAGAAAGCCTAAGTTGGGAGGATAGAATAAATCTAAATTAGATTACATTCCTAAGCTAGCCCCCAAGCTTTATTCTCTATTTGGCAGGTAGATCACTGTGAATTCAAGGCAGCCTGGTCTAAATGTAGGCCCCAAGTTCTAGGGCAGCCAAGGCTATGCAGAGAAACCCTGTCTCAAAAAACAAAATTGACTTCATAATATAATAATTGCAATAATCTTAATGCAGTATTTTGTGGTTTTCAACTATTTTGCCGTTGACAACTAGGTAGTCAGACAAGAGAGAGAGAGAGACACACATAAAACAAGAATGCATACCAACTAGTAGTTCTGGTTGTGTCTGGTTATTCTTCTCTAAAAACTAAAAGACTTACTTTTTTTAAATTTATATTTATGTGTGTGAGCATGTTTGAGGCCAGAAGATGGCATCAGATCCCTTGAAACTGGAGCTGTAGGCAGTTGAGAACTGCCACATGGGTGCTGAAACTGAACCCACATCCTCTGTGAAAAGCATTAAGTGCTCTTAATGCTGAGCCATCTTCTATAGTTCCATGTGTATAGGCGATCCCATTAGCATCTCCCACTAGCCTCATACAGGTGGCCCCAGTAGCCTGCCTTTCAAGAGCCTAGCAACCTCTGATGTCATCACCTGCCACCACCGCCAGGTGCGCCTCAAAGTATGTGCCACCAAGTGTGTGCCAGCCAGGTATGTGCTGTATAGAAAGGACCCACCTGCCACCCCAGTCTCTCTTTCTCTTACTCTCTTTCTCTCTGTTTCTCTCACTCTCTGTCTCTCAGACTCTTCCTCTTTTTCTCTCTCTGTTATGGGCATCTTCCTCTCTCTTCCTTCCCCTGTACCCTCTCTCTCCTCTCCTCCCCTTTCCCACAATAAACCTCCTTTATACCAACTATATTGCTGTGGGATTTCAATCATTACAACACCAGGGATGGTCTTCTTTTTGTTCAACTGAATTTCCTAATACACACACACACAAACTAGCTTTGCTTTGAAAATAATCTTAAATACTAGCTAGAAACTCAAAAGTATTATGTTTTATGCCTCTATCAAACAAACCTTTTATGTTTTCAGTATTATATTGCCACTACCTACTTTTAAGAGAAAAAGTGATCACAGAAGCTAACTACCATCAAGAATTTAATGTTAACTTTCAAAAGAACTCTAGATGTTTTTTAATGTATTACTATACTTTTAGATGTATAAGTTATGCTACAGTTATATTACAGTTTATGTTAAACTGGGAGGGGGCTAATATGATCATTTCATAAAATTCTCAAAGAATTGATATTTTTAAAATATAGTGTTAATAAACAATTAATAAAATATTAAAAATGAAGAAAAGGAAAAGCTAAAATAAGACTAGTAGTTTTAGATTAGAATCTGAAGTCTCAATAGTGAGCTCATTTTTTAATATTTGTAAAGACAGAAAATACAGAGGTAAAAATATAAGAGAGATGGAGGAATTAGTGCATGTGCATATGTATTTTCTAGCTCTTTTTACTGAGAATGCCTGGAACAAATGAAACTACTCCAGAAGCAAAGGGACATGCCACACTGAGATTTGATTTCTAAATGTAACTCTTCAACTTAAAAACTAAAAACACAGCACAAGTTGATGGATGGATAGTCAGGATGAGCAAGTGGGCTGAAAGGGATCTGCACTGCACCGAGACTAGTAAAGCACACCCGAGTGTCTGTGAGGCTGTTCCCAGAGGTTAAAGCCCAAGGGCTGACCCAATCCATGACATGACGTAACTAACACCCCTGGGAAGCAGAGGAACTGCAGACAGCGAGGACTGTTTAAGGGAGGAGCTCACTGGGGGCACACCTTTGAAGCGTGCTCTTCTGGCCCAGGGCTACTTCTGGCTTCCTGACTGCCTTGACGTGAACAGCTTTTCTCTACCATACCCTTTCTCCATGATATTTCAGCCTTGCCATGGCCTAAAAGCAATGACTGAAACTATGAGGCAAAATAAATTTTCCTTCCTTTAAACTGTTTCTCTCACAAGTATGTCACAGCAACAGTCCAACTAACAAAATCGGCATCCCGTGGTACCAAAACATGTTGCAATGCTAAAAAGCACTTTTTTTAAAAAGCACCATGTCACAAGGGTACAGGAGAGCTAGGAAAATGCTACTTACTTTGAAAGCACAAGAACCTGAATTCAGTCCTAAGAATTGACTTTAAATATGCATGTGTGTATAAATATGCACATCATACATAAACATATGCATGGTGACACCTACGCACCTAGCACTGGAGAGGTGCAAGTCCACAGATCCCTGGGGTTCATGGAACAGTCAACCCTACTTTTTAAGTTCCAAGACAGAGATATCGTCCAAAAAAGAAAAGGGTGTGGGGGATTGGGGCGCAGAGATGACAACAGACAACTGCCCAAGGAATGACACTGAGGTTGTCCTCCACGTGCAAGCATACACCTGTGTCACAGGATATTTGATTATTGTAAAAAACCTAATTGTCAGCAAAATATAAGAGCCTAAATACATACTGTATTTGTCAGATGCAGCTAGGGGTGTCCTAAAGAGATGCAGTTTGGGTGTGCCTCTATCCCCCAGAGCTAAGAATCCTAAAGAATGTAAAGTTCCTGCCTATTTTAAGGCAACTTGCTTAAGAAAGGTCTAGTGGCCTTTGCTCTATAGCCCGAGCCAAAGTCATGAGCAAGGATACCAAATGGTACCCTTGGCCTGCCCGCTGTAAAGGTGAAATGGTTGGGCCCCTGCTGAGTTGGCTTGGAGCTCCACAACCCTGAAGGTTACATGGTTCAGCCGGCCAAGGATGTAGAGGAGACGCTAGAAATGTCTTTGAAAGCAACTGGACCTTTGATAGTTCTCTCGCACTCTCTTTTGGCTTGGAAGAGCCCTCCTGGAAGAAGCTCTGGGGAAGGATTAGGGGCATTCTCTTGTTAGGCTCAGCAGGAGCCCAAATTCGGGGAAGACAGATGAAGGGAACTCAGAGACCAAATTGATGCAATTGCAAGAGGTTTATTCAAACCATAGCTCAATAGGGCTGTCCCTGTATTCAGGCGAGTCAGCCCTGAGGAACAAAAGCCTAGGGTTTTTAAACCCAGGGAGGAGAGGGACTTACAGGTCTGGCAACACTGGATTGGATAAACGGTCTATTTGGGGCACCAGGTCGAGTCAGTCCTGCCCTAGACATCTGGAGGATATCTGATCTTTCCTGATAGGTGCAGATTTAGCTATTGTTAAAGGTGCGAGAAATGATTAGCACATCCTCTGGTCTCTCTGAGAAGCGGGGCTACTTGCCTTTGGACAAGGTCAGGGGCTTATTGGGGAGGGGAATTAGGGCCATCTGGGTTGGTTGCTAGGCAATGTTATCTTGAAAGCACAGGCCTGTGCTTTGCAACTGAGTGGAGGTCTTTGCTTGTTTATTTCCTTATTTCCATCCACACGGATGGCTAGGATCAGGAGGGGCTGTTACATTCTCCTGTTCTCTGGAAAAGTACTGAGAGACTTTGGTTTGGCATGGGCCTATAATTCAAAAATATAGGTTATAAGGCTAGTTCTCTCACTCTCTGGGCTTACAGGAACAACAGTTTGCAGCTGGCAGGACACAGGAAAAATGATCTAGAAGAGAGAGCTAAGTGGCCCTCATGGGTTTGGAGGAGCTCAAAAGAAAGACTAGTTCAGTAAAAGGACACAGAAAGATATTTATAAAGACAACTAGCAATTTAGTTGTAGAATCAGGTTTATAAATACACACACATATATATATATAATATATTATATATATAGTTCAGAAAATAAAGTCACCACGCTGGGCTAGCAGGTTTTTACCTCAGTTTATGCCTCCAATGTCTTTATTGGTATAAATATGAGATAATTTAAAATAATAAATATTACAATGTACCCTCTGCACATGCACCTGCATACAAATGAATATATATATACACATACAAAATACACACACACACGGGAACACAGAAGCTAATCTGAAATATATCGCCAAAACTGGAAAACTTTGACCAAGAAAATAATCAACAGTAGACTATAACAAACATAATGAAGCAAGTATCTGAAAACAACTTGATATAAATAAATGGAAGAAGAGGGACAGCTCTCCCTTTCAGAAAAATTTCCATTAAGAAATTAAGAAGGGAGAAGGCTGGCGGGCGGCTAGGAAGGCTGATGAGGAGAAAGACCCCACCTTTGAGGAGGAAAGTGAAGAAATTGGAGGAGGAGCAGAAGGTGGACAGGGGAGAAGAAAGAGACTTTTCTCTAAGGAATTATGGTGTATGGGTTTGGGGATGACCAGAATCCTTATATGGAGTCAGTGGATATTCTCGAAGATCTTGTCATAGAGTTCATTACTGAAATGACTAACAAGGCAATGTCGATTGGAAGACAAGGTCGAGTGCAAGTTGAAGATATTGTCTTCCTGATACGGAAGGACCCAAGAAAGTTTGCTAGAGTTAAAGACTTATTTACTATGAATGAAGAATTGAAACAGGCTAGAAAAGCTTTACACTGTTGCAATTTCTGAGATTTTGATATTTTCTCTGGAAACCATACATCATAATTGTTGTCTGCAGTAATATTGTTATGGCTAGGCATGTGATGAAAGAGGTCCTCAATTTTAGATTTATAACTTGAGCTTTTATTGCCTTCCTTTATCTTACCCTATTTGAATTGTTTTCTGGGCTTTAATGACTCCTAACTTAAAGTATTACAAACCATGTAGTTCATCTGAAAGGGGAAGTAGTGTTTATGTTGTAGGTAGACTTGTGCATTCTAAGCTGTGTACCGTAGCTGCATGATGTGCAATCTAAATGTCCTTTTGACGATTGTGAGAGCTGAGGCATGTGCTGTAGATGCGGCAAGTTTTTAGATAGTGGCTGGAGACGTTATTAAAGATAATGAACTGGCTTGTGTTTCTTTTAAGAAACTAAAAGTTCTTATAAGAGTGTTTATAGCTTAATAGATAATTTGTTTTACTATTCTAAAGTACACTTTTTTTTAAAGAAACTGATATTTGCTAAGTGCTGGTAGACCTCATCTTCACTGAAGGAAGGAAAGCTTCTAAAAACAAATGCCTACAGTAGTGGGAATGGCGAAGCTTATGAAGCTGAGGTCAGAACAGGAATTGTGGGTTGTGGCCTGTTGACATGAATTTTCATTGTGAATAGTTGATTAAACCAATATGTGATTGTGTGCAACATTTTTGTAGTGCAGGATATGTAGGTTGTGTGTGTGTTTAGCTTACTGCATTAAATTATTATTCTACTTAGCTGATAATAAGGATTAAAACTGCATTTAAGGAGGTTACTGAATGTTTCTCTGAAACTTACTGTTGCTTCTTAACTTCTCTAAATCAGGACTTGGGGAAATACTACCTGTTTAATCTGTTAATACAAGGAATAAAGAATGGAGAATTAAACATGCTAAAATAAAAAAATAAATTAAGAAGGAAAATAAAAAGAAATGAAGAAGCAATAAGGAAGGTATAAACTATACTTGATCTTGGCCAAAAGGAGGTAGAACAGGAGAATCATTCTCAGCTCTATACTGTGCTTAAGGCTACCCTGTGTTACATGAGATGCCATTTACAAAAAACAAAGCACAGGGTCTAGAGAGTTGGCTGGGCAGTTAAGAGCACCTGCTGCCCTTCAAGAGGACCCAGATTCAATTTCCAGCATCCACATGTTGGGTCACAACCAGCTGTAAACCAGCTCCAATCCCAAGGGATCCAACATCATCTTTTAGTTTCCAATCATTATTATGATGTAGAGACATACATTCATGCAAAACACCCATACACATAAAAATTAATTAACTAATTTTTAAAAACCTAAATTAAATAAACAAAAACAAGGACATAGCCCAGGTATCATTTGCAGCATATATCATGAATATAAATCTTCTAAATCTGTATCATTAATAAATGAATATAAGACATGTTATTCATTCACCTAAGAAACACTGAACTATGTTTTATATAGAACCTAAAGTGGCCAGGCATAGTGGCGTATGCCTGTAATTCTAGCACTGTGGGAAGCAGAGTCAGGTGGATCTCTACGAGTTCAAGGCCAGCTTGGTTTACAAAGTGAGACCAGGATAGCCAAGGCTACACAAAGAAACCCTGTCTTAAAAAACAAACAAACAAAAAATCTATAATGAGGACTGGAATGTATACTGACTACCATAATAATTTTAAAGTCAAGTCCCAAAAAGGATTCCCTACTCAACACTCAGTTAATTAAAACACAGAACTTTCAGTAAGATAATGATTCAAGTTTTACAGTGTATTTTTAACTACAATTAAGAAACAAAAATAAAAAACAGCAAGGACTTTGTTACAGAGAGAAACCCTGTCTCAGGGGAAAATAAATAAATAAAAAGCAAATAGTACAATGTTATTGGTATCAGTAACTTCAAAGACAAAGAACATATGAATACATACCTCCTGTAAATCAGCTGAGGGCTTTTTCCTTTTTCCCTCTGTGACAATCTCTACAAAAACCAAAGACACAATAAATATTATTATTTAACATCTAAATGACACAATTTAATGAACAGGATTGTTTTATATCTACCCCTTATTTAAAATTACTTGTTATGCTTATAATACACTGATATGTTGTACAGACCCTAAAGGGCTATGCCTAAAAACCAAAAAGTTTGTCATGTGTCAGACTGTCACAAATGTCTCAAAAACTAAACAGACTGTCCCTGATAAAAACATCATACCCAGGCACAGTGGTGCAGGCCTGTAATCTCAGCTCTCAGGGGGGCAGAGACAGGCGACTCACTATGAGTTCGAGGCTAGCCTGGTCTACAAAGCAAGTCCAGAACAGCCAAAGCTACACAGAGAAACCCTGTCTTGAAAAAACAAACTAACTTCATGGCAGAATCAGATGACGGGTAAATTCTTATGGTGGAGAAAAGAAGCAAGATTATCTAGAGGCTGGCAGAATTCTACAAAAACATTTCCTTCCTGTTTTATCACACGAAACCATACCTACCCACCCGCCCACACACACACACACACACACACACACACACAATGATGCACCAGAAACATTTTAACCATTTACTCATCAATATTTTTCAGATTTCCTGTGGGTTTTTCTTGTATGAATTCTCATTCAATAAGCATATATTTACTCAATAGCTTCCACATGCCCATTTTTGCTAATCTATGAGTATAAATAACAAGGAACAAATCTGACACAACCCAAGATTTCTCAACAATTATAACCCAGTCTGAGCATGGTGGAACATGCCTTTACTCCTAGCACTCAGGAAGAAGAGTGAGGTGGGTCTCTGTGATTTCAAGGCCAGCCTGGTAGGTATACACAAAGCTAGGGCTAAGACCCTGTTCAAAACCTAACTGTAACCTACTTAATTATATAGCAGATTTCATAATACTATATTAAAACACATACACACGCACGTGTATACACATAACACTGAGCCATCTACTTGTAGCATATTACTATAATTCAGTAAGAAAGGAGTAATTTTTGTCAAAATATGATGGAGACACAATTTTTTGTGTTTGTACATTTGAGTTCCTGTATGTAATGGCATACATGACATGTGGGTGTATGCATGCATGTGCAGGTTGCACCTATCCCTAAATACACTGCAAAAACAGAGGCCATCAGACATCCTGCTCATCGTTCTCTGCCTTATTCCTTTGAGACAAGGTCTCTCACTGGACCTGGAACAAGGCCAGCAGCCAAGGAGCCCGTGATCTCCACAACTGTCCTAGGATTACAGGAGCATATAGCCACACTAGGCTTTTCAGGAGGTTCCGAGATATACCTGCTCCTGCCTCTCGGGTTCTGGGGTTAAATGTGTATGCCACTCAGCTTCACCCACCTTCATACATCTCTCATTCAACATGTTGTCCTTTGACCCCTCAAGTTTCTCACCCCCCCCCCGAATCCTTCCCTTGACCTCAAATAATGTCACATCACTTTTCCCTAAGTTAGACTAAACTTATTTTTCTCTGAATACTCACTTCTTCCTACTGCTTAATATTGTTGAATTAATACATACTTTTGTAACCCCAATCACTGAAAACTCACATTTTTTTCTTTTCAAGAACAGGTTTCCCTGTGCAGCCCTGGCTGCCCTGGAATTCACTCTCAAACTCAGAGATCTGCCTGCTTCAGCTTCCAATCACTAGGATTAAAGGCATACACCACCGTGGATGGCTGCAAACTCATTCCAAAACTGAACTTATTTGCTTTCTTTATTTTCCCTATATAACCTCCTTAAATAAAGGGGCTTTATTTAAAAAATAAAAACTCCATTTTCATAATACCTTGCCTATTGCAGAGCATGTAGTGAATGTTATGTTGGTGTGCAGGCAATTCAACTGGCCTGCCCTGAGGGGTCTTTACTGTCCTGCATCCTATGTCATCACCTGCTGCTGCCAGGTGCACAGGATATAACCCTCCTGCAACCCCACCCACACTCTCACTTCCTGTTTCCTTCAGCAACCCGCCACAACCCCTGAGGATAGGCCAGTTGAATTGCCTGCACACCAACATAACACTGACTGTAACACTGACTAATAGGCTAGGGTCAAACAATAGGGGAAGAGAACCTCCTGTATCAGTGGACTAAAGAATGGCTTGCTGGTCCAGCTCACATTATACTTCCAATACCACAAAGCAGACGAAATATGGACCAACTGGTGCCTGCTAAATATATATATATATCAGATTTTTTTAAAAAAGAAAAAAGAAATGTATCATGGGACAATAATCCCTCAAGATGGAATTGAAGAAGAAATCAGGAAGCACTCGCGACATTTTTATTCATTTATGGGGGTCTGGGGTCATATGTATGCCTATGTGGAGGTCAGAGGACAGTGATCAGGAGTTGTCTGCCTCCCACCACCATGTGAATTCATGTGTCTGTCTTGGCAGCAAGCACCTTTACCCACTAAGCCATCTCACCAATCCTCACAGCCACTTTCTTTTTTTTCAAGACAGGGTTTCTCTATGTAGTCTTAGCTTTCCTAACCTCTTCTTTATGTTTTTAATTGAAACAGAATTTTATTAGTTTCTCCCCTTCCTCTCCTCCCTTCAGCCTCTCTCTGCTACTCTCACTTGAAAGCCACTTTTTTCTTAAAATATTTATTTATTATTATTTATACAGCATTCTGCCTGCACGCCAGATCTCACTATAGAAAGGTATGAGCCACCATGTAGCTGCTGGGAATTGAACTCCATACCTTTAGAAGGACAGCCAGTGTTCTCAACTCCTGAGCCATCTCTCCAGCCCACAAAAGCCACTTTCTTGACAAGGCACAATGCACAAGAACACACAAAGAATTTGGAAATGCTGAAGGTATTTTTGGTTTTAAACCCAAACTAGTTATTTTTCAGCCATGGAACTTTTTTTTTTACCAAAGTACGGCTAATTAATGTGAACTGGCAGTAAAAGAAGTTAAAGCTGTAGATACTGTATTTGGAGACCAGATTTTGAATCTTGGCCCTCTTTCTAACACTAACTCTTACTAACAGATGCTTCTGATTCCTAAATCCCAGCTTCATCCATAAATTGAAAATAATAAATCATTTGTAGAAGTTTTTGAAAAGGATTAGAGTTTGTAGAGCTCTTAGTGTAGCCAGGCAAGGATGCAGACTATGAGAGCACACTCCACCGCCTCATCCTCAGACTGAGCTGAGCTCTGTGATCAAGTGATTGGGAAGATAAGAGTACTGGGCCACCGGTTTTGATGAGTACAGGAACCTCAGGTATGCAGAAGAGATTTTGTCTGAAACAAAGTCCAGAAAACTGGGCCACGCCAAAGGAGGTAATATTACTTTGCCACAGGGGTTGGAGAGTTGGCTCAGCTGATAAGCACACTTAACGTTCATGCAGAGGATGCAGGATTGATTCCCAGCACCACACAGCAGCAGCTCACAAGTATCTGTAACTCCAGTTCCAAAGGATCTGATAGCCTCTCCTGACCTCCACAGGCACCAAGGAACACAAATGGTGCACATTTGTCCATGCAGGAAAAATACTCATAGACATAAAATAAAATACATAAATCAAAATGAAAATATTTTAAGATGGGAATGGTGGCATATGCCTTTAATCTGAGTACTCAGGAAGCAAAGGCAGGCAGATCTATGAGTTTGAGGCCAGCCTGTTCTACACAGCAAGTTCTAGGACAGCATATTTCAGTTAATATACTTATCAGAAATCAAATATAGTATTAAGCAACATTTGTTAATGCTCACATAACTAGAGGCATATCAGAAAAAATGCTTTAAAAATTCCATCTCTGAATGGGTCTGAGTATACATTACTCTATAGAAAAGCCATTTCCAGAGGAAAGTTCTCTAGAGAAAAAAATTCTCTAGTGGAATGAAAAGCAACATCGTTTATGAATTTGAGGGTTTTTTTTTGTTTTTGTTTGTTTGGTTGGTTGGTTTTTGTTTTGTCAAGACAGGGTTTCATGTAGCCTTGGCTGTCCTGGACTCACTTTGTAGGCCAAGCTAGCCTTGAACCCAGAGCAATCCTTCTGCCTCTGCCTCCCAGAGTGCTGAGATTACAGGCACACGCCACCAGACTTGAATTTGAGGTTTTAATCTCAAAAATCACTCAAAAGAAGATCTTTCTTACAGGTATAGCTAACATAATATCAGTGTGTTTTTTCAAATTAGCCACTTTTTATTCTCAAAGTTCTGTTTCCAAAAGTATATCCATTTGGGGGCTGGAGAGTTGGCTCTCAGGTTAAGAGCACTGGCTATTCTTCCAAAGGTCCTGAGTTCAATTCCCAGCAACCACATAGTGGCTCAAAAGTGTATCCATCAAAGAAACTATATTAACCAGATGAAGGGGATAGATTTTGCCAATGGAAAGGGTGACTATCTTAATATAGCACAGTAAGTCATGTGTATGTAAAAAGCCAAGAAGCATACTTATTGAGAAGAAACCGTGTCTTAAACTGAAATTATGATTACGCTTACAGTTCTGCATTTAAAAAAAAACTCCCAAATGATACTAACCAATGCATTTTTCTAGTATGTCAAATCTTACTTGACCACAGGGAGCAGCAATATAAAAACAAAAACTGATTAGTGGGGACATGCACACAGAAACACCTTTATGTTTGCATAAATATAATTTCAAAGGCAAAGAACAGCTAGTATCTTTACAATACACAGGGGGAAAAAAAGCTAGGCATGGTGGTATACACCTAAAATCCCAGTGAAAGGAACAGGCTAGCTTTACAGGTTGCTTTATAAATTCTGTACCCCATGTTAAAGTAAATTCTCCTAGCACTTTTGCAGAAAGCAGAAAGAAAAGCCAGTGAATTGAAACAAGACCCCACCCCATTGCAAAGGAATGCCAAAGGTCTCCTCCCCACTGTGGAGGAGTGCCCAGATCCACAGTAGAGAAAACATTACCTAGCAATCCGTCCAGAGGTCACAGCTCCCCCACCCACATTGGGGCAGGATCAGATGGACTTGG
>CM053753.1:72362956-72452265 GCA_028658305.1 Pachyuromys duprasi | reverse complement strand
GTCTAAAATAAACCAATCATTTTAAAAGTCAACTACCCAATCCAGTGTTGCCGAGCCTGCAACCCCTGAGATTCCCGCCCTTCTCCCTTTAAAAACTTCAGCCTTTTGTCTCTCCTTGCTGTCCCTCACCACTTTTGTGGGGGAGGGGGAGGTAGTCCCATCTCGATGGATCAAATAAAATGTCCTCTTGCTATTGTATCGAAGCTTGGTCTCCTGAGTTCTTTTCAACCCCTAAGGAAGTTAGGGTCCCCCCAGTTGGGCCTAACACCTGCACTGGAAAAGTCAGAGGCAGGAGACTCCTGAGCTCCAAGGTGGCACCATGACAACCATCCCTCCAAAAAATAAGACAATATTAATCAGATCGAATGCATGTGAAGAGGCCCTGGAATTTCAACTCTGTCAAACCAAGTCCTCAGAGATGTGCACTCACATCCTTCGGTTCAATAATAAAAGTTTTAGACACATTGCCACTGGGCATACCTAAATAGAACTGCTAACGCTAGCGCTACAAAAATAAACACTACAGTGATAAATTTTTAAATGGGTTGGGCTGAGCTGAGCGAGCAGTAGTGGTGCATGCCTTTAGCCCCAACACTTAGGCGAAAGCATGCGCATCTGAGTTAGAGGCCAGCCTGGTCTACAGAGCGAATTCCAACAGCCAAGGTTACAGAGAGAAATCCTGTGTAGAAAAAAAGGGAGGGCTTAATTTGTATCCCCCAAATTCAGAAGAGATAGGCAGGGAGACTGGGAATCTGACCCCATCCTGGGTTACACAGGGAGACCCTTTCGCAACAATAAAGGAAAAGGAAAAAAAAAACAATAAATTCATCAAAATGGTTTTATGTACTAGACTGCATTTTTATGCACAAAGGAATTGGCTTAAGGAGTGCATCTAGGAGGTGCACTTAACAGATGACAACTACTTGCTGACTTGGAGGCTCTCTACCTCAATTTTGTGCAAAACTTAAAGAGCTTCTTGAGTTTCAAAGTTTAAAAGAATTTCAAACAAACAAACAAAAACTGTACTGAGATTAAAAGCAACAAAAGCCCGGTTTCAAATCCTTTAACTTTCGAATCACTTTTGGAAGATGCAGGAGGCTGGAAAAGAAAAAAGGCTATTAAATGAGCCTGTTCTGGTGAGAAGGACACCAGGCATATTTACTTGAGGAACTTCGGGGGCTTTTGGCAAGCCCCGCCTACCTTCCTAGCAGTGTCTCCAGCCTGCTATGGGGAAGGAGGGGAGGAGCAGGCCAGGGAAGGATTCAAAGGAACCCAGGAAAGTGAGATCAAAAGACGGAACGGTGGCGCACCCCGGTAAACCTAGCACTCAGGGAGGCACAGGCAGGCGGATCTCTGTGAATTCGAGGCCGGCCTGGTCTACGAAGCAAGTCCAGGACAGCCAAGGCTCCACAGAGAAACTCGGTCTCGAAAAAAAAAAAAAGAAGAAGAATTAGAAGAAGAAGAAAAGTGAGCTCAAGTGAGGGGTGGGTGGGAGCAAAAATGAACGCGGGTGGAATATCGAGGAAGGTGTGGCAGGAGAGTGGCTGCCCGCAGGGAAGATCTGTGGGCCGAAGACAATCAGGGCCAGCGTCCCGGGAGGAGGAAGGCACCCCAAAGGGGTGCAGCAAGAACCGGCTGCAGCACGGGCTTCTCTGACAGCTGCGGGCGCGGCCCCGGAGCTCTCCATTACGCGCGCTCCCGCCGCTCCCCCCGCCTCCCCCTTGGAGCAGCCGCTAGCCGTGCAGGTAGCACGGTCGGCCTGGCCCTCGCGCAAGCCCTCCTCACCCGACGAAGGTCGCCGACGCCCAGGCCTGGCCCTGTCCATGGTCTCCTCCTCCTCTGGCTCCCTCCTGTCGCCGTTCCAGGCACTGTCACCTCGGGACCCCTTGGGCTGGGGAAGGGAGGGGGAGGGGAGAGAAAGACAGCCAGAAGTGGGATTCGCGCTTGCGCACTAGCAGTCGCCTCCCCCCGACCGGAAGTCGTGTGCCCCTCCCACCCCTGCCGGAGATAGCACTTCCTGGGGCTTGTTTTTCCTGCGGGCTGCGGGCTGCGGGCCTGTGCGGGTTCCCCAGCGAAGTCGCCAGGGGAAAGTAAAGCTTGGTTTACGGGTGTAACCCGTGGACTTTAAAAATGTAAGTTGACAAGCCGGGCGTGGCGGCACATGCCTTGTAATCCCAGCACTCTGGGAGGCAGAAGCAGGAAGATCCCTCTTGATTTCGAGGAACTTTAAAAAACACATTTTAAAAAATTTAAGTTGGCAAAAATAAAAACGCCGAGTCTTTCCAGTTTATTGCCTTTAACGAAGTTGCCTCAGAAGTTTAAGTGTAGAACTTACTCTGTAGTATTTCCGGCTGTTTGTTCTCAAGAAGCCCACTCAAACTTTAGACGGAAGAACAGCGAAATATATTTGTTCTTATTTGTGTAAGAAGTAATCAAATAAGAGTCTTTTATATCAAAAACTATAAAATGTGTGTTTAGAACTGTTAGGCCTCAGGAAGTCCATATATCTAAAAATAACAGTCTAGGCCCTGCAGTTAGATAAAAGCCACTGTTTCTCTTGTTATTTTCCTTGCCTGGCAGATAGGGCATACTGCTCTCTACTGACATACACCTGTGGTTGCATATAAAAGTACATGTTAGCTTGTAGGCTCCCATTGTCCCCATTCACAAGTTTCCAAAGCCCCTAGCCTTCCAGCTACTCACCTCCACTACTCTTCCTGCACTGTGCCAAGCGCCCAGGCTGTCCCAGAGCCTTGCTCTTTGTAACACCAAGGTTTCTCCCCTGCGCCCACTATCTGTTGCTCTTTCACTATTATCCACTATTCTCTCCGACTGTTCTCTAATTTCTCAGCGATTGCCCTGGTCATGTCCATTCTGTCACTTTCTCTCTCTGCTCTGGACTCTTCAGATGCCTCTGGTTATTTCTTGTCTCTTGTTCACAATAAAAACCTCCCAATTATCATGAAGCAGACATGTCAGTGTTTTCTTTCCTGTGGCACCTCTCACAGAAGGGCAAGGAATTCAAATCTTTTTTTCTCCCCTGATGGTAGAAATAAATGGAATAAGCTAATGGCGAGACAAAGCTATATTATATAAATGCAGGTTTATTAGGAACATTGAAGGTGGAGGACAGAGAGAGGGGAGAGTGAGTGCATGCAGAAAGAAGGGAGGAGAGGAGAGACACAGAAAGAGACCAGAGCAGAAGAGAAAGAGAGAGGGGAAGGCATGGGGAAAGGGAAGGGAGAGAGGAAAGAGCAAAGGGCAAGAAGGGACCAAAATGACTGGATTATATAGTGAAGGGCTTCTGGGAGGGGGGAACCCCACTCCTAGAGGGCCGGGTATGCCAGCCATGCCCTGCAGCATGTAGGGACCCAACACCTGCCTTGTAAGACTTAGCAAAATGTTTTAATCTTGCTACCCAGTTGAAGCCAGGAATTTGATGTAGTCCAGGAATCTGATGGCACAAAGTAGTGACTTCCATTTTTCTTCCTCCTTCACTTCCTGGGGGCCAATTCTTTTCAGAATTGACATTAGAATTAAGATTGTGTGCTCAGACTCCCCCCCCCCCGCCAACCAATGGAAAAAAGACACAGGTTACCACCTGAATTAGAATATAAATCATCCCCCATGTTGGGGCATCCCTTTAATCTCAGCACTCAGAAGCAGAGGCGGGCAGATCTCTCAGTTGGAGGCTAGCCTGGTTTACAACATAGGACAGCCAGGGCTACACAAAGAAATCCTGTCTCAAAAGAAGAGGGAGGAGGAGGAAGAGACATTCCTGTCTCAATGTGCTTCTGAGCACATCCTCTTGATGAAGAGTCAAGTTTGTGTTGTCTAATTAGAATAGTGGCCCCTTTCTTTGCTCCCCTAACCTGTTTCTAGCATTTGAGCCAAGTCTCACTGTGCAGCCCTGGGTGGCCTAGACCTGATGGAAATACTCCTATCCCTGCCTCTGAAGTGATGGGATTAAAGATGGGTGGCACCAAGCCTGGCCAGAAATTTTAAAACAAAAATCACCTAATAAGGAGTTTCTGTATTTGTGTTAGGTAGTTTTATGTCAACTTGACACTAGCTAGAGTTAAGGAACCTTAAAAAAGCCTCCAAACAATCTGGCTGTAGGGCATTTTCTTAATTAGTGATTGACATGGGAGGCCCCAGCCTATTGTGGGTGATGCCATCTCTGGGCTGGTGCCCCTGGTTTCTTTAAGAGAGCAGACTGACCAAGCCATGGGAAGCAAGGCAGTAAGCAGAACTCTATCCTCTGCATCATCTACTACCTCTAGGTTCCTGCTTTGTTGAGTTCCTGTCCTGACTTAATTTGGTGATGAATAGCAAGTTGCTTTGGTCTCATCACAGTGATAGAAACCCTAGCTAAAACGTTATTATTTGGGCAGGTTATTTATTTACTTTGATGTTTTCGATGCATACTCACTCTGTAGCCCAGATTAGTCCAAAAGTCACTCTGTAATCCAGGCTATGCTTGAACTGTGGTCAGGCCTCTAAACTCAGTCTTGCAAATGCTGGGATTACATGTATGAGTCCCCATGCTCAGTTGCATAGTTATTAGTTTTGAGTTTGGAGAGAAAAACATTAGAGGAACACATATGTATAGTTTATAAAGGAGATGTACTTAAAATTAAAGTTTTTTGTAAAGTGAGTAAATAAGTAAAGTTTGCCTTTTATTAGTATCCCTCCCCACAAAAAATAAATAAATAAATACATGAAAAGCCAACTATGCTATCTCAAACCAATGATCCCATCACTTGGGAGGCAGAGGCAGGAGGATCACTATGATTTCAAGGCCAGCCTGGTCTACGTATTAAGACCCAGAAAAACCATTGTTCCGTAGTGAGATACTAGAGAGCAAGAAGGTAGGAGAAGGAAAGCAAAATAATACTGGAATGTTCCAAGGCAGAGGATACTCCAAAAGTACTTGAGTCTATAAATACCAAGTTCCAAACCAGTGATAATCAGGCCAGCCAGGGGTGCACATGTCCCAGCCCTTAATACATTTGTTTTCAATTTTGTAATTCTATTTATGTACAGAAAACTTAGGGGTGTGCATTTAACCCAGTTTAGTGGCAAGTTCTTTAGCCTTTGCCTTTCCCAGCTTCGCAATGCGAGCCACAGATTTAGGACCCAGGACGTTGTCTCCCCAGTGGCGGCGGATCTCATCGTCTCTGTCGTTGTAATTGGTCCTGATAGCCTCCACCAGCTTAGCCAGAGCACCCTTATCTTCCGAGTTAACCTGTGTGAAAGCAACAGTGGTGGAAGTCTTCCTGTGGACCAGCCGCCCCAGCCCGGCCTTTCCTTTGATGATGCAGTAGGGAACCCCATCTTTCGACACAGGGCAGGTAGGAAAACTACCAGCTCAATGGGGTCTACATCATGGGCAATCATCACCAGCTGAGCCTTCTTGTTCTCCACCAAGGTGGTGACAGTATTGACCCCTGCTCGAAGGACAGGTGGTCTCTTAGATGTCTCCTTTCCCAGCAGGTTTCTCCTCAGCTGGGCGAGTAGCCTCTGCTTCTTCTCCTGCTTTGTCTCTGGCCTGTACCTGTAGGCAAGCTTAGGCAGCTGGGTAGCTGTTTGCCTGTACAGGGCCTGGGTGAACTGGTTAATGGCAGGAGGTACTTTGAGCCGCTTATAGAGGATGGCCCTTTGCCACTGCAGCCTAACGTATCGAGGCAATTTGAGCAAGTGCATGAGATCTCTTTGGGGCTGGATATCCCGCCCAATGCCGAAGTTCTTGGGCCTTTTCTCAAACAAAGAACTGACCACCTTTTTGGCCTCCTGTTTCTTCATGACGGCGGGGACCGGGGCCACCTTCTTCCCCTTGGCCTTCTTTCCTTTCGGCATCTTGGTGGGATAGAGAAGAGAGCCCTTAATCCTTTTTTAAGTGTGCAATTTAATGACCTTTTTCCCCGTTTTTATTTTCTTTTTTTTCCCCCCTTACATCATACCAAACAGAGACATTGCACCATTATGTGTTACCTCCCTAAAACTCTTTCCTCGTTGGCCTATAACTGGAGTTTTAGGGCAAAAATCCAAGCTCCAAAAGCCACAACAGGCTAGGATCAGCCACACCACTAAATACAGAATTAAAAAGATAATAGGATGGTAAGTGAAAGAGAGAAAGAAAAAAGGAAGAAAAGGACATGATTTCTCCTAGGTATTGAGAGACCAAAGAATTAAAATTTAGATATTTTGGATATTGGTTTAAAGTTTAAAGCACAAGCCTGAACAAAGGCCAGCCAGATGGAGACATGTCCAGCCACCTGCAGGGGAGGAACTAGCCTTACCACATTCTTTCCTGCCCACTAGAGATATGGTTATAGGAAACCAGCCCAGATGGCCAGGCCAGAACTGTTTATGGAATTGGTGCCTAAAGTAAACCAATCATTTCAAAGTCAATTTCCCTTACCCAATCATGTAATGACAAGGCATGTAACCTGCCACTTGCGGTTTTGCCCTTTTAAACACCTTGTTCCCCTAGACCTCGGGGCCACACTCCTCTTCAAACAGGGAGGTTGCTGTGACCCAGGCTCGAGCTTGTAATAAAAAGATCCTCATGTGTTTTGCAGTGGAGTCAATTCCTAGTGATCTTTAGGTATCTCACAAATAAAGTTAATATAGTAACTGGAGAGAAGCTCAGAAGTTAAAAGCATCCACTGCTATAGCAGAAGAGCTCTGTTTGGTTCCCGACTCCCACATGACAACTCATAACCATGTGTGTAACTCCATTTCCAGGAGATCCAACCCCTTCTTCTCACTTCCTTGGGCTCCTACATTCATGTGGTGGACATAAATTCATATAGGCAAACACCCATGCATATAAGTAAGATAAGTAAACCAACTTAAATGAGAGTTAATGCAACAGGATCTATCAATCATCTGGGCAGGAGACCACCCCTGAGAAGAGCTGATTCAACTGAAAGCATGATAAGGATGTGAGAAGAATAAGTATTCCCTTAATGAGCTAATGTGCTTACACTCCAGAAATCCCCCCTTCAGTGCAGTTGTTTGAAGAACTTCACAGATAAGCCTTCTCATTTTTCTGAGTTCTAATTCATAAAGCATAATTTTCCCTTTCCTTCTATCTCTTTTATCTTTCAGACACCATCCAAAAGCATGCTTTCCTTGACACTCTTTTTCACTGTTTCTCTGAAGGCTTCTCTGCTCCCCACCCCTTTTTTCCCTCTATCCCTAACTCTATAAAAAATGATTTTCTCTTCTCTGTCTTTCTAATTCCTAACAGCTGCTGGCATTCTTAGCACAGCTCACTCAGTTGGTAGAGCATGAGACTTTTAATCTCAGGATGGTGGTTCTGAGCCCCACATTGGGCACCCGATATTTCAGGGCTTTCTTGGATGAAATAATGATGCTGAGATTTCTCATGTACTTTAAAACCTAGGCGTTTTGCTGGGAAAGTCTCTCATCTACTGTCTAAACTATTCTAGCACTACAACCCACCATATGGCTAGCACTTTACCTCTCTGCTCCACTCTGGTCAGTGTCTGTGCCCTTCCCAGTCCTCACAATTCTCCCACTTTGGTTTGCCTCTTGCTACCCTGAAGTTCTGCCCTTGTACTTACCTTCCCCAGATATTTGCTGTCAGGTCTTTATTACAACCAATCAGCAGCAAGACATAGAGGCATAGAGTGCTGTCTGACTTACATGTTTTTGAGCAGATAAAGCCAATGATGGGCCATAGAAATGACAATACCAAGATCCTGCTAGCACTCAGCTTTCTTCCTGATACAGAAAAAGAGACTTCAGTTGCAAGAAAAAACAAACAAACAAAACTCAGAAACCTGCTTCACCAGGACCATTGGCCTAGGGTGGAAAGGTTGCTTAGCTACTGGTCTGAGGAGCCCCTAAGGCCTGATCAGAGTCAATAGTCTTCACCAGGCCATACCTTCATAGAGCCTCCATACGCACCCACCAGTTTGGACCAGTTTGAACCAGTTTAGAGAGCTTCTAGCCCCTAATCAAGCCCTAGCTAGCCCTAGCTAATCATCAATGCACTTGTACCCTTGCTTTTGACCTGCACCAATCACAAAAAAAAAAAAAGACCTAACCATCCCTGAAATTCCCCCAGTTGACCTTGACTAGAGCTCCCGTGCTCATCTGGGGGTCACCATTCTTCCTGGATGGTGGTGCATGCACACTGGTTCTCTGCAGAATAAATGCCTTTTGTTGTTTGCACACTACTTGAGTTTGGGGTCATTCTTTCAGCGTCTTCTGGACCCTAACAAAATTTGGTTTCTCTGTAGTATAAGAATATGCCTGAAGTCCCAACACTCAATAGTTGGAAATGTGAGGATCAGATGTTCAAACTTGTCTTCAGCATTCTTCTGAGATCTCACCCACCTAAGGGTGGTCTCTGAACAAAACAGTAAGTTTCTCCTCCCATTAATAACAATCAATAGCATCTATTCAAATATATTTCCCCAGCCTCCAAATACTCCAAATAGTGTAGAAGGATCTAGCCTGAAGTAGTTTTGGATAGATGTACAATAAGACAAACAGGAGCTGGAGAGGTGGCTCAGCAGATAAGAACACTCTCTGTTCCTTCAGAGGTCCTGAGTTCAATTCCCAGCAACCACATGGTGGCTTACAACCATCTATACTGAAATCTGTTGCCCTCTTCTGGCATGCAGGCCCACATGCAGACAGAACATTAATTAAACAAATAAAATCTTAAAAAAAAAAAAAAAGACAAACAGAACCCTCAAAGTGAAGTCTTAGGGAGAACCCATCATCTCCTTTGGACAGGGTCCTACTGTGTATCCTTGGATAGCCTGAAACACACCATGTTGTCAAGTGGGACCTTGAACGCACAGAGACCTACCTATCTCTGCCTCCTAAGTACTGTCATTAAAGGCATGTGCTGCCATACCAAGCCCGTTTGCTGTCTTACACCTTGTAGATGATTGGGCATGCCTGTGATTAAAATCAAATGCATTGTGATCACCGTGCACCAGTGAAATAGTTACATAATCTGTCAGTCAAAATAGAGAGCTGAGGCCATCAAGATGGCTCAATGGATAGTAGCTCAGTGGACAGGGAAATGGTACAGTGGTACCCCCTTGCCTACATGCACACATATACTATACACACAGACAAAATAAATAAAATGAACAAAAAAATTAAAATAGAGAGCCACCCAAACTATGCCCTAACAACCAAACTCCTTCTCTTCAACCCCCTCAAAAGAAGCCAATAAGCCTGACAATCCGAGTTCTGTCCCCAGAACCCCAACAGTGCAAGAAAGAGTTGAAAGCTTTTCTCTAAATTTCACAGTGTGTGTGTGTGTCTGTGTGTGTTCATGCATGTTTATGTATTCTTATTGCTTGTGTATGACACACACCAAATCAGTCGATGTAAAAGGTATATTTTTAATCCAGATCCTTGAGTATCTTCCTTCTGGTGACTCACTGCTCTCTTGTAGCATATTCTGAACTGTTTTGTACCTTTCCTAAGTATTCTTGCTATGTTACAAACTGTCTAAGGAGCCAGGAACCTAGAAATGCTAGGTCCAGACTCAGGCCAATTATGGCACATGCTTGTAAGCCCACCACTTGGAAAGTGACAGCAGGAAGATGGGGATCTCAAAGTCATCCTCATCCCCATAACAAGTTCAGAGCCAGACCAGCTGAACGAGACTGTCAAACCAACATGAACTTCTGCAAGAGAATGCCTTAAGTCCCACCCTGAGTAGCTATTAAAGCTAAGATCTCAGAGGTTTTTCTGTGTGTTACTTCTGCTTCCACTAGGTGGTGCAATAAGACGTCTTTCAATCTAGACTCCTAGTTTAAAATCTGTCCTGGTTTTTGGTTAATTTTTATTTTGTTTTATCTTGTATAAGCGCGTGCGTGTGTGTGCAAGCATATATAAGCACTAAGCACTGCCGAGAGAGACTCTTTGTGTGTGTGTGTGTGTGTGTGTGCAAGCATATATAAGCACTAAGCACTGCCGAGAGAGACTCTTTGTGTGTGTGTGTGCAAGCATATATAAGCACTAAGCACTGCCGAGAGAGACTCTTTGTGTGTGTGTGTGTGTGTGTGTGTGTGTGTGTGTGTGTGCAAGCATATATAAGCACTAAGCACTGCCGAGAGAGACTCTTTGGCTGAGCCACCTAGAAAAGATGCTGTCTAACCTATTAAGCTGCCTGCAGCTGTTCCGAGAACTCTAGGTTTTCAGTTTTCATGAGTCATCTGTGCTGGGGTGGGCTGTGGTGATGCAGCTGTCTTTGAATTATTTCTTCTCACCAATATTCCTCTAGATAACAGCAAAAAAACTCATTTGCTAAATTGGACTTTGGTGGTATCTGAACTTTTGTCAGTAGTGTTTTCCCTATAGTATAGGGACACGTGAACTCACAGTGATATGCCTGTCTCTGTCTTTCTGAGTGCTGGGATTATAGGCGTGGACCACCATGGCCAGCTGAGAAAGGCAAATTTTAGGCCAGTCTGAACTACATGGACACTGACTTCTAAAAATGTCTCCCTTTTTATTCTACCTGGCTCCTCCTACTCATCCTACCTCTACTCATCTTTGTTTGTGTTATTGTTGGGTTGCCAGCTCACCAATTTCCTTTCTTTGCCATAATAATGGTCTCTTCACTAACTAGACATACAAATATCTTTTTTTAAAAAAAGCTGCAAGATTGCCAGGCATGGCAGCGCACGCCTGTAATCCCAGCACTCTGGGAACCAGAGGCAGGCAGATCTCTATGAGTTTGAGGCCAGCCTGGTCTACAAAGTGAGTCCAAAATAGTCAAGTCCACACGTAAAAAAAACCTGTCTCAAACAAACAAACAAAAAACCAAAATATACTGCAAGAGAATGAATAAATATTGTATAGTGTTTGTTACATAAACATTTGATTTTTTGTGTTCTCTGGAAAAACAAAACCCCAAAAACTTCTAATTAACAAGGTTCTTGTTTTTCATATCCTGAGTCCATTTTATATTTAGCTCAGAAAATTATGTTTTACAGCTTAGCACCTGAATAAACAAGACTTTGAGATCTAAAAAAAACCACTGAAGTTCTGTACAAACCAGCTGTGATGATTACTCTGTCCACTTGAATGGATTGAGAATCACCATGGAAACACACTTCTGAATGCATCTATGAAAGTCTTCCCCCTGAAAGATTTAGCTGAAGAGAGACAACCTTCCCTGAATGTGGGTAGCACTATCTCAAGGCTGGGGCCCAGACTAAATAGGAGAAAATGAACTGAGTACAGGATGTACTCATCAAATTCATTCTCCTATTACCCTGCCTTCTCTACTATGATGGTTGGTAGCTGTGGTGGTTTAAATAGGAATGCCCCCACAGAGTCATATTTGAATGCTTGGTCAGAGGGTGTGGCACTCTTAGGAGGTGTGGCCTTGTTGAAGTAGGTATGGCCTTGTTGAAGGAAGTCTGTCACTGTGGAGGTGGGCTTTGAAGTCTTAAATGTTTTAGCTGCACCCAGTGTGGCACACAGTCTCCTTCTGCTACCTGCAGATCAAGATGTAGAACTCTCAGCTCCTTCTCCAGCACTGTATACAGTGACCTTATATATGAATCATAAATTACACAGCCTGATTCATATTTCATTTCTTTTGGGGTCTCTGAGACAATCACGGTTGGGAGGTATTACTATTGGTAATGACCGCCTAAGGCAAGAAGGAAGTCCTGTTCAGTACAACTCAGTAGACAGTGTTGGCTCAAACTTCTAGAGTCTAACACCAGGCAGTTTATTGTAGGCATATTTAAGTACAGTACAATTTGGGAAAAAAGTTTCCTGGTGTAACACAATCTCCTGTGTACAAGGAGGAATCATTATATCAAGTACTTTTCTCAAAGTACTTGTCACTTTTTCCATGAAGATGGGTTGTACAGATAGACTACATGTGTTAGCTGAAGGACTGAGAAGAGGATCTGGTGTGCTCTCTGTCACACAAATAGTGTAAAAGTCATTTGGGCTACTAGCTACCTCTGATCCTGCTCGTGGGAGCTTGCTCTGGCCTATCTCCACAGACAGCACAGAAAGGCTATTAACCTACTCCATTCCCAGCCTTCTGGGTGGAAAAACAGGTTGTACATCTCTCACATTGAAGACACAATTCTGCTTTTAACAGTCTTGGTTTCCCTAGTGCTTATCTGTGTGGGCAGGACCTTTGTTTTCCCAACACATTCCCACTACTGTACTTGCCATTTGGTTAAGAGTAAAATTCATTGTGCTAGCTAGTTTTATGTCGACCCGACACAAGTGACAAGAGTCACAAGAAAGGAGGGAAACAAGATTGAGAAAATGCTTCCATACAATCCAGCTACAGGGCATTTTCTTAATTAGTGATGGACAGGGGAAGGTCCAGCCTACTGTGGGTGGTGTCATCTGCCGGACCCCACTGGCAGAGTCAAACAGTTCTTGAGTTGGGAATGAAGACTGAAAAAAAAATTTTTTTTTAACTAACACATGACACATGGGATCAGTTCGAGAGGGCTGCCAGTAGAAACTATCACACCCGTTTATTCCACAATTCCTTTTTATAGTTGGAGCAAAGCACCTCTATACAATGAAGGAGTTCATCAAGAAGTCAAGCCTCAGCCACTTGTCTATGTGATTCTAACACAAACAAAAGGAAATGAACTTGGCAAAACATCCTGCCTATCCCTGTCTCCAGGTGAAGACCAGAGTGAAAACAAGCAGCTCTCCACAGGTCTCCCTTTTTTATAATATTAAAATTGACCATAACTTAAGAGCTTTGGAGCAGAAGATTGTGCCTGCCTTAGGCTGTCTCCCTTGAAAGATATAATTTTACCCATCATTGGTACATGAATTCCATCATTCATGCCCTTTCTTAGGTTGGATATTCTTCAGAGAGATCTTACCTGTCTTTGACTACTAACCTCCACTATGGTAGACAATGGAGTTTAATCTTATGCAGATCAGCTTAATTATCACTGGTAGGAGACATGCTCCTAATAAAAGTAATAAGCTGAGTCCTATAACATTCCATAAAAGTGATTTAAAAGATGACCCCTTATCAAAATACCGAGCCTGAGAAACATTCATTGGAACCATAATAAAAGGCTATCAAACAACCAGAACCTGTTGTCCATTTGAAAGCTTAGAAATACAGTTTTAGATTATATTGATGGCAAAAAAACATTAAAGTTTGAATCTTGTATAAAAATGTGAAAATTTCCAAACAACAAAGCATAAGGAGAATTTATCCAAGCATTTATAGGACCTCCCAAGAATTTCTGTGGCAAGCTTCCAAATATAGGTCTACTGTAAACCAGAATCAGACCACCAAAGTCCCATAGTCAGTCCTCTTTGAGAATTGTCCTGATTACCAATCAAATCCAGTCACACTATATTTAGAGGTTTCTCTGCACAAACTCTTCTCCCATGAGCAGAATGTAACAATGGTGGGTCAGGAGGAAAAGCCCACAACAGCTCTCTGTTCACCATCAGGACAGAATTCACCATGGTCAGCAGCAGGAATATTTCCTGCAAATCACACCAACTTTTCTGGGATCCACCTGGCTCCTTCAGCATCCTGTGGAAAAACACAAACATGCCCTTTTCCCCATATTAATAAATGTTAATGCTGCAATATTCCAGTAATTGGATCTTTCCATTTCACTTGGGCATAATAATCTTTGGTATTAGGGTGAACAATCGATCAGCTGCAGAACAGTCTTATATATCCACATTCAAAAAAAATTAAAATAAAGAGAATATGAGTAAGATTTGGGGATATGACTCCCCTTTTTATTTTTTGCAATGTTTTAAACATATCTAATGACCAATAATCTATAACGAAGACATACTGAACATGGTAAACTTATACATTTATAACAGACAGACAAAACACCTTGCTATTTGTTGAATCTGATTTTTATGACCACAGAAGTTTTCTAGTAGAATTAACCATTAGCTTTCTTACTGGAAAAACTGAGAAGCTGCTTTTTTTTTTTCTGTGTGATTCTCACACAAACAAAAGGAAATGAACTTGGCAAAACATCCTGCCTATCCCTGTCTCCAGGTGAAGGCCAGAGTGAAAACAAGCAGTTGTCCACAATCGTCCCTGGGCTGGTGGTCCTGGGTTAGGCTGAACAAACCAGGCAAAGTAAGCCATTAAGCCATACGCCTCCATGGGTGCCATATCAGCTTCTGCCTCCAAGTTCCTGCCCTGTTTGAGTTCCTGTCCTGACTTCCTCCAGTGATAGAGTACAAGTGAAAGTGTAAGCCAAATAAACACTTTCCTCTCCAGCTTGCTTTTGCTCATAGTGTTTCATCATAACAATAGTAACCCTAACTAAGACATTTATTAGTGTTTGCTACGGAAAGAAATAAAGAGCAACAAAATGAGAAAGCCAAACCCCATTTATGCTGAGCTTTCTGTATCAAGGAATGGACGACCATCACTGTTCTGGATGACAAATTCAAAGACAGAAGAGCTGTCATGCTTTACAGTGTGGATAGAGGCTTTTGGTATGCCTTCTGGGTGAACCTACTGGAAGTGGAACATCCTAAGGGTTTGGAAAGGAATATATATTTGACCTTTTCTAATTGATCTCGGATTATCAACAGGGAAAAAAAATAGCAAAGCTGAGCAGGTGAGATTGTTCAGTGAAGAGAGCCCTTTAGTGTGGACATCTATAACCTGTGCTCCAACTGGAAAACAGATGGCAAAGACTAGTAAATCTCTAGGCTCACAGCATCTAACCTGGTGTTTGTAGCAGAAAGCAACAAAGAAACCTTACCTCAAGCAATGTGAAAAATAAGGATCAACACCTAAGGCTGTCCTGATTTCCGTACGTGTGCTCATACTTGCACTTACAAATTTATACACATCACATATACAAAGGGATGATTTTTAAAAAGCAGTAAAGCCATCAGTTACTAATCTGTCCTGGCCATTTGGCACAAGTTCTCACAGAAATTATTAGTTTGATTTCTGGGCTGTCACAGGAGATAGAAATATGGCTTCCTGGGCTGCAGAGATGGCTCAGAGGTTGAGAGCACTGGCTGTTCTTCCAAAGGTCCTTGAGCACATGGTGGCTCACAGCCATCTGGAATAAGATCTGCTGCCCTCTTCTGGTATGCAGGCACACGTGCAGGAAGAACACAATATAAATAATAAATAAAAATTAGAAGAAAGAAAGAAAAAAAAGATCACTTCCTACATGTCTACTTCATGCCAGGATAGCTTTCTGGGCTGTTTACTGTATTGTTAGTTAAAGCTGGGTGATGGTGGCATATGCCTTTAATCCTAGCACTCAAGAGGCATAGGCAAGGAGTGAGTTGGAGGCTGTGTGAGTTGGAGGCTAGCCTGGTCTACAGAGCAAATCCTGGACAGCGAAGGCTATGCAGAGAAATCCTGTATCCAAAAAACCAACAAAAACACAAGAGTTCGTTACCTGGGAAGGCTGCAGAAGAGTTTTCTCCATATCTGTATTTCTCCTCCCCCTTCTCAACATATTACTACGTAGCCTTGGCTAGCCTGGAACTCACTATACACCAGGCTATCCTCAAACTCCCAGAGATCTGCCTGCCTGTAACTCCCAAATGGTGGGGTTACAAGCATGTGCCCTTTTGTTGTTGTATTTTCAAGTCAGGGTTTCTCTGTGTAACAGCCCTAGCGAGCGGTCCTGGAAGTCACTTTGTGGACCAGGCTGACCTCCCAAATCCTGGGATTAAAGGCATGTGCCATGCCTAGCTAAAGGCCTATGCCTTTGCTTGTCCTTCCAAATATCTGGTCTGTTGCTACTGTACATTATTCACAATTACTAAGGAAGTCTTTACCTTAGGACAGAAAGATAATGTCATTATGAAATCCTTAATTTAGTATTATGTACTGCAGAAATAATTCAAGCTAAGAAATTTTACTTTCCCCTAGCACTTCCTAGCACTTGAGTATTGACTTACTTTCAATGGTTACTGGTATCTCATATGTCACTGAACAATCTTTGTTGTTGTTAAGACAGGGTCTTACTAAGTAGCCTTAGCTGTCCTGGAACTCCCTTAGTAGACTGGGCTGGCCTCAAATTCAGGAAGCCACTTTCCTCTGAGGACCAGCACCTGAGTGACCTGGTATGTGCACACTGTAGTAGGTACTGGCAATAAACTGTTCAATCAGGTTTAGAATTAAATTTTATTTACTTTTTTACATTCTTGGTGTTTTGAGCTAGTTTCTCTGTGTACTTCTGGCTGTCCTGAAACTCTCTTTGTAGACCAGGCCACCTGTGCCACCCCAATTGGCTAGGATTAAAGGCGTGGACCACTATACCTGGCTAGAATTAAATTTTAAAATAGAACTGTAAGCTGTTGTGGATGGAAACATGTTTTGGTTTTGATCCCAGGTGTAGCATATGAGACTGATTCAGACTGTCCACAGTAGCAAACTATTTGCCCCATGAGGGCTCTGAAAGGGGCCCTTTGCCAGCTGCAGATAGTTTAAATCTGAGGAATCTTGAGAGGGAATAAAAGCCAGAACCGAGGGAGGAAATGGGGGGGACAGAGAGAAGCTCCAAGAAGGAAGAAGGCTGCTGATGTCCACCCTGGTTGTTTCTATTGATACATTTGTATTAGAAGAAGTTAGAGTTATCCTGAACCGAAGACTGGACTTGCCCCAAGGAACCTGGCAACCCTAAGCAGCAGGAATTAGCCTAAGAGAACTATGACCCCTCTCCCTACTAACGCTCCTTCTCTTCTATCTGGGTTTGGGTGTTGGTAGGGATTGGAATAGTGTGGGGAGAAAGAGGTAGATTTGGGGGCAGAGGCCGGGTAGGCTTTGGAGACTGAGGAGGCTTCCACAGGGTCTTGGAGGAGGCCTGCTAGCTGCATTTGCTGGTTTGCTGGTTATCTGAACTTCTGGATTTCCTGATGATGAATATTGGCATTGCCCCAAAAGAATCCCGTGACCCTACCCAGCAGGAAGAAGTAAAGAGAACTCTGCCTCCTTTCACCACTAACCTTTTCTCTCTCATACCTGGTACAGCGGTGTTGGAAGGGAAAGGGATGCTGCTGCTTCTTCCTGTTGGGTAGGGTCGTAGGATTCTTTTGGGGGCAATACCAATATCCGTTGTTGTCAGGAAATCTCAATAGTCCAGTAACCAAGTAACCGGCAGGCGCAGCTAGCAGTCCTCCTCCGCCTCCTCCAAGCAGCCGTGAAATTCTCCTCGGCCTCCAAAGCCTCTATTTGCCTCTGCCCCCAAATCTCTCTCCCTACTCCATCCCAATGCCTTCTAACACCCAACACCGGGTAGGAGAGAAGGAACGTTAGTAGAGAGAGAGCGTAGATCTTTGGCTACTTCTTGCGGCTTAAGGTCGTCAGGTTTCTTGGAGCAAGTGCAATCTTCGTTTCAGGACATCGCTAACTGCTTCTTGTCCAACAGTATCAACAGGCACAGCAGGGGTGGACACAGCAGCCTTTTTCGTAGGGCTCCCCTCCCTCTCTCAGGGTCCTCGGATTTAAACTATCTGCAGCCGGCAAAGGGCCCCTCACAGAGCCTGCATGGGGCAAATATTTTGTTGCTGTGTACAATCTGAATCAATCCCATATTTTACACCTGGGATCAAAACAAAGATATGTTTACATCCACAACAGGAAGACTTGCGTCGGGTCGTTTTTGTTATTACATGCATATAACTAGAGTAACCAAACTGAGTCTGTGAAAATTCCAGTCCTAACGACTAAGCAATAAATGGAGTGGCGGGGCGCAAGTGACAAGGCCCCCCGAGCCAGCTCAAGACGTCATTTTCACAAAGACCCAGGCGCAGCCAGTCAGCGAGAGCGCAGCGCAGCTTTAAGCGGGGAAACTGCCTGCCAGGCTAAACGTCAGAGGCAGCGCCGGAACAGGCGGGGCTTCCGGCGACACCGGATTTCCGGCGGCCGCCGCGGGCAGCTCGTCCTCTCTACGCCCAGTGCTGCTCCCGCCGCGGCGTGCACGCGGGTTCCCCAGGCCGCGAGTCTTGGCCGTCCGCTCTGGGGCCCTCACTCTTGTCCTTGCGGGCTTCCCAGTGCCGGGGGGCTGGTGCTGCGTAGACTCAGTGGCCTTCCTGGACGCAGGTGTGCGTGTGCGCTAAGAACCGCGGGCGACAGGAAGCTGTGATTCACAGATCGTAAGTTAACTACCTGACGCAGAAGCCCTATTTGCCAAAATCATCTCTGTTGTCGCGCTGTACATTTTAAGTTGGCAGGGGTGGCAGAGGCAATTCGGCGTTAAAGATGCTTAGTGCTCTTGCAGAGGGTTTGAGTACGGTTTTCAACACCCGCTTCGGACGGCTCACAACTGACTTCCTGTATCTCTGGCCAGGTGACCCCGTGCCTTTGGTCTTTTCCGGCACCCGCAGATCGGAGCACGAAACTAGTCCTGCACAGACGCACACATAGAACTTTAAAATAAAGTCCTTTTAAAGTTAGGTTTACATGATTGTGGCGAGCGAGGCCTATAGTTTCAGGCTTGGGGAGGCTGAGGCAGTTGGAGTTTGCCAGCCTGCGCTAAAGAGTGGAGAACCTGTAAAAATTTTTAAATTATTTTTATGTTTTAATTCCTATTATTAAAAGTGTCTCCACTAGTTACAAAAGCAAAACTCAGCCATATTGTTTTTATTTTTTTTAATCGTTATTTTTTTGGAGGCAGGGTCAACGCCTGGACCAAAGCGATGGTTTTGAAATCATTTTGTCAAACTCAGGGCCGGAGGATCCTGAGTTAAATATTTCTCAAAGTCTGATACCAGTTTTTATTTTGTGTGTTTGTGTTTGTTTTTACATCTTTAAGGTCTGATTGGTTCTTATTTTTTGAGACAGGATTTTATGTATCCCTAGCTGGCATGGAACTCTACTATGTAGACCAGGCTGGCCACGTCTGTGTAGACACAGTGCTTATCCAAATTGGATAGTTTCTAGCTTTTAGTGGGGAAAACAGTATTATAGGCACAGGATACTGTGAAACTAATAGAACAGCTTGATCTAAAGTGTGAAAAGAAGAGGTGTGAAGCTGAAAAGGCAAGCAAAAGGTGAAATGAAAACCCACTTAAGCCACACTAATGAACTTGGATCTGAACAGAACACACAGTTATGATTATGTTGGACTGGGAAGGAGTGTATTTGGGCATCTGCACAGACCAGAGGATCATTACAGGAAGCCGAAGGTCGGTGGAATTTGCTTTTCTCCTCACATTTTACATCAGTTCCAAACTTTTAAGAATTTTCATTGTCTTGTGGAACAACCAGTTCTTCAAGATAAAATTATGGAGCATTACATATATTCGCCCCAGTTTTGGACATTTTATTTTATAACATTATTTGCTATAAATTCTGTAGCTGAAACATTGATTGTTTTTATCAGCTGCTCTGGATTTTTGTTTTGGAAGCACAAAGTTTATGGGGCAGCTCTTCAGTATTTTTTTTTAATCAGGTGCCATCTTATGTAACTTTCTGCCTTCTTCCTTGTTGCTTTCATGAAGGATCTAGAGATTGGATATGTATCTGAAGGAGACTATAGCATCTTGTTCTCAGCCCTGTAATTCTCATATAATTTTGCTGTCTACTTACATTGATCCTCAAGGCCTATTACTATAACAAATCTAAAAAGGATATTTGGGTCAACCTTTTGTTTAAAAATATATTGAAGTTAATATATAAAGTAGCATGGAGCAGGGTGTGGTGGTAATGGCTATAGTGCCAATTATGTCATAGGCTGAGAGATCACTCAGGTTGAGTTTGTATCACCCTGGTTAGCATAACAAGACCCTTGTCTCAAAAAAAATTTTTTTTGGCCAGTAATTGATCACAAGCTTAGGAGTTAAATTTATGGTGTACAACATTTTACGTTTTTCAAAGGTTTCACTTCATGCTTCAGAAATCAATTGCTTGTGCAGCCAATTAAGCCGACCAGGTTCCTTTCTTCGTGGGGTTCTGGTGTGCAATGGTTGCAAACAGCATCCTCCTTGGTAGTGTATGCAGCCTGTTGAATGTGCAGGTTGCCCAAAGGGACCTTGGAGACAGTTTTCAGGTGGATAATCATGTCTCATTGCAATGCTATTTCCATCCTAGGTTCTAGACAAGTGTTTGGGCATCCCAGGACACAGTGGTCAGGGTTCACATTGGTCAGGTCAGATCTGTCCACACCAAGCTGCAGAATAAGGAATGTGTGGCTGAGGCCTTGTTAGAGCCAACTTCAGCTTTCCTGACAGCCAGAAGATCCACATCTTAGAGACGTGGGCTTTTACCAAGTTTAATGCAGATCATTTTAAAGCCCTGGTAGCTGAGAAGTGGCTTTACCTGATGGCTGTGGGGTCAAAATATTCCCAGTTGTGGCAGACCTAGCTTTCCCAAGACCTTAGGAAATTTTAAAAATCTTTATCTAACTTTCAATTTTTCTTTTCTAGGGGTTCCACACGTTTCTTCAAAATGAATGTTACTCTCCATTTCTTAAGAACTTTTCCCAGGTTACTGGTGCCATTTACCTTTCATAGGAAGAGAAAGAATTTATATTCAACAATTCTACAGAGATATATGTCTTCCAAAGTACCTTCTTTGTCCTGTCATAACAGTACATCCCCTCCTAAACAGCTGGAATTGGATGGGTGGAAAACTACGATGAAATCTAGCATTCAGGAAGATGCTGTTTCAACAGTTTCAGATAAAGATAAAGATTCTCTGGCTACCACCAGAGAATTAATTGAGATGTGGAGATTGCTTGGCAAAGAAGTACCAGAACATATCACTGAAGAACAACTTAAAACCCTTATGGAATGTGCTTCTAAATCAGCAAAAAAGAAGTATTTACGATATTTGTGTGTTAAGGAAAGGTTGAAAAAAGCTGAGCAAAAAAAGAAGGCAATAAAAGCAGAGGCCAGGGAAGAAGCCAAAAAGGCCAGGTTGCTAGAAACCACCGAGGAAGAACAGCGGGACTTTATGTTTCTTCGCCTCTGGGACCGACAGAGAAACACTGCAATGGGTTGGAAGGGTGTCCAGGCTATGCAGTTTGGACAACCTTTGGTTTTTGACATGTCTTATGATAATTATATGAAAACAAGTGAACTTCAGAATACTGTTTCTCAACTTTTAGAAAGTGAAGGATGGAACAGAAGAAATGTTGATCCTTTCCACATTTATTTCTGCAATCTTAAAACAGATAGTGCTTATCATAGAGAGTTAGTTAGGCGTTATGGAGAAAAATGGGATAAATTGCTCTTAACAGCAACTGAAAAATCTCCCATCGATTTATTTCCGAAGGACAGTATTATATATTTAACAGCAGATTCTCCCAATGTTATGACTACTTTCAAACATGATAAAATTTATATAATTGGATCCGTTGTTGATAAAAATTCACAAACAGGCATATCACTAGCTAAGGCTAAACGGCTAAATCTAGCAACAGAACGCCTTCCATTAGATAAGTATTTACAATGGAATATTGGTAACAAAAATCTCACTTTAGATCAAATGATCCGTATTCTGCTCTGCGTGAAAAACACTGGTAGCTGGGAAGAGGCTCTGAAGTTTGTTCCCAGGAGAAAGCATTCTGGCTATCTAGAGGTTACTCAGCACTCTAAGGAAGTTTTCAGGAAACTGAAGAAAAGATGTTAAGTTTATTTCCAAAAGGCCTCTTAAATGTACGCATATGGAAAAAGTGACCTAAATGAGAAACTGTGATAATGTAAGAACTAAATAGATTGGAAATGGTTAAAATAACATATATCTTCAAAAGTGGAATTGTCTCTTAAAAGTAGTCTTTCCAGAATAACAGTAGAGGCGTTGTTTGGTGGTTTGCTTGCTTTTTGTTTGTTTTTCAAGACACAATTTCTCTGTAGCCTTGTGTGTATAGCGAGGCTGGCCTCCCAACTCAGTGATTTGCCTTGTTTTGCCTACCAAGTATTGAGATTAAAAGTGTGTACTACCATCGCTGGGCTATGTCTTTTTCTTATTTAAATATCTACAAAACTTTGAAAGTATGTTTTATTCGTTGTAAAAACAGAGAAGTTTATAGTTTCTAGAATTGAACAAAATAAAACATTGTAGCACTTTTTTTTGGTAGCAGATTTTTGACTATTAGACTTTCCTTTTTGGCTTGGGAATTTTGTCGGTGGGGAGGGATTTCTTAAGTAGCCTATGCCAGCTTCAACTCCTGATTCTCTGTTTCCACATCCCAAATGAGGGGATTGCCACCATGCCTGGCTCCATTATACATATTCTTTATCCATGTCAAACTATTCTTTCTTGAGAAAGTAGATGAAAACTTTCTAAATTTGGTGTAGCCATTATGAAATTAAAGCCTGTATACAATGCTAGGCATGTTATCAGCACTAAGGTAAGGTATATTTCTTAACGCAATCTTGGTTATCCAAAAAATTGCTTTTCCCTGGTGTGTTCGGTGATTTCCTTATACTATGAAAAATGAGTTTGGATGTAAAACCAAATTCTTAGGGGAAAAAAACTGGATTGGGAGGATGGGCTCTTGCAGAGAACTTGAGTTCAGTTTCCAGAACCATATCAGGTGGCTCACAACCACCTGTAACTCCAGTTCCATTGGATCTGACATCTCTTAAGGGCACCTGCACCAAACAAGGATACAACCCACGTAGGCATATACAGACATGAATACAAATGCTGGAAAAAACAAGTAATTGGTTAATGGATACTACTTATTGTGTAGATAGCATTTCTAGGAAATAGTTTTTCCAGTCATGGCGTTGAATATTTAAGTTATTATGGTTTGAAAAAGAATAGTCCCCATAGGCAGTGGCACTATTGCCTTGTATGAGTAGGTATAGCTTGGTGTGCCTTGTTAGAGTAGGTATAGCTTGTTGGAAGTGCATAACAAGTAGTGGCCTTTGAAGTCAGATCTCGTTCCATGTCGATTGTGGCAGTCTTCCTGCTGCCTGTGGATCTAGATGTAGAACTCTGTTCCTGCAGCACCGTGTCTACCTGCACGCCAACATGCTTCCTGCCATGAGGATGATAGTCTAAATCTCTGAAACGGTAAGCCACTCCAATTGAATGTCCTTTACAAGAGTTGCTGTGGTCATGGTGTCACTTAACAGCAATAGAAACACCCTAAATGAAGAAAGTTTTTTTTTTTTTTTTTAGTTATTGTGTATTTGAATGTATGTGTGAATGTAATACACACATTCCCCTAAGCAAATCCATGAGACCAGAAGAAAATATCCCTTACTGAGTTTTGAGATGCCCAACACTGGATGCAGGGAAGTGAACCTGGATTCAAATGCCTGAGCCATGTTTCTGGTCTCAGACGTATGATTTGGATTCTTCGGGGTTTCTTTGAACCAAAGCTTTAGCTTAACATCAAGTTGGAGACCGCCAAGTCTATATAAGATATTCAAGAAAAGAGCAACCTAGGGTGTTAGATCTTTCTCTTTTTGAGACAGGGTCTTAGGGTATAGCTCTGTTTGGCCTTGAACTCACAGACATCCATCTGCCTCTGCCTACCAAGTGCTGGGATTATAGCACAGGAAATGTGAGAATCTTAAATACCTTGTAGAACCATTCAGGAGAAATGGTAAAACAAAAGGAACTGCTATATGATAGTTCCTGATACTTGCATATAATTGTGTGCTAAACAGCAAACTGAGAACTTTGACTTAGATTACAAAATTCCTACCATATCCCCCACTACCATACTACTCTAAAGGTACTTTCCCATCCTCTACTTGAAGCTTGAGTTACCCATTAACAAATACTGAACAGCTTTCATGTAGTAAAACCCCTATATAAAGTGCTATGATTTATAAAGTGCAATTAAAAAGTGGCTGCTTTTTAATTGTTCTGGAGCCTGCCAGTGGGGAGAGGATTGAGATAAAGCAAGACAGTAAAAACTGTAGCAGCCCAGTTTATTTCACAGTTCCTTTTTATAGTCAAAGCAAAACATTAATACAAGGAAGAGGTTCGTGGAGCAGCCAAACTTGTTTTCTTAAACCACCTCTCTATAGCAAAAATGGTCCAAGATCACACAAACAAGTTAAAGGAGCTTTGGCAAAATATCCTGTAATTTTCAAGGTAAAGGCCAGAGCAAAAACAGGTTTTTTGGGGCTGAATACTTAATAACAAAGCAGCTTCCCAAACAAACAGCTCTTCACATTGGTGAGTATGCATGCATGTGTTGATAAGCTGTCTTGATTTAGTTATTTTGAGACATGTTCTCACTATGTAGACCAAAGGTTTTGAGATCATCCTGCCTCTGCCTCTGGGGTTAAAGGCATGTGCCACCGTCCTTGGTGCCACTATTCTAATTTTTTAGAATAGTGTCCTGTTGAAACTGGAGTTGGCTGATTTGGCTGCAATGGCTGGCCAGCAAACCCCGGGGAACCTGTCCCAGTCTCCCCAGCACTAGGACTAGAGGCATCCCAGCTTTTTATGTGACTACTAGGAATATGAACTCTGCTCTTGAAACAACAGAATAATGAAATATAGCAAACACTTTATCAACATGTGTTGATAATTTTGAGTTTTGACGACAGGATCTCATGTAGTTCAAGCTGGCTTTGAGCTGGCTGTGTAGCAAAGGATGGTATCTATCCCATGACCACCTGTTGAAGAGGTACTAGTATTATTTATTTGGATACTGGATCTCCTGCATACCAGGCTGATCCTACCTCTACCTCCCAAGTGCTGGAGTTATATAACTGTGTCACCACTTCGTTTATGCAATGTTGGAGATGAGACCCATCGTATTTTTTGCATGTTAGGCAAACACTGCCAATTGAGGTACACACACTGGTATTTTGCAGAGAAGTAAAATCAGGTCTGTGGGTAGCAGCTCTCAATGATGCTTGGAGGACAGCTCAGGATTTTAAACTATATTCTCTAGCACTGATTGTATATTGCACGGTAGTAATTGACCAAATTTGGGCAGAGGGCTTAGTGAGTATAGAAAAAGAAAACAAACATAGATGAAGCTGTAGGCATACATGGTGTATGGACTTCAACAATTAATGAATATACTAAAGGTTTCTAGAGGACGTGGTAGTTAACAGGAGTCTTTGACTTGATAGAGAAGTTGTGGCCTGCAGTGGTTATTGTTAAGTAAAAGACTAACACTGGAGCGAGAAAAATGGCAGGGAAGCTACAAGACAGTTCTATTTATTGTGCCTGTGCAGATTAAGAGGCTAAACTGGCAGTAGCTTTTATGAGAAAACTCCCCACAGGATACTTTTTCCTTGAAAGAATACCATGATTGGGCTGGAGAGATGGCTCAGAGGTTAAGAGCATTGGCTGCTCTTCCAAAGGTTATGAGTTCAATTCCCAGAAACCACATGGTGGCTCACAACCATCTATAATGATATCTGGTGCCCTATTCTGGCATGCAGGCATCCACGCAGGGAGAGAGAACACTGTATACCTAATAAATAAATCTTAAACAAAAGAATACTGTGATTTAACAAGTAGACAGTTATGGAACTTAAGAAAATACCTTAAAATATTAAAAAGTGAATAACTTCTAGTTCAGAGGAAATCTGAACGTTGGGGATGAGCTGGGGCTTATTGTAGACGTAGAGAAGGGAAGAGAATAAGGTAAAAACAAGGCTGACATCTTTAACTATATCAAACTACCCTTTTTTCTAGGGAGGACAGCTCCTGCCTTTGAGAGTGTATCCTTTTTACGTGTGTGTATGTTTATGTATGCAAGTGAGTGTGGGTACTTGCACACTTCAAGAGGCTGTCGGACTTCTGGAACTGGAGTTACAAACCGCTGTAGAGCACCTAGCCTGCGTACTGGGAGTTGGACTGGAGGGCCGCGTCCCCCCTCTCCCCCTTTAATATTTGCTCTCTTGCTTGCTACAACTCTCAAGCTAAAGTTTTCATTAGCGCAAAAACCGAGGAAAGTTTTCCGCAACAATTTCCGTAAGGATTTAGTACGTGATCTTCCATAAGCTGCTTTTCGGTGCCCGTATACGAAAGGATACTTTCACACTGGACAGCGCATGAGAGATACCAATACCAGACGGCGGTCGATAACTGCTGAGTTTTCCCTGTAAGAATACAGCCCTGTCCCATACGATGAAGAGCCAGCTGCAAGCACCCCTGGGCATGCAAAAACCTAGGATGCTACCAGCCCTTCCGCGGTCAGGCAGTCCACAAGAACCCGGACCTGCCCTGTGCCAGCGCATCCCTCCGTACCCACCACCACCACACACCCCGTTCCCGCGGCGGCAAGCCTACGATGTCACATCCGTTTCCGTCTCCGCTCCGGGGCCGCTCTAGGCTGCTGCCTCGCTGGCCCGCCCGAAGCTTTATGGTTGCTGGGCGGCGCCGTGACGTCCTGGCCGGGCTGCAGGGGGAGGCCGCGGCGGGGAAGATGGCGGACGGGAAGGCGGGAGAGGAGAAGCCTGAGAAGCCGCAGCGAGCAGGAGCCGCCGGAGGTGAACACAACCCCAGCGTCGCGGGCTGCGGGGGCTGCCCGGCCTTTGTTTGGGCTTCCCGGGGTGGGCGAGTGGGGGCGGGGGCTTACGGCATCTCTAGCGCGGGCGGAGCTGGCGCTCGCCGGGCCAAAGCCTGGGCCCCGCTGAGCGCCGGGCACGCCCGGTGTGGCCCGCGGGGCATCCAGGCCCACGTCGCCCCCTCAGAAGAGAGGCCGCCGGTTACCACCCGGCCCTGAGGAGGGAGGGGGAGCCTGAGCTCGGGGGGGAGCCGGAGCGGCCGTGCGGGGGACAAACAGCAGAGAGCTCAGGCCCCGCTGCGCACTCGGGCCCAGCGCGAGCGCCGAGCCGCCGCCGCGGGCACTGGCCGCAAGCCGGCTTTCCGAGGGCGCCGGCCTCCCGCTTACCCGTAGTTAAGTCCGCCTGGTGCCCACTTTTCGCTGAGGAGGTCGGAAGCCCCCAGCCCTCTCTTTGCTGTGCTTTCAGACATTTATAAACCCTGCGATGGGATCAGTCCTCGAGGGAGGGCGGCGGGGGCGGGGGGCGGGCGATAATCCGGTTCAAGCAGCAAAAGCTTGAAGCTAGGGTCTGATTCGCTTTCTTTACAGTATCTGTCTGAGGCTGCTGACAGCTGAGTCAATGCCAGATATTTAGTTGGCGTAGTAGTCAGGTGTGATCTTCCTGTAATTTGTCGCGAAATCAAACTCAGATTATAGCTATCTTTTTTGTCCCTCCTGCCCCGTAATTTGTGATCCTGTGCAGAAAGGAAAAGAAACTGGTAGTCTCTCTACCCCTACGCCGTTTTGTAATACCGATAATTAACATGTGTGGGCGAATCATAATGTCTTGTTTAGAATGTTACAATATTTCACTCTCTAGATCCCTTTGGTCTTATCCCTGAAATACTTATATGGGAGAATATATAGACTCCGTAGCTCATAGAAGCAAATAATAGGGTCTGCTAGGTTTGTTAAATTGTCCTGGCATTAAAAATTACTGAAGAGGTAAATGTAATGTTACTCTGAACTCAGAATTTGCTTTAAAAATGTGTACCGTGAGTACTGTTAGTTGAGCCGTCCCCGCTTGTTTATTTGTTTGGGATAGAATCTCATTTAGCTCAGGCATCCTGAGTACAGGAATCATAGGCTCATGGCCACTTTGTCAGGACTCTTCCTTGTTTTTGTTTTGTTTTAAATAAGTTAACTAGTAAAATAGCTAATGAAACTATTTTAGTTAGTTCTTAGTTGCTTTAGAACTCTCCAGTATTGTTAATAGTATTTTGTGGAAAAACTGTAGCGTAAAGTATTGTAGGTAGCTCTGAATTGAAGGTCCTTTTTACTTGACTGAGAAAGTTGTTTTAAGATACTGCCAAAATGTACTTAATAGATATAAGTCCACTGTGTAATATACTTGCCAGCCTTTCAGTAGTTGAAGGACATTCTGTAGTAAGAATATTGTTTCCATCTTAACAGCGTTAGGGATTGTATGTACTTTGCTAATCAGTACTAAAAAAAAAATTATGGTCTTTGTTGGTAACTTAAAATAACTGTCCTTTTCTGCATACTTTGCCTCATTTCATAGAGATCATTTAAGGTCAGACATTTGTAATGGAATTATGCAGAGGAATTATAACAGAAACATTTCAACCCATAGATACAACTGAAATAAGTTTGTGGCAAGTACATTCAGTTCTTTTGGAAAACTTTGTCTGGACTTGGCAATTTTTCTTTAGTGCCACAGTCCACAGTGTTGGAAATAGAAGTATTTTTTTTTCTATCCATTTAGTCTTGTTATTCATGCTGGAGATCGAACCCAAGGCTACATTTATGCTAAGGATGCACTTCATTGCTGTGCTCTATTTTAGTAAATAGAATATTCCCATAATTAAAGTTAATGTCTCTACTAAAGAGACTTTTTGAACTACCTCTTTACCCTCTTGTCTACTTGGGGAAACTGGTTGGTTGGTTGCTTGCTTGATTTTTCTGTGTATCAGAGCCCTGGCTGTCCAGGACTCCTCACTTTTTAGACCACAGGCCTTGAATTTACTGTCTGTCTGTCTATCCACCTAGGTTTTGTTTGTTTAGGGTTTTTTGTTTTGTTTTGAGACACAGTTTAAAGAAGATAGTTTATACCTGGTGGTGATGGCACATGCCATTAATCTCAGCACTCAGTAGACAGAGGCAGTGGATCTCTGTGAGTTCCAGGACAGCCTGGTCTACAGAGTGAGTTCCAGGACAGCCAAAGCTAGACACAGAGAAACCCTGGCTCAAAAAAAAACAAAAAGGTAGTTTGTTTTTTTTTAAACCTGTACAAAATCAGACATTCTGTTCAAAGTGCTTGTTGTTGAACTAGCATGGTGATACAAGCCCATGATCCCAGGTTCCCTGCAGATGAAGCAGGAGGTGTGCAAGTTACAGGAATGCCTGGCCTTGGCCAACACAGCAAGAGCCTGTATGTAAATGAGAAAACTATTTGGGCATGTAGGTCAGTGGTATAGCACTTACATAGCATGTGTTCAGTCCTTGGTGCCACAAAGTACTAATTAATCTAAAGATGCACCATTCCCAAACTGCATGAAAGGGGATTTGTAGTCTTGAGTCTTTAATTCTTTTACTTGTCAGTTACTGTATTTGACAGTCCCCAACCCCCATTCTAGCTTTGCCCCATTTTCTTATTGAATGTGTCAAGGCAGTCACTTAGGGCATCTTCTGTTTCTTTAAAAGTAAGTTTGACTCATTGTCTCAGAATGTAGCATGTGGTAGACTGGACAAAAGATCAGCCAGTCTTTTCTGTCTTTCTGGTATGTTCTGATATGTTTCTTATACAACAAGCATAAGATACTCAAGATGTTAAGTCATTATTGACATAAATACATTCAAGCAAAATTTTTGAAAGACATCTTGCTTTCTACATCTACATATATCTGTGTACTTCCTTGAAAGTTAAGATTAGCTCTTCATTCATGAGAAAATAATATATAAGACAAAGTCTGACTTTGGATAGCTCTTACAAGTAGCTTAAAACCAGTGCTAGACCGCTTTTCGAGTAGCATGAACTCTTAAAAGATTACTTTGAAATTCTTTTTCAACTCCAAAGGTTATGAAAGGTGTATCTTTAGTAACACAACGCTTAAGAGCCAAACTATCTGGGGGTGGAGCCCAGTATGGAGTGCTTGCCTTGTATATGCAGAGTCCTGGGTTCAGGGTGGTGAAGGAGGGAAGAAGAGGCTATAGACTGAATTGACATGTTCATGACTACATGTTTTGTATGATTAGGACTACATTACTGAGAATATTATAATTTGTTAGCTATATGTTTTACCTTAACATATGATTATTTACAAGTTAGTTTGTGTAAGAGAATTTGTTCATCTTAATTTCTAAACATCAAAATTCCACTAATGGAACCAAGATTAATGTACAACTAATACAGTAATGTTTAGCTGATGGGTATTTACTTTTTGTGAACTCTGTGTTTATAATTTTAAATTGCTCTGTATTTTATGCTAGTTAATTCATGGGAGCCTCTTGTACTGCCACACAATCTCAGTTCCTGCTGTACACTCTAACAAGCAGTGAAGAGACTGTTGGGTCAGTAGGTGACAGCTGCAGAGGTATCTTCCTTGTAAAGATGCTTTTTGAGGTTGCTGCTCCCATCAATCTGCTCAGTAAAAATAGCTCATCTTGGTAAGTTGTTTCGACTTCACCAGGACCTGAAGAAGAAGCAGAAAAACCTGTGAAAACTAAGACTGTTTCTTCCAGTAATGGAGGGGAAAGTTCCAGTCGCAGCGCTGAAAAGCGATCAGCTGAAGATGAAGCTGCAGACCTCCCAACAAAGCCTACAAAGATGTCCAAGTTTGGATTTGCCATAGGTAGTCAGACAACAAGGAAAGCATCTGCCATCTCCATCAGACTCGGAGCAAGTGTGAGTTGTTTTATGTGTCCTCTTGGAATGGCCCTTAAAGATGAGTTTCCTCCGTCTGTTTTTCCTGGTATATATAGAGAAAATAAAGCAAATGTTAAAAAGGTAAAGTGCTTTAACTTACATGTAAGTAGTCAAGAACTAATGAACACATGGGAAAGGCCTGTGAATTCTGTCTCAAAGCAGTTGAAGAAAAAAGGCATATTGTAGCAAATGCATAATTTATAAAGTAATCACTTAGAATTTTTCTTAGTTGAGCAACATCTCTAAAAAATATTTGGGAAAATTTTTAAAGCCTTTTATTATTGGTATATTAACAGTAATAACTTGTATTGTGCAGCAGCTATGCTTCATAGGATATGCTTAGCATTTGAGAGGTCTTGGAGTTAATACCAAGCATTATTACCACAGATCGCAATAATAACTCAATAAATCAGCTCTTTGTAACTTACAGGATTGATGTAGTAAAAAAAAATTCTTATCTCTGGTTGGTTTTGATTTTTAATTCTTTTTTTTTTAATTCTTAAAGGCCAGATGTATATTGTTTTATTTATGCCATAGATGTTCATTTCAGAGATTTTTAAAATGAAAGCTTTACATTCTCAATCATTTTCTTACTAGAGTTTGAATTATCTTTCTAAGAGCAACCAATTCTCAGAACCCCCAATTCCACCATGTTTTTTTTCTTTTTAAAAAGAAAATTTTATTTTGAACAAAATGATTGATGCTTTTAATTCATTAACATTTTTCTTTATATCCTCTGGTTCTTTATAATTTTTTAAAAATCACATAGACCTAACTGCATAAATACTTGATTTCTGAAGGATAATACTTGTATTTACTCTTTAGTAGTTTAAACGTGTATGTTTATAAAGTGTATCTTGATCATATCCTATGTAAGTGCCTTCATATCATTATAAAGAATCTTAAGATGTAAGCACATTAGCATCTTAGGACCATCACTAGTTTGAAAAAGAATGCAAGGGGATGTGAACAATTAGTATCCTCTCCCCTCCTGTGTTGGAGACTGAATCCCAGGACTCAGTAATGCTAGGGAGCCTCTCTGTCACTGAACTGTGTACCCATTACCCTGGCATATGCAATTTCTAATAGTTGTCCAATTAAGTGGTGCTAAGATTGGAAGGTAGTGTGGTAGTATCATGGATAGAGGGAGAAAAATAAGAGTATTCACTAAGGATCTGATCAAAAGGATCTTGTAAGACAAAGGAAAGGTTTGCAAGCCTGAATACTTAAAAACACTATGAAACTGAACTATCCATGGGAGTTCTTTAGAGCCTTTTGTAGTTAAAATTTCAAATGAAATTGACCAAAGAAGTACAAAGGAGGAAGAATCACTAACAGGTACCTCTCTTGACTAGGAACATCAGACAGGGGAGATACCCAACAGAAGGTCTGAGAATTGAGATAGTCTTTATAAAAAGCCAGAAGCCAACAGAGACATATTTTCAAAAAGGAGCTGGTAATCCTAATCGAATGTGGCACACTAGTCACTGGTGACCCTGGGAGCTTATTGCAGTGGGATAGAAAAGAAATGGGTGGTGAGAAGACTAAGTGGGACAGTGAGGAGAATTTAGAGTGAATAGAAAGAAGCAATGGAGAGGAACAGGATTGCAGGTTAAAGGAGAAACTAACTGGTACAGAAAGAGTGATGCCCCTTGTATTCTAAAGTCATAGGAGGGTTACTGTGGGCAGCAGCATTCTGTGAGTGCCCTTAGTCTAGATAATAAACTGCAAGTCCCAATGAATGAAAGACTGTTGGATATATGAAATTAGTAAAGTAAGCCTACCTGCTTGGAACTCTTCCTTTCAAAGATATAATGGGTTTGGTGTAAGCTTATGAAAGCATTAAAAAAAATTGAATAAAACATGAATAAAATTGAACCTTCTAAGAGCAATTATTTTTTATTTAATTTTTATTTAACAATATAAATTTTGTGATAATTCTGTTAATGTTTCTTCTCCAGAAGCCTAAGGAAACAGTTCCAACTCTTGCTCCAAAAACACTTTCAGTAGCAGCAGCTTTCAATGAAGATGAAGATGTAAGCTAATACCTATTTATTTTTAAAAACTGTGTGTGTGCAGGTGTGTGTGATGTGTGCATGAAATACATGTGTGCCGAAGTATGCATGTGGAAGTCAGAGGACAACTTTGGGGCGTCAGTTCTTTTCCTCCATATAGGGTCTAGGGAATATGTCAGGGCTGTCAGGCTTACCTGCCACACCGTTTACCTTCTGAACCATCCTGCTGGCCGTTATTTTGACTTTAACCAACTAGTCCTTTTAAGAAGATAATGGCAGATGGAGAGATGGCTCAGTGATTAAGAGCATGTACTGTTCTTCTAGGGGATCTAGGTTCAATTCCTGACACCTATACCATGAGGCTCACAAACACCTGTAACTCTTACCTCAGAGGGATCCAGCTCCCCTGGCTTGCACAAGCACCTGCACGCATATGCAAATACTCATGCAACACACACATCCACAAATAATTAAAAATAATAAAATTTTTTAAAAGAGAGGATGATATTAATAGAAAGTTAGTGTTTGTACTAATGGTAATTAAATTAATATTAGAAAAATTTTTGTAATGCATAAGAAAATTGGATTTCTTGTTTTGTGGTGCTAGATACTGATCTTAATGCCGTGTAAATTCCAAGTAACTCTTCTACCATTGAGGTACCTATCAAAAACTAAAAATTTGATGTTTGTTGACAAAAAGTAAGTCTTTAGATGTTGCTAATTTAGGCAAGAAGCTTAAGAATCAAGTCAAATGCTTATAATCATACTAGGAAGTATGTGTAGCAGTGCACATGCCACCATGCCTGGCTTTAAGAATTTCCTTTTTCACATTTACTTACGTGTGTGTGCGTACACACATCTATATACACATGTTCACTTGAATGTATAGAGGTCAAAAACAACTTACGGAGTTAGTTCTTCGATTGTGTGGGTCCCTGGGGTCAGTTAAGGGTTGTTTGGCTTGATGGCAGGCACCTTTACCCAGCGACTAATCTCAGTAGACTTCTCATGCCTGACCTTCTGTGCTGTTGCCGTCCATTGTCTTATAGTTGGTGTCTTCAGTGATGACCGGTGTGCTTGCAGACTACAAAAAGCAGCTGCATGGTACATCTGTAGCAGGAACAACAGTGCAGGGGATTCTGCCAGAATTTCCTTTCAATGAGTTTGTTCCAGAGTGAGCTTAAGGTGTCTCTTGCTATTCCTTCTGTCCCAGTTCTCTTGTGCCCCCTATAGTCTTGACATTATACTCAAGGATGATCAGTGGAATTTTCCAGGTTTTTTTTTCCTTCTTTGTGAAAAACATGGTCACACACATTTCAGGCTGACTGGCTTGTAACTTGATATGTAGGATGGCTTTGAATTTCAAATCCTCATGCTTCTACCTCTCATGTGTTAGGATCACAAAAATAAACTACCATGCCCAGTTTTCTTTTTCTTTCTTTCTTTCTTTTTTTTTTTTTTTGCCCCCAAGACAGGTTTTCTCTATGTAGCCCTGGCTGTCCTGGAACTTGCTCTGTAGAACAGGCTAGCCTTGAACTCATATAGCTCTACCTGCCTCTGCCTTCCAAGTTCTGGGACTATGCCTGGCCATACCTGGTTTTTATGTGGTGTGGAGGATCAACCCTGCCAAGATCCTTGTGAATTTTAGGCAAGTTGGGATTAGAGGCTCACAAATCTCACTTGACTGTTTTCTTTTGTTTAGTCTTTGAGACAGACTTTTTAGCTGAGGCTAGTCCATGAACTCAATAGGTAGCTGAGGATAAACTTCAACTCCTGATCTTCCTACCATTCTACCATACTCAGCTGATGAAACATTTGGATATATACAAGTCCAGAAGGAAAAGATAACATAGAAAGTAGGTGAAGTATGTAAATGGGAACTGTTGGTACCTGCATTGCAGCAGTGCTTTTAACAGTGTGGCTGTTTCTCACATGTTTATTTTTCTTTGTAGTGTGCATTAGTTCATCTTTGCAGATGGAGAAGTGTGCCTAAGTAAGCACTACGTTAGGCTGTGGCTTTGATGCTCAGAGCTATGCACCGTAACTCACTGTCTTCCTTAATTTTAAAGAAAGTTGGGGATTTGTTTTGTTTTTAAGACAGAGTCTACTCTGTATCCAGAATTGGAACTCAGAGAAGTCTGTCAGCCTCTGCCTCCTGATTACTAACAGAGAAAGTGTGCATCACTGTGTCTGACTCTCTTCAGTTATATTTGTTTTTTGTTTTATTCTGTGTTATGGCTCAAGAATACTTTGGTGAACAAGAATGGAGAGATGGCTCAACGTTAAAGAGTGCTTTCTTCCCTTCCAGAGGACCTAAATGTTTTAGCACCCGTGTATGGCAGCTTCTAGCATCTTTAACTAGCTGCAGGGGGATCAGTGGCTTCTGTTCTCTCAGGGCACCTGTGCCCACCCTCACACCCCCACAGATATATAAAGAGAGTCAATTTAAGTTTTTCTGTTGTGAGTATATACTTTGACATTGTCTGGAACCAGTTTCTTGTAAACACCTAGGCAGGTTCCGTGTCTTTGCTGGTGTGAAAAGTGCACCTGAGCACATGAAGTTCATATGTCTCGTTGATACACTTGTTTCTTTCTTTGGTTATAGTTACAGGTTTTTGAGGAACCTCTTATATTGTGTTTTGGCTGTACAAATAATTTACATCCTTGCCTAATTAGTATGTGAGAGTTACCTACTCTTTATCCTACTCAAAGTTTGGTTTTGTGAAAATGGCTGATTTAAATTGTGTGGTGTGTGTGTATTCATATTCATGTTGTGTGGGAGTGCTCGTACATGTGTGTGAAGGCCAGAGCTTAGCATCAGATATCTTTTCAATTAGTCCTCACCTTTTTTTTTTTTTTGAGATAGGGTGCTGTTGGCTTGGAACTTGATAATTCATTTAGACAGGCTGGCCAGCAAGCCCCTAGAATTCTTCTGTCTTCACCTGGCCACTATCGGAATTACAGGCAGGCACCACTGTACTTAGCACAGCTGGGGATTAAGCTCAAGTCCTCATTCTTAGTGACTGGGCTATCTTCTCACCTAAGATTAAAAAAAAAAGGACAACATACTAATTGTACTTAGTGGAACACTGTTGGCTTCCAGTTCACATATATAATGTGTAGAACATGAGAATTTTACTATATTTTTTAAAGTAACTGTTAAGATAATTCACTACTTTTCTTTTAACAAAATTGATGGCATTTAAACACATTAGAGAGCTAAAATTTTTCATTCTTAGTAACCAAGTGAATAATTTTAGCGTATTCATCTCAATTTACTTGTTCTGCAGAGCGAGCCAGAAGAAATGCCTCCAGAAGCAAAGATGCGGATGAAGAATATTGGAAGGTACCATAGGTTTTCGTAATTATTACAGAGCTATAGAGAAATCGAGGGAAAGAATAAATTGCATGTTTTACATGAATCCATACTATGCCCACATGAGCCTACAAAGCATTAAAATCTAAATCTATCCCTGAGCTTTACGTCTGTGATTCAAATAAAAGCAGTCCCATGGCTGCCAGCCTTCCATCCTCTCTACTAGACCTTAGAGTAAGGATTGTATCTGATATTGTTACCGGTGAGAACGAAGTACTTGCGCGCACATATACACTTTCATTGTTTACTTTTGAGATGGTCTCACCATACCGCCCTATCTTTCCAAAAGCTGGACTTGAACTCACAGAAATTTTATATTCACCTGCCTCTGCCTCCAAAGTGCTGGGATTAAAGGTGTTTGCCACCCAGCCCACACGTTTAAACTGAAACTGAAACAGAAGTTTACATAAAGTGTGACACTGCACATTTCTGTGTTTGACACATCTTTGGATTTTTGTTTCGTTTTTACAAATGCTGGTGATAAGCCACCAAAGTAGTTTTTTAACCTTATTTGTGGGTTTTATGTCACTTGCAAGATTTTTTGTTTGTTTGCTGCAGTGCTGGGAATTGAACTGGTATTCTGGATAAGTATTCCTCAACTGAGTTTATTCCTCCAGCCCTCGGCAGAGCTTCAGAGCTGCAACAGCATCTGCTGTTACTGTATTACTGTAAATGTGTGTTGAAAATGCACATTTGAGTGTGGAGTAGAGCTCAGTGATAGAGCCCTTGACCAGGATGCACTAGCCACTCCCTAGGCTTTCTTCAGTACCACAAAAGTGGGCCTGCGGGTGCATGCCTACAATCCTGATACTCAGATGGCAGGAGGCGGGTGGACCTCTGCATTCCAGGCAGCCTGAACTGATCATATAAAACACTAGGCTCCCCTTTCCATTCCTATCCTTACTGCAGACATACTGACTGAATGTAAAGACTTAACTCCTTATAGAAAAGGCATTTTAAAAAGTCTCTGCAGGGCCTTCTATTATAGTGGATGCTGAGCAAATGTATATTTATTAGTAAGTTTAAGACAGACCACAGCAACAATTTGAATAAACTGCATTTCTTTTAACACAGGGACACACCAACATCGGCCGGACCAAACTCCTTTAATAAAGGAAAGCATGGCTTTTCTGATAACCAGAAGCTGTGGGAGCGAAATATAAAATCTCATCTTGGAAATGTACACGACCAAGACAATTAAGTGAAGTGTTTTGAGATTGGGGTGTGGGTGGGTGCACTTAGAAGGAACAGTCTCCTTTTGTTAAGAAAGGTATAAGACTAGCTTTGGAGCCGTTTTTGTTTTTTTTTTTTTTTCCTTTTTCTTTTTTTCTTTTTCTTTTTTTTTTTTTTTAAGATTGAGTGGTACACTAATAAATGAGAGTTTGAAATTAGAGGTAATTTATGTTTTATATACAGATTTCAAGACATTTGCTAATTTTGTAGTTTCATGTGATTAGTTTCCAAAGGTTACAGATAATAAATCAGAAGTGGTACCTTTCTAAGAATTGCATATTTTTTTAGACACAACTATTATTAGCACATTAAGAGGGAAGCCAAAAGTTACTGTCTACTTAAAACTGTAAGCAGTTCCTCTCCTGACTTCACTCCCTCATTATCTAAACTGTCTGGCTCCCAGGAACAGCCATACAGAGAGAAGGGAGTGTTGGATTCAGAAGACAATGTTACTAGACTATTGAAAGTAAATTTAGGTAAATTAAACCTTTTCCTGTGGGCATTTCATTTTGTTTTGGGTTATCATATACTAGTATTGCATTGCTATCAGTGGGTACAGACGCTTTGCTCTTAATTTTTTTTTTTTTGTCAAAAATTCCTATGTCAAGTACTTAGTATTAGAAATAGCCCACTTTGCTGGAGCTTGCCTCCATTCAGGATTCTTCAAAGGACACTATTTGCTACCAAAGTAAATCAGTATTTTGAATGTGCTTCTCTTGGTTTTTATTCTAGTTCCTGTATTTCCATCAGAACTTGAGGCAAATCATAAGGAAGCTGTTTCTTTTAAAGTACAAACCACCACCAAAAATATAAATGTACATACTGCTTTAAGTATTTGGCTGGCTTTTATTTTTTAAAAGGTTTCAATACCAAAAAAAAAGTATAACATTTTATGAAGACAGATGAGGCAACACACTTTCTGTGACTTTTGAAGCATTTAAGTTACTAACTTATTAGATCCAATTTGAATTGAACTCATAAGATTTCTTATTTGTACAACTCCATGGCTTATTTTAAGTATATACATACTGACCAGTGGTTTCAAAAGCACATTTTAATGACTGAACTAGGACAGAAATGCTTCTTCAAACACATTTTCGTTATGAGTCTCTCACCACGTGTACTCTTAAGAGTTGTGTATTGCAGGGTGTTTGTTTTGTATTTTTGTATTGTATATGGGCTTTTTTAACGTGGCAATTGAATGCATCTTTATTAGTCACAGACAAAAGAAATAAAATTTCCTTGAAAATTACAATGTTAATTGGAGGCAGCTTCAATGAGTTTTATGGGTGGTAATTGTTCACTAGGCGTTTTTTAATGTAATGACTTCCAAGAAGCAGCCTGCGCATATTCCTAACACTTTGTTAACTACATTTTAGTTTACTTAATAAGCCCCAAGTAATACAATGGAAATGTACATAGCACTATTAGTTCTTACATGATTTAAGTATATCAAGATACATAAATTTAACTTTTATGTTGGTAAACTGTCCATTTGTCCATTTTACTGTTTGTTGAAATAACATCTCATCTCTCCTACATATTCTTTACTTGACGCAAATGACATATTAACCTGAGGTCAAGATGAGGAGAGAGGTGACTGAGCTGAATGTCTTTACTAAAATTACAATAAATTTTGTCAAACATGATGGTGGTCTTTCTATTTTATTTTTTACTGCATTTAAAAAGATTATAAAATACTTTGTGCATGGCATGCTGGTGGGGTCAGGGAGACATAAAATTGTGGAAATATCACCATTATAGATAAATGTTCCCAGTATCTTAACATACAACCCATTAGACAGTTGTCAGAATAGGTGTATTCGCATCATGTTATTTCCTTACCCTGTTCTATAGATCTTTGCATTCCATTTACAGATGTGATTTTACTCCCAGCCCAAGAACCACTTCATTGTCAGTTCATGCATTGTCTCTGTTTACGCTTCTTCTCCTCAAGCATTTATTGTGAGTGTCTGTGCATACACACCACTGTACACATGTAGAAGGCCAGAGCACAACTTGGTAAAAGAATCTCCTTCACCATGTGGATTTCGAGGATTGAACTCAGGTCATCAGGTTGACAGCAAGCACCTTTGCCCACTCTTGCTAGTCCTCAGCCTCGGAAATGGAAAGTACAAAAATATTTATCTTTTGTTTTCAGTTTTACTCTGACTAGACTCAAATTTGCCTCCCAAGGTACAAGTTGATGTTAATCTATTATATTGTGGAAAAATGTTGGCCAGTTATTTACAGTAGAGCTCGCAATTACGGGTCTGCATAATATTTCCTTATTAAGTTCACTTAGAGTGCTTTGGGGAATACTACTGACCACTGTCTCATTAGCAAGTGCATAGTGTCAGTTCTGTTACTGTTGGTTTTGGTTGGGGTAAGGATTAAACGGAGGCATGCAGCACCCGAGCTGTGTCAGCTCCATCTGCAGTGTTAATTTGTAAAATGGGACTCTGATAGGTTTCCTTTTTAAAAGTATATTATTTGTACCCTTGCATTCTTTTTGCCTTTTGATCTTAATAATTAAATATACTGAGGTTAACGATAAATTCACCCCATTTTTCTAGTGTTTTCCTTTTTCAAAGTTTATATAGGTAGACTTACTTTGAGCATTACACATTTTGATAGGGGTACTGAATAAAAGTTGCTTTTATGTCTTGCGGGAATGTTTTAAATTACTAAGGTAAGCGTTTCAACATGCTGAAATTGCCTCCTGATACCTAAAAAGTGCTTTTGTCAGGAATGAATGTTGAATTTAGTCAAAGGATCCTTTCTCTCTCCATATATTACATCGCAACTTCCTCTCCACTCTTCTTCAAGTCCCTACCCCACCTCCCTTTCCCTGAGAACCATTTCTCATTTGTTCCCTTTCAAGAAAAAGAGCAGGCTTCCCAGGGATATTGCCAACATTGCCTAACTGTCAAAGGATTCTTTCTGTTTTAAGACAGGTTTTTTTGTGCAGCCCTAGCTGTGCTAGAACTCACTTTGTAGTTCGGGCTATCCTCCAACTCAAGGGATTGGCCTGCCTTTGTCTCCCAAGTGCAGGGATTGAAGACATGCTGCTGCCACCCAGCTGTAAAAGGAGTCTTACGCAGTGATTTAAAGGACTCAACCTAAGAGTGTAGCGGAGTTAACAAATGTACGAAGAGACTACTATCCTTGAGTTAGGGAAAGAGACAACTGAATAAGAGAATAAAATGTGGGGGCTGGAGAGGTGGCTCAGTGGTTAAGAGCTCTGTTCTTCCAGAAGTCCTGAGTTCAATTCCCAGCAACCACATGGTGCCTCATAACCATCTATACCCTCTACTGCCTTCCTTATGGCATGCAAATGTATGTACACGTAAGAGCATTCAAAATCTTTTTTAAAAATGTGTAATCATAGGGCAGAAGCTGGAGACAGTTCTGTTGGGAGAGTGCTTGCTTAGTATGCGGAAAACTCTGGGTTTGATCCCCAGTACTGTAAAATCCATGCATTACCAGTAATGCATACTTGGATTCCCAGAACTTCAGAGGTAGAGCAGGAATATTAAAAGTTCAGTATTACCCTTTGCTAGAGAGATACTGAGGCCAGCTTGGGGCACAAGGACCCATCTTGGTCAGAAGGTGGTTTTGGTGGCAGTGGCCAAATTAAGAGTGGCTGCAGGGAAAAGCTGTCGCCACAGTGAAAACATTCGGGAATGTGACCCAACCTCTGTAAGAGCTCTAAGAGTATGGAACTCTCCACCCCAAGGGAAATTAGTAAGAAATAGTACTGTTGTATTTCTTTTTCTGTATAATCCTGTGTTAACTCTGCGTTACCTGGGTAACTGGGAGAGAGAAGAGGAGAGATGTCTAATAAAGTGAAGTAGATCAGCTGTGAGCTAGGGCTCACTTTAAGAGATCTGAGAACTTTGAGCACTGGCCTTGAGGCATATCACAATGGCCATCCATCTGACTATTGCACATAAACACAGCTCTGCATTTATTTTCTTAATTTGAAATGGCTCACACATCTCAAGTTGGTCTTCCAGCTAGGTAGCTGAGGGTAGCCATGAATTGCTGAGTTTCTGCCTCTACCTGCTGAGTGCTGTGATTACAGGTGTATCCCTATATCGTTTTATCCAATGCTAGAGACTGCCCAGGACTTCATGCATTCTAAGCAAGCACTCTACCAACTGAACAGCCAAAGCCCTCCTGTGAACGTTTCTTGGTTTGGTTTAGTTTTTTGAGACAGTCTCTGAAAAGTTCCAGACAGGCCATGCTGGAACTTGCTGTGTAGACTGGGCTGGCCTCCAACTTAAAGAGATTCCCCTGACTCTGCTTCCAAAGTGTTAGGATTAAATATGCCTGGCCTATACATTTCTTATGTAATAATACTAATAATAATATCATTCAAAACCTTGATTTTTCTGTTTTTCAGAGATTATGTCCACTTTGGGGACATTTAATTTACAATATCCATTAAATTCACATTATTTGTAAAAATAATTTCTGAGAGGAATTACCAGGTAGTCCATACAAGAGACATATTAGTAGGTAGGTTCAGGAGAGAAAAAAATTCGATTTTGCTAGGTGGCACAGCCATATCCTCTGGAAATGGTAAGAGTCATGAAGGTAGCACTGCTGCTTGACACTTACAGCAAAGCTGAGTGGATTGCTATAGTCACTGCCATTCTGTCTCTCACTTTTGGGTTTTGGTCTCTATCTTGCATTCTTGGGAACTTTCTGCATTATGATCCATTTTATGTCTTCCTGAGAAAAATTATGTCTGAGTCTTTTTTTAGGAAAATCCTAAAATTGTTTATCTGGCTATGATTTGGAAGTCTTCCTTACGCCCTGGAGACCATTAAGCACAGAGAAGCACATAGCTAGATGAGGTCTTGGGATATCTGCCCATGAGCAAACTCAAACAGCATAATTGCTGCAGGGTAAGCAGAGACAACTGACAAACTGACTGGCCAGAATAAGTTACAGATTGAAAACCTATTATAGGCTTAGAGCTTTCTGAAAATGTATAAAGATAGGTGATCATGCACCTCAGGAAGAATAAAACTCAATAAGATTGACTAAAATTTTTCCTACTTTATAGTGTAGAAGATTAAACATACAGTAAAAGAAGTTAGATATTAGTATTTGCTATTCATAAAAAGACCAGATATTTTGTTTCTCTGGAGTGCTCTCAAACTACAAACACTGCCAGCTTAAAAGCAGGCTGTCACATAATAAATTGTTTGCTTTGGAGAAGACATGTTTTAGATTCTTGGAGTAATAGGGCTAATAAGAATAAAATCTGTTCTGTTTGTATTTTCTGATTGTAACTGAACTTGTAACCCTGGCAATGTAATAATAAAACAAACACATACTCTGTACCACTTAGATAATCATTAGTCTTTGTTCTGTGAAATCTGTATAAAGAAGCACCTGATGCTAGCAGAGCTGTGAGATTCCCCTGACCATCACTCTGAGGGAAGCCCCCATCCTCACTCCCCCAGTGGTGTACACCTTTCCTAGCACTCCGAAGAACGTGAGTTCAAGGCAAGGCAGCAAAGCCTAAGTCCTGTCTCAAAAAACGAAAATGGGGCTGGAGAGATGGCTTGGTGGTTAAGAGCACTGGCTGCTCTACCATGGGCCTGGGTTTGATTCCCAGAACTCACATGGTGGTTCACAACTCTCTGTAACTCCAAGGAGCTCTGATGTCCTCTTCTGGACCAGCACCAGGCGCGCATGAGGTACACAGACTAGACATTTGGGTAAAACATTCATCCACATAAAATAATGAAAAAATTTAAAAATCTATTTAGATTCCAGTTTTCTCAACCTATAATCATTATAAGTATAGGCAAAAATACAAGTACATTTTATGAGAGATTAAAAAGGTAATCCTAAAATTTGTATAATAGCCATGAAATAGGAACAGAGTTGGATCCAGGCATGATGACTTAGGCCTTTAGCACCAGCACTTGGGAGGCAGAGACAAGGGGATTGCTGTGAATTTAAGGCCAGTGGGGTCTACCTACATAGTTCCAGGCCAGCCAGGGAGGGCTACACAGTGTCTCAAGAACAACCCTAACCCCTCAAAGCAGGAGAACTTTATCAGATATCAAAGATTATCATAAAACCAAGACTTTGTTGTTAATGACCACAATGGGCAAAGAGGAACAGCTCATCCTCATGTGGTCACCTCTGTAGCTGTGGCACACAAAAACACACAAAATTGAAAACTGAAAAAGAAGCTGGGCATAATGGTGATGCACACCTTTAATCCCAGGACATAAGGAGGCCAAGGCAGGTGGATCTCTGTGAACCTGAGGATAGCCTGGTCTACATAGTTCCAGGACAGCCTGAACTACCTAGTGAGACCCTGTCTCAAAAAAACCAAAAACCCTTTAAAAAACAGCCAGCCCTGGCTGATACATACATACATACTCAGTGTGTAGACCAAGCTGTCCTCAAACAGATCCATCTGCTTCCCAGTGGGCAGACTAAAAGCGCACACTTATGTTCTGCAGAGACTATTGTTCTTAAAGGCTTTTAACAAACTGTAAAGAGATGAATTGGGGCTACAGAAGACAGTAAACTTTTTTTGTTTTGACACATGGTTTCTCTGTGTAGCCTTGGCTGCTCTGGACTTGCTTTGTAGACCAGGCTACAAAGAAACCTGAAGAAGGTGCTGGGTCCTCTGGAAATATGTTAAAAATGGTTGTGAGCTGCCATGTGGTTGCTGGGAACTGAACCCAGGTCCTTTACAGGAGCAAGCAGTGCTCTTCACAGCTGAACCTTTTCCCCAGCACCAAGGCTACAACTTAGTAATGCTGCTTTCAGGATCAAGGTTCAACATGAGTGCTGGATAACAGGAAAATATTCAAAATAGAGCAGACCCTGATGCAGAAGAGCTCATACCCTTTGGGAAAAGGCCAACAAAAGTAGCAACAAACCCAGAAATGAGACAATAGACTATAAACATGATATGTTGAAAAAGTAAGTACCTTTACTCCACACATTTCAACAGATTTGCTGATAAATTTGGAGAATCAGCAGAGTTAAGGCCTAACTTGATCTGAAAAATAGAAGACCTGGTAAGAAATTCCAAGGGGACTGCAAGTTTGATAGAATCATGAGCAGGATACACGTATACAGTTTATAAAAACAAGTGAATTATAGAGATGGCTCAATGCTTAGGAGCACTGGCTGTTCTTAGGACCCAGGTTCAATCCCCACCACCCACATGGCAGTTCACAATTATCTTTAACTTCAGTTACAGAAGATCCAAGGTCCTCTCCCAGCCTTCATGGACATCAGGTACAAAATTAGTGCATAGACATATACACACAAAACAAAACAAAAAAAATAGTTACATAGAAAATAGACAAAATGCCTGTATATACATTACATAGAAGAAAACTCCAAACAGTAAACCCTAGAGATGTAAGCTCCAGAAGTTTAAATAACTTGGAGAAATTCCTCAGTCACTGTCCCTTGACATAAGTAGACAGAGAAAAACACAATATGGTGACTCCTGCCTATTATCCCAACACTCAGGAAGCTGAGGCAGAACTTTGAGTTCAAGACCAGCCTGGGCCAGAGCTTACTTGGGCTATAAACACACACATACATGTACACACACACAAATATGTTAGAGAATTGGTTTCTACTAACACAAAGTTTCTTCTGTGATCCAGATCGCCTAACAGCAGTAGTAGTAACTCATCCAGATCTGCCTGCCTCTGCCTCCCAGAGCACTGGGATTACAGGTGTGCGCCTCTGCACCTGGCTCTATGTGCACTTTCTATCTGTGTAAGCTCTATTTTTATTACTTTTAATTGCTGTCTGTGTCTATATGGGTTTCCACATGTGCATGCAGGTTCCCAGAAGCTGAGAGTGCTCAGATCTGCTGGCAGCTGTAGCTCAGGAGTTGGCTGATGTAGACACCTGGAACTCAGGTTCTTTGAAAGAGCAGTATGAGCTTTTAACTCTGTTTTTGAGGCAAGATTTCTCTATGTAGACCTGGCTTATCCTGGACCTTGCTCTGTAGACTAAGTGGCCTCAAACTTTGAGGTCTGTATCTGCTAGGATGACAGGTGTGCACCACCACTGCCCCAAACCCTAATTGTATAAATTTAACTCATCCAAAGTTGGCCATTATTTGCTCTCTTACTAATTTTGTCATAGGAGTAAACTTCTGAGTGAGAAGTTTTAATAAATTGTTTCCCCTAAAGGCTATTTTAAACGTGTTAATTTCCTCATTCTAGGGATTGGGAAGATCAGAGTGTAGGTAAAATGTTTGCTATGCAAGCATGAGGATTGGGTTTAGATTCCCAGCACACACATGAAATCTGGGTGTGATAGAAGGGGAGCTCTTGTCCTACCAGTGCTGGACAGGGGTGAGGCACACGTGCCCATGGGGATCACACCCAGGCAGTCTAGCCAAAGCTTTTAAGGGAATAAGGGGGAGGGCCAACAAGATAACTATGTAAAGGCACCTGCCACAAAGACTAATGACTTGAGTTCAATCTTGGGGACCCACGTGATGAGAAGAGAGCCCAACCCCACAGTTGTCCTCACATCTCTACATGTATACCCTGGCAAGAGTGCCTACACACAGGCACTCATGTGCGCACACATACACATGCAAAAGGCATGCACACACACGAAATTCAAAAGTGTAAGTAGGAAATAAATAAGGCAGAGAACAATAAAAGAAGACACCAGATAAGGTTAACTCCTGGCTTCCACCCTTGCAAATAGGTGAGTGCGTTGCATAGACCACAGCCTCAAAAGTAATCACTATCAGGTATAGACTGAAAAAGATGTCAAGCTCAATTCCAAAGCTTTGCTTTTAACAATACTGAACATCTTTTATTTACATATTTCTGACATACATTAATGATCTTATACATCTAACTAAATCTAACAGCAATGGTGAAAATGGAACATAAAAGACAATTTCAAATTTTAGTTACATTGAAATACTTTCTCACTAACTGATGGACATGACCAATGAATAGCCTTTATGAAGTCATGGGCTGTACATAGTTCACTCTTAAAACTGAAAGCCACATAGCTGTTAAAATAACAAATTTGCAAATGCAGACATTAAATATGCAAGAAAATGCATGCAGGGCTATCACATTTACTCCTTAACCTTAAAGCCATTTTGAACATAAATTGGTATAAGCATCTTAATATTATATATGTACATCAAGGCACATTCATTTCTTGTGCTTTAGGAATGATTTACATATAATCTGTTTTATATCTTAATTATATACCTTTGAAAGCTTCTAATACCTAAAAGCTTAATTTAATAATTATAGCTTGAACAATAGTTTTCTAGAGAGAAATGTGACTTCTCCCCATGCTTATTTTCAAAATCTGGGTATTTGACAACTCAGAGGTGAGAAATTAAAAAGAAAAAAAAATCAAACACAGGAATGACTATAATTTAGTTTTAAGGTAACTTTTCAAAATACTTTCAGCAATTTGATAGTACCATAATCAGTCTTTTAATGTAATATAGTATGAGGGCTGCATTGAAGAACTTCCAACATTCTGAAATTAACAATTATATGGTATCCATATTACCACTGTAGATGTATAGTTTTTCAACAAATTTAAACAAACATGATACAAAAGCTAAAACATAACAAACTTAGCTTCTTCGTTAACTTGTTCATTCTTCAGCAAAAGAAACAGGTTTTTTTTTTCTTTTTCCTCCTCATTTATAGTCAATGTTATCAAGCAGAAACTTCCCATCAACAGTGTTCGATAACAGTACTATTTGCTCATGGCCAACTACTTGCCTTGAAGAGATAGTACAGTGAGGCTTTAATAGGCATCTCATGCATTTTAAGGATATTTTAAAATTAGCTTTGCATATGGGTCTCCCATACAGATAAATAAATTATGCAAACTTGATTACAACACAGAACTCATTAAGTGCCTTAACACAGAATAGATTCCGACTCAGAAGCAGTTAAAATAAATATTAAGTCAAGAATCATACATCTAAAGCATTTTTAAAATGTAATATATTTATGCATCTTACAATAGGCTTTATATTAGAATTTTTAAATCCACAAACAGCAACTAGTCACAGAACCTCTGTATTTTAAGAAGAAACAGAAAAGCTAAGTGCAGCCTCTTAAATTCAAAATATGTAATAAAATGTCAAAATATAAATGAAACTGCTCATCTTTAAATTTAGTACAGTTATTTATAAACATTAATTCATAAAAGGCATACCATGATCAACTACTTCCAACAGATTTTTGTTTTCAATTTCTTTACAGAAAGTGGACTTTCCTACAGACCTCACTGGTCAGACAAGAAGTTTAGTAATGTCACCAACAGCCCAGAGTTTCACATTGGAAGTCTCCATGGCGGTGACCTGACTGTAAACACGAGCTCTGCGAGAGCAGTTGGCTCTGGCTGCTGCACTCACTCTGCTTCCGGCATATGTGCCACTTCCACTTCCACAGTCTGAATGGCTTCTGCAACTTCAGACAGCTTCTGTCCCTGCTGCTGTGCCAACACATAGTTAACCACTTGCATAATACTTTGGTCAGAAAGCGTAGACACTGATGGACACTCTTCGGTGGCGGCAACAGCTTCAAGAACTTCCATGGTTTCTCCTGTCACCACCACAGTCTCAAGCTCTTGAGGCCCACTGCTCTCTTGTTCCTGCATGTCTGCAGTTAAGATGCTGACAGCATGTTCCACTTGGGTTCCTTGGTTATGAAACTGCAGAGTGTCTTTCTCCAGCATAATTTTGCAAGGCACATAGTCTCTGTGGAATTTAGTCATATGCTTACGAAGTGTTCGAGCATCTATGTAGGCTTCACTGCACACAGGACAAACATAGGGCCGTTCACCAGTGTGTGTTCGTACATGACGTTTTAGTGACCGGGCGTCAGCCCAAGCTACTCCACATGTTAAGCACTCAAAGGGCTTAACACCTATTGAAAAAAAAGAAAAAAAAATGTGTACGTGGGTAAGGTAGCAAATTCCAATACATGTATATGAACTGACTTGCAAATGTTTTTAAGTACCGTTTTCCACAACTGTTTCCCTTTTACTACTGTAATCTTTTAATTAGCATCTAATACTTTTCTGTGGATTAATCAAGGTTTTATACTATAATATCTCAAAAAAGTGTTCTCATAATAGAAGTTACCAATGAACAACTGTGAGTTTGTCATGATTCTATCCTTTTCACTGCAATCTTTGGAGGATAAGAACCTCCAAATAATTAAGTTCACAGACTCAGTATCATTTCTGTCACTTAAATAAATCTTTCTAGATACAGGATTAAGCTCCTGAGAAAGAGGCAATAAGATAACAGGCAAAAGAGCTGACAAAATAAGAATGCTACTTGGCCTTCTTCTATCACAATAAATCCACATTACCTTCGTGATTGTTCATGTGTCTCCTGTACTCTCGCAGCTGAGTAAACTTCCTTCCACACTGATCACACACCCGTTCCAGGTTTTGCTTTGCTCTTCCTTTTTTCCCATGGGTGGCTTTCTTTACATGTCTTCTGAATAAAGCTTTTTCATAAAATTCTTTGCCGCATACATTACACCTATCATAGAGAAGGCCCAAATTACTTTTTTCCAAAGTAATAATGGCCATAAGAATCAACTTAAATTGAGTATATTTCTCATTGAGTTTAGGTCCTTCTGAGGTTTACTCACCTGTAAGGCTCAGTGACAGAATGGGACTTCACATGAGAATACCAATCTTTCTTCCAGCTGTAACATTTATCACAAAATTGGCACTGAAAGGGCTTCACGCCAAGATGTTTGTTCATATGCTGGCGTAGATCTCTAGCTTCAAAGAAACTTTTTTCACATCTGTAATAAAGTTTAATTACCCAACTGGATCATCTTTAAAGCAAGTCTCCAAGAATTCATTATATTGTTTTTGAAGCTTCACAAAATTATTCATCAGAGAGAGAGAGATCCAATTTTTCAGTCTTGCATCAAGGATGCAAGGTTTAAGTTTTTTGAACACTCAAAATGCTTGAAAAGGCATCATGCAGAACTCCCAAAAGTTACCACAAAGTAAATTACTAGCCACCTCTCCTCATCCCTCTTTTTGCTATCCTTCAACCCTTTCCTATTTGTCTACTTTCAGAAGGTAGGCTTCATCACTGAAGCTAGGAATGAAGCAATGATTCAGGCCTAATCAATGACAATAACAGCATTCCCTTTGTAGCAGCAATCAGCTAAGGGATGCCAAATGACTTAAGTTGATCCAATCACAGTGAAATTCAGGACTTTTACAGGAACTACCAGAAAATAATCTTGACAATTAGGAAGTTGAGAGGATGAGAAGCTGAAACCACTGCTAGACTTTGTCCATATGGAGCCTGAGAGAAACCAGATACTAATCAATATGAGTCCAGCTTAGGCTAAACCACTCAGACCCAGACTTTCCTTTTCATTCAAGCCAGATGGGCTGGATTTTCTTCCACATGTAACAGCAGCAAGTACTGATAAAAACTGTACCTGGGGCCAGGAGCTGGTAGCACACACGTTCAGTCCCAGTACTTCAGGGGCAGAGGCAGAAAGAACTCTTGAGTTCAAGTCCAGCCTGGTCTACACAGCAAGTTTCAGGATAGCCAAAGCTATTTAGACCCTGTCTCAAAAAAACAAAACAAAAATTCCACCCTATCTGTGTGGGGGGTTTTATTGTTGCTGGGCTTTTTTGTTTGTTTCTCTGTTTGTTTTGAAACAGTTTTATTTTGTAGCCCAAGCATGTCTCTAACATGCAACTTTCCTGCCTGAGCTCAAAGTTGGGGATTACAGGTACCTGTCACCATGGCCAACCTCTATCTTTACTTTAAAATAAGATTAACTGTAGTGAAACTGGCAAGTACAGCAGAGTAGGAAATGGCAAAAACTTGGCTAGCCATGAAAGTTGTAGATCAATTGGTTAACTTTAGCAGGGAGTCTAAGAACTTATCAACAGTATATATTGAATCTAGGTATGGTAGCATATGCCTTTAATCCCAGCATTAAAGGCAAGCAGATCTCTTTTGTGAGGTCAAGGCCAGCCTGCATTACCCAGAGAGTTCTAGGCTAGCCAGAGCTTGCATAGTGAATGAAACCCTGTTTCAAGAAACAATGACTTAGGACAGCCAAGACTAAATAGAAAAACCCTGTTTCAAAAAATAAACAAAAAACAAAAACACACACAAAAACCACTTATCATGGCCAGCAACTGGTTAAACACAAAAAAAACCACTAGAGCTACAGAGCCAGCTCAGCAGTTAAGACCACTTGCAAAGGACTCAGGATCCCCAGCACCCAAACAGCAGCTCACAACCAGCTTGTAACTCCAGTCCCATGATATTTAATTTCTTCTAGCCTCTGCAGGTACCAGGCACAGTCATGATGCACATACATACATGCAAACACCCATTTACATACAATAAAATAAATAAATCTTTATGGAAAAAATTACTATCTAAGGTTTTACAACATTTTAAATTTACTCTGACTCTGGTCATCAGAGCTTAGCCTTGAAGACAACAGCTAGCGAACCTAGTAAGAGTTCCCAGTACTATAAAGATCTATAACTTTGATGTTTGTTTGTTTTGGATTGTTTGTTTTGTTTTGTTTTTGGAGACAGGGTCTCACTACACAGACCTGGATGTCCTGGAACTCACTGTGCAGACCAGGCTAGCCTTGAACTCACAAAGATCTACCTGCCTCTGTCTCCTGAGTCAGAGCTGTGATTAAAGGTGTGCACCATCACATATGGCCTAGACCGAAGACTCTTTAAATCTATTGGCTAGCTCACTGAAGAAGCCCATCTTTTCCTTTTATTTATATCCCAACCCTCCTGTAGCTGTGTGGTTGAGTACAGCTGTTTGCCAAGAACTTAAATACAAAAACATTAGCCAGTGTCTCTTGGGGACAAGGAATATATTTTATAGAAATGAAAACATCAAAAGCAGGAGAATGAGATGCTTTGGGGAATAAGAACTTTCAAAATTCACCTCTTTCTGAGAATCAAGCTGCACAGATGTGTAAGACTGAAAATATGCTGAGATAGGATCTGCAAAGGCCCTGTAGGAACCCCCTAGAAGGCAGCTTGGCTGGATGTAGACCTCTCCCATACCGTTTTCACTCCTTGGCAGAACCTTGGAAAGTCTCTTTAAATTACTTTAAAACACATACATATACACACAAAAAAACCAAACTCTTAAAACAGTAAGAGCTAGGTGGACTGATCACTCAGTAAACTGAAATTACAGTTTAATGTTATCTTTGTATGTTTTCTTGTAAAAAAAAAAAAAAAAGCAACATTCAAATAAAGGAGATTAGATAGTGAAATTAATGTCACATGTTAATACTCACTGTGTACAGTGATAGCCTCGGACCTCAGGCTTTGGCTGGTGTTTCTTAAGGTGCTTGCTAAGTCCAGAGCCCCTGTGAAAAGACTTCCCACAAACTGAGCAAAAGTACTTGGACTCTCCTGAGAGAAAATGAAAAGCCATATTATAAATCCAGTAATCGTGTCCTCTTTTCAACATAATTCACTACATTTCCAGAGTTAAAATTTTATCCAGACAAGAGATAAAACACAAACAGCGACATTTTACAAAAGCCTGGAAAAAAAACTTTATTAAATTTTCTATTTCCACTTGACTATATTGTTGGGCTTATATTGTTGGCATTTTCTCTGCCTTTCTTTAGTCTTTCACAAATATTGTGCATTGTCATGGCTGTACAGTTAAGTAGAAGTCATTTTTTTTCTATGTGTGTAATGTGTTCATAATCATAATAAGAATTCTGAGTTGTTTTCACATGGTAAATTCAGGTGACAGCATGCCATCATAAAATGGCTGGTTGCCACCAACTGTAGAGCATGCATGGACTGGACCTTAGCACCTGACACACATCTTACTATTGGGCAGCTTTGTCTTCATGTCAGTCGCCTAGCAGTTGGAGTGGGGCTGTCTGTGACATGGGCAGAACTGCCGGCTTTTGGCTCACTTTCCCCTAACTAGGCTGCCTTCTCTGGCCTGAGTGGAAGCAGATGCACTTAGTTTGTATGCAGCTTGATGTGCTGAGGAGAGTTGGTATGGGGAGGGTCCCCTTTTCTGAAAAGCAATGGGGGAAGAGGGTAGGAAAATGATATTAGGAGTAGGGAAGGTATGGAACTGCAAGCAGGATATAAAGTGAAAAAATAAATTAATGAGAAAAAATGTTTTTCTATTTTTTCTATTTCTTTCAAAAGTCTAGTACTGTCAAGATAAAGATAAACTTAAAATGTTGCTGTAATCTGTCACAGGGACACCAGTGCAGGTGAGAGCGGAGTCACAGCATTCATAAGAGAGGACTGGGCAATTGCGCAGGGGCCCTCGACGGAGATGAGGTGGAGGAGTGGTAACAGGAAAACTGCTCAAAGGAGATGGAGAGGGTGCGTCTAGGTTAGGACCTGCCTGCCTGCTAAGCTGTCACTGTTCCCTTTTCCTCTGCCCAGCAGGCCCTCCCAACCCCTTGCAGAACGGAAATCCCATAGTTGTTGCAGCTCAGCCATCCCTGACACAGACTATTTACCACAGTTATTAACAGGTTGACACAAACAAAAAATTGGAACCAAGAGTAGAGTCACTGCCATGACTACTTGATGTGGTTTAGAAGTTTTGAAGGTATGGTGATATACACCTTTATTCCCAGGACTTGAGAGGTAGAGGCAGGAGGATCTCTGAGTTCTAGGACAGCCAAGAGTCTACAGCAAGAGTTCCAGGACAATTAGTACAATGCATCACTCTACTAGTATGTGAGGCTCACTAAAAAACTGCAGACATTTGCTTTTGAGCATCTTAATACAATTACTTCTACTTGGGGGCTAACAGAAATTTCAGAGAAGGCCCAGCCATATAGACCAGACTACCCTAGAACTTACATGAAACCCAAGCTGTCCTTGAACTCATCATGGTCCTGCCTCGTGGTCCCAAGTGCTAGGAATACAATGTTCTGGCATCAGTACAGTATGATCAATCAATATAATACTAAATAAAAACATAAAATATAACTATGTCAGTACATTTTTTAAATTACCTGTGTGAATGCTCATATGTTCCTGAAGACTCCGTTTGGTAACAAATGACTTGACACACAGTTCACACTGGAACTGTTTTTGTGACTGATGGAGACTTTGATGTAATTTTAGACCATGCTTATAAATAAAAGTTTTTCCGCAGACCTATGACAGAAATGTTTAAGGCAGCAAAACAAAAAAGATTTTATTCCAGATGATTATGAACAAAAATCCTAATATCACTATAGACAAAAATGTTGAATAATTTAATTAAACTATAATTTAATATATTAAAGCTAGCAAAATGACATTGTCAAAGATGATGCCACAAATACCAAGGATCTCAGCTGGTTGACCCCTTTTCTTACTCAGTACAACTGCCATCTTTCTGAAAGTATCCACAACAGGAGGCAAAATCATTGCCAGCTTGGCAAAAATACATACCTTTTAAGGCATGTGAGAATAATTAAAAGCACTTCTCATTACCCAACACACCACAGAAAATAGTTATTCTCGATGGGATGAAGAACCATTATTTTCAGTTTTTCTAATCCTTTGGGGAAATTTTGTTGTTAAGCACAATAAATGTAGCAACAACAACAGCTCTGAGAGGTTTTACACTATTATTTCTGTGTTCTCTTCCCAAGGAACACACATTTTGAGTGGTGGTCTTCCCACTGAAGACCAGAGGCTCATTCAATACTTAAGTGTTTAAACATATTAAGCAATTCTTAGAGCTTAACCTCAAAAATAATTGGGATAGTGAAGGAAAAAACAGTGATTAACAATAAAAATAAAACAGACTGTTCATGAGCTGATAATATAAATAAACATTGACTCAGGTTTCTCTTATAATACATTCTATTTTCATAAAGTAAGATGCTTAAAGGAGACCTATGGCTAGAGACCATACTACTGCCATTTTCTAAACTAATTTCATTTCTAACTATTCTAAATATGTATCCTCCCCCACCCCTTTTTCTGGTTTTTCAAGACAGGGTTTCTCTGTGTAGCCTTGGCTGTCCTGGACTGCTTTGTAGACCAGGCTGGCCTTGAACTCAGAGATCCACCTCCCTCTACTTCTCTGAGTGCTGGGATTATAAGCATGCACCACCTTGTCAGGCTAAATATTTATCCTTATTTTTACAGATAAGAGTAGCTTCTTTTTGCAATAAATGGCGACTATTACAGAGATCCAAAGTAGGTCAAAATGAAGGAAGCAAATGACTGAAAATCTCGGAAAAGGGGAGGGGGAAGACACTGAACATCACAGAACCTGGGCATCTGCTCTAAATTGGTGTCTTCTCCACCCATGAGGGAAGCTGAACCCATGGACTGTCAAGAGTGCGGTTGCCTGAACAATACAATTACTTTCACAATGACAATATCAACTGACAAGCTCCAAACAGAAAAATTCCACATGGTTCCACCCCTAGATGAAGAGCTATGGGTGGTCAATCGATACTGAGAGAGGGAGACTTAGTCTCCTCCAGGAACAAGATCCCACATAAGGTGTCCAATCCCAAGTGGCCATGCCTGGACATATATGAATAAAGCTAAATAGACCCAGGAGGGTATATATATATAGGTATATACTTACATATGAATTTTAAAACACACACACACATATATGTAACAATAATAATTTAAAAAGCAATCATGGATGAGGGGCCACAGGAAGAGCTGGAGACAGGCGAAGGAAGGACAGATATGGTATAGATGCAGTGCTCATATGTGAAGTTCTAATAAAAATTAACAACAAAACTATATTGCTTCCACAACTGTTTGATAATAAAAAAAGACACGCCATGTAAGGCTACTAGTGTTACTCAAAACTCTCATGTTCCAAAAAGCCCAAAGCTGGGTAATAATAGGATCCATTAACCAAGAGTTTTGGCTTTTACTTACCCACAATCCTCAGTAACAACAAAAAGACAGCTTAGAAAGGACTGTTTCTGAGCAGTGTTTGCTTATGCCACACATTCTTTTTCACTACAGGCTACTAAAGGCTAAGGGATGATGAAGGTGATGAATAGCTCTTCTCATCCACCATGTCCTCTGGACACCAAAACATTTCAAATGATACTTTCAGACAGCAAATTAAAGACTACAACAAGGAATCACACTTAATGTAGGCAACAAACCTGACATTTTACAAGAGTGGAGATGATTTCACGTATATTTAAAACCCACCTCATCATCACAGTTAATTTCCAATCTCCTTTAAGTAACAGAATAAGCAGGCCTTTACCTGGCATGCATGTGGCTTGACACCTGTGTGCTTTAGCATGTGTATTCGGAGAGAGTATAATTTAGGTAATGTCCTTCCACATATAGAACATATAAATTCTCTTTTGGTTCTTCCCTTCTCAGATGATGTTCCTGATGCCTCATTAGATGTGGAACCGGATGAAGATGAAGTGGGTGCATCTTTTCTTGTATGTCGTATAAGGTGTGCTCGCAACGAGGCACTATACTGAAACTGCTTCTTACATAACTAAAAAGAAAAACAGACGTTCTTCCTATATAAAATGTTAAGTGACAATGCACATTTCAATCTTCCAATTCTGGTTATAATTATAAAAACAAATAAAGAAATACATAGCTTAAAAAACAATATATATGGATCCAGGGAGCTGTCTAAGAGTGGTAAGGACTGTCCCACAAGTCTAATGTTCTGTGGCACAGAGCAGCCTACATACACACACTGATAGACACACATGACAGCATATGCTGTATGAGACTCTGTCTCAAAATAAGTAAATCAATAAAGCACTAGGTACCAGATTGTAAAGATGCAAAGGATAAGATTCTGGAGAGAATTAAAATCTAGACACAGCACAGGAACTGTGTTTTTTAAAGGGTGAAGTATTTAAGAGGGGTTAATTAAGAATAGACTTGAGTTGGGTCTTAAAAGAATAGGAGAGTTTGTATGTCACTGGGACACAAAGCTTGCCTAATCTGCTGGCCCCTGGGTTTGATCTCTGGCACAACCACCAAGAAAGACTAAACACACAGAGTATTATCAACATAACAATACCAAGAGATTTTAGGTGGAAATGAAAGAGGGACTAAAAAGATTAGAAAGTGTAAGACTAGGTCAGCTTTCAGACTTTAAAGTTGCTGTGGTTTAGGGAAGCTTTTATGTGCTCATAAATTGAGGTTATATATGCTCACCATAATTTTTTTTCATTAAAAATACAAAACCAGCTTCCTGACTCATTATCTCCACTTACCTCTAAATTAGCTTTTACTGTCTTTTGATGTTTATCCCTTCTTTTTTTCTCCCACTTCTAGTTTTTCTAGACAGGGTTTCTCTGTGTAGCCTTGGCTGTAGAACAGGCTGGCCTCGAACTCACAGAGATCTGCCTGCCTCTGCTTTCCTGGGATTACAGGGGTGCACCACCTAATGTTTATTTTCTGACAGTAAGTAGAGTGCATACAGAAGTTGATCCTCTCCACACTATGTGTGTTAATGATTCCATCATATCACTTTAATAATACAGCAATGTCATACTAATTACAACTAGTTCATATAAGGTCATTTTTTATTTTTTTGGACATATTCTCCCTCTGTAGTCCCTTCTGCGTGGAACTCAGCATGAAGTCCATGATGGCCATAAAGAACCCATACTCTCCCCCTAAACCTCAGCCTCTAAATGCTGCATTACAGAGCACTATGTATGCTTATTATCATTAATGCTACCAAATATGGGCTACATGATATACTTGGATCTTTCCATTTTTATTTTGTTTTGCTTAAGTCTCTTTATATTTACGACCTGATCACTAAAAATCTTCCCCAATTGTCTAAGAGATTCAAAGCAGTTCACTAAAACCACAAACCTCAATTCATTACCTTATTGAAAGTGTCGTGAAGGCATTTTCTGTTGATACCTACCTGATTGTTCCTCCTCTTGGTACGTAACTTTACCCTGGTAAACCTCTGCTATTCCCCTGATGTATTCCTTAACCCTGCCTAATTGAATCCAATTTTCCATTTCCTATGTCATGCTCATTTTAGTCAAACAAGCCTCAACACCTGCCTGACAGATGGGGTTTAATAAAACTTCCAAAATCTTCCATGTCTGAATATATTTCTTCCATATGGACATGGATAGGTGTGGCTATGCTTTGTACAGGAAACTTACTTCCCTGTATAATTTTAAATGGATTGTCCTTTTGTCTTCTAATTTTAATTCTTGCCTTTCTGAAATTCACTCTGTTGTTCCATGTTCCTAGATGCAAACTTCATAATAATACTTTCATACAGGTTTCTTCTTGTCATCCAATCTTCTGGGCAAAACCTCCTGGCAATATCTTTAGGTCTTTTGTTATTAAACTTTAGATTTCTCTCTCTGTTTTCAGAAAAATCATTTTGTTTTAAGGTTAAGGGTTTGTGTGAGGAAAGATCTTGAAAGGTTTCAATATTCAGTAACTTTTCCTTTCACTATATACACTGTGCTCACTAGGGCAGTTGTTGATTTCTCAAGGGAAAGAAGATCCCTGACTAAGGGGTGGCAATGTAATTGCTCCTAGTATCAAAGTAATCAGTACCATCAATTTTGAGACTTTTATTGGTTCTATGTACATCTGTGATCAGTTCTCAGCTTTCTCTATTGAAAATTTAGTTCAAATTTACTGAAACACTTTATTCATGCTTATTAGCAGATAGAATTTAGTTTTCTTCTGCTACCTAACCTTTTTGTTTTTACTTTTTAGACTGATTTATTTTTATGTGCATGTGTGTTTTCCCTGTGTGTATGTATATGTACCATACACATGGGGCTATGTGCATGTATGCATCTGTACCACACAAGAAGGTACAGGAAACCAAAACTGGGTCCTCTGCAAGAAAAACAAATATTCTTAACTGCTGAGCCATCTCTTTGGCCCCAAAGTTTGTAGTTTCTATGAACAATATTTTCACTGACTTCTTCCTGAGGAAGCACAGATTAAGAATATTAAGGTGTTGCAAGTAAATAACACGAATCAGAATCTTTTAGCAATATAAGAAAGAAATGAGTGATATGGTTGTGCATGCCTGTTATCCCAGCACTTTTCTAAGTGAAAAAAAAAAAAAAAAGACAGAAAGAAAAAGAAAAAAGAAACACAAAAATATAAAAAAGCAGTTGTAGGAATAACAGAGCAGTGGGTAAGATGGACTCCATTTATGAATATAGGCTCATTTTCAGTTAGCTTCCAGGTACTTACTGGACATTTGTAGTCTCTAGCTCTTTCATGTTTCAATGTATGCATTATAAAGGCATATCGTCTTTGAAAAACCATTCCACATTCCCCGCATTTATGAGACGCCTCTTCAGTGTTCTCCTTAGCATCCCTTTTTGGTTGTTTCATCTTTTTCCCTCTTTGAACTAATTTCTGGGCCACCTAAGCAGATAGAAAACACGATTTAAGAAAATACATTCATTCATTTTTCTCTTTTTCAAAGGATGGTCTTGTTATGTAGCCCAGGCTGGTCTGGTACTGTGGAACCTAGACTGGCCTCAAACTCACATCAATCCTCTGGCTTCAAATGTATCACCATGTCTAGTTTCACTATCATTTTTAAAGTCACGGGTCTTGTAGTACTTCAAGCAGTAAACTGCTTCCCTGTATATCTCCCCTCCCATGTAATTTTTATTACAGGCATAAGTTTATTTACTAGAATGCCCTCTGACTAAAATGACAAAAAAAAAAACACCGAAAAAGCAAACAAAAACAAAACAAAACAACCCGACCAACCTATTTTATATCATACCTGTTGAACTGCTGACTTCGAAATGGCTTTCCGCTTCTGTAACTTTTTCTCCATGCCCTTGTGTAGCCGGATATAGCCCCCTTCATTAACAGACCGCTGCCTAAGTCTGCTTCTATAAGTATCATCATCTGGGCCTGAGTCTGTCTTTTCTGTGATTTCAATTAGAGTTTCCTCATCTTTTGAAGGTTGGCCAGGACTCTGACTATGATCTGGAAAGTCTTTGGCACAGATGTCCTCAGGTGATATATCATTTCCTATATCACTTTCCTCTTGAGAGGTGCTGATTACGTTTTCCTTTGAAATTTTAGGATGAACATTAGCAACTGTGTCATCTTCTCTGATGACTGCAGGCTCTAGCTCTGGTTGGCTGGTTGTTGTTGCTAAGTCAGCAGTTTCTACTTCAGAATGGGCATCAGTTACACACTCTACAGGGGACACACTAGCTTCAGACTCAGGAGAAACCTGAGGCACAGGCTGTGGTCCTGGTTCTCCATTCTGTTCTGTTTCTGGCAGTTCTCCATTTACCAGCAGTACAATTTCACAGTGCCCAAGTTCACTTGACAAAGCTGTGGTTGTTTCATTCCTAGTCACAGGTGGTGGTGTAGTTCCATTATGTGCTGGTATGTCCTGAGTAGAGGCGACTGTTTGCACTTCACCTTTCTTATACACTGTTAGTTGCTTTTCTTCCATAAGTTTATGTACACTTTCACAAATTTCTAAAACTTCTGACATAAAAAGATGGCGAGCTAAGATAGCTACATCAGCCATACTACAAAAGTCAAAACTTAGTACAGAAGTATAGGCAAATTCCAGCAAAGGAAGAAAGCTTGCTTTACAAAAACCTGTATGAAACAAGAAAAAGCAAGGAACAAAAAAGTCAGTCATCACAGAACTACTTTATAAGGATAATATAGATTTGTGACAAGAAAAAAAATATTGTGACCATGTATTCTACAATTAGTCATCACTGGATTTTCTTTCATTTTTGGTTGCTATTAAACAACCTTGACTAACTCAAATCCATAAGCTGAGTCTCTAAACTACTAGTAAAGAAAAAATAATAACAAACTTACTACCTTAAGAGTTGTTATAAGGCAGCCATTTTCAAACTGTATTCCTTTAGAACCCTGGGGGTTCCTCAATTCCCTTCAAGAAACAGTTGCTGGAGAATAGAGGGTAAAAAAGGGAGGGGGTAGGAAAGTGAATAGACAGGGACCAACCAACCTATCCCCTTACCTCTCTTCACTTATTATAGATAGCTGTATTTTCTAATAATAGCAGTCCATATAAAAATTTAATTGAACAAAGTGTGTTCTACATGTGTACATTAAAAACAAATATTTGGAGCTAGTGATATGACTCAGTGGTAAAGGTCAATCCCTAAAACCCCCACAATGAAGCAGAGAAACAATTTCTACAAACTGTCTTCAGACCTCTACAACTTTGCCTTGCCTCACACATTAATGCCTACACAGCTACACTCACACACCTACACCCACACCAAATAAATGTACTAAAAACAACCACCTACATTTTAGCCCACAGATATAGCTTAGTTGATACAATTCTTGACTAGCAGGAAGTTGTGGTCTATCATGTATAGTGTATCCTTGTAATCCTAACATTCAGAGGCTGAAGCAAAGAGGATCAGAAGTTCAAGAATATCTCTTGAACTACAAAGACTAGCCGGAATACATAAAACCTAATCTCTAAAAAAAAAAAAAAAAAAAAAAAACACCCAAAAACTACAATTTAAAGCAAGGGCTACTATTTTCTATAATGAATCAAGTGATATACACTGCAGGTCATAAGATACCTGCCATAACCATTCTGCTTTGAAATTATAGTTGAGAGTCCAAGATGGCAGCGACGAGTGCACACCATATTCGAGGAGCACAGGATCCAAAACTCCAAAATTGGTGAGTGGAGGGGCAGCTGAAGCCAGAACATTAACACTGAGGCTTCCTGGGTGAGAGGGGACAACACTTGAACTGGGACAGTTTGGATCCAGGTCACCTGTGGACCTCTCCAGGGACTGAGAGTGGCGAATATTCAACTCAGCTGCACTTCCCCTTGCCCCAAGCACTAGCCTCCTTGTCCCATGACTGAGAAGGCAGAGGCAGGCCTCCTGGGTCTGCAACTGCAGTAGGGCAGGCAGCAGCTAGCCCTAGCAGGAACCTCTATATTCAGTGACTGAGACAGCAGAGGTGGCTGCCTGGTGGCCAAACAGTGGACACCACTGAGCTGACAGATCTCCTACACTCTCATTTGCCCCTGCAGACCAAAATCTGAGAGTAGAGAACAGGGGGAACCACCATGCTTTCTGATTAGGCCTGTGAGTGAGTGAGTGAGTGAGTGCGCCTTCAAGTGAGTGCATGCAGAACCCCAGATCCAGTCTCTCTGCTTTAGCAGCCAGACATTGGATCCCTCCCACCCACACCCCCACTGTGGGCAACACAGGGATCCTTGGGACAGTGTTCTCAACATTGAAGCCCCTGTTCTGTGGGTCTACCAGTGGAGTCCAGGCAAACAATTCCTGTGGCATAGATAATCTGTATACCAGAGGGACAGCATGACAGGCCTGTTGGTCACTGAGGTAGTAAGGGCATCTAGGCATGCGCATTTCACTCTCGAACAGTGCCAGCACCTGTCCCCCCTCCTGCACTTAAGCTCCATCCTTCCAGGCATCTACAGGCTCTAGCACCCTGTTGATCAAGGCACACTTCCACCCACATGCCGTGTTTGCAGGCATGCACCTGCAACCTTCCTCCCTTAACTACAACTGTAACACCAACATCCACTCTCAAACTGGTGGACCTCTCTCATCTTCCTGAAGAATACTCCAGACCAGAAACAAATGGACACAGTCTGAAGTACAGACTCCAGGAATAAACAGCAAAGGTTACAGATAAACAGATGGCTAGAAGTCGGCATAAGAACACATCCAACAAAAATCAGAACATCATGGCTTCACCAGCAACTCCCAAAAATCACTAGATATGCTAATTCATCTGAAACACAAGAAAATTATCTCTGCTTATTCCACTTAATAGAGGAACATAAAGAGAAAACAAACAAACAAACAAAAAAACAAAACAAAACAAAAACCTCTCAAAGAAATACAGGTAAATACAGCCAAACAAATAGAGGCAAATGTAGAGGCACATAGAAAGGAAACAAACAAAGCTCTCAATGAAGTACAGGCAAATACAGCCAAAAAAGTAGAGGCACAAGTAATGGCATATAGAGAGGAAACAAGCAAACAAAAAATAGTGGCCATCATGGAAAGACAGGAATCCACATTCAAACAGATGAAAGAAACAATACAAGAAATGAAAACAGAATTAGAATCAATAAAGAAAACAGAGAAAACCCTAGAGCTGGAGAACTTAGAGAAAAGATCAGGAACCACAAAGGTAAACATCACCAACAGAATACAACAGATGGAAGGCACAATCTGTCACTGAAGATACAATTGCAGAAATTAATACACCTCTCAAAGAAAAAATAAAATCAGAAAAGTTCCAAACATAAAACATCCAAGAAATCAAGGACACCACGAAAAGACAATATCTAAAACAACAGGAATAAACGAAAAAGAAGATTCCAGGCTCCAAGGTCCAGAATATTTTCAAGAAAATCATAGAAGAAAATTTTTTCAACTTAAAGAAAGAGATGCCCATAAACATAAGAGGCCTACAGAACACCAAATAGACTACACGAGAAAAGAAACTCCTCACGTCACATCATAGTCAAAACACTAAATCTACAGAACAAAGAAAAAATATTAAAAGCAGCAAGAAAAAAAGGCCAAGTAACATATAAAGGTAGTCCTATCAGAATCACACCAGACTTTTCAACAGAAACTATGAAATCCCTGGGCAGATGTCATGCAAACTGTAAGAGACCACAGATGCCAAACCAGACTATTATACCCAACAAAGCTTTTAATCAACACAGATGGAGAAAACAAAATATTCTATGACAAAACTAAACTTAAACAATATCTACACAACAACCCACCCCTACCGAAGATACTGGAAGAAAAACTTCAATCCAATGAAATCAACTACACTCAAGAAAACACAGGAGATAATGTCACAACAAAAAATTAAAGGAAAACAAGCATAGAAACACAGTAACACCACGAACTCCACAACAAAAGGAACTAACATTCATTGGTCACTATTATCTATCAATATCAACAGACTCAACTGTCCAATAAAAAGACACAGACTAATTGAATGATGGTGGAAAAAGGATCCAACATTCTGCTGCATCCAAGAAACCCACCTTTGCAACAAAGATAAACACTACCTCAGAGTAAAGGGCTGGGAAAATGTTTATCAAACAAACAGACCCGGAAAACAAGCTGGGGAAGCTATCCTAATATCTAATAAAATAAACTTTCAACCACAATTAATCAAAAAGGATGAGGAGGGGCACTTCATTCTCATCAAAGGAAAAATCCACCAGGAGGACATCAGAATCCTGAACATCTATACCCCAAATGCAAGAGCACCTGCATTTGTAAATGAAACCTTATTAAAGCTTAAATCACACATGATCCCAACACCTTAATAGTGGGAGACTTCAACACTTCACTCTCACCACGGGACAGACCATCTAGATAGAGGCTAAAGAGGGAAATAATGACACTTGGGAGAGGTCCTAAATCAAATGGACCTAAGAGATATCTACAGAACTTTTGACCCAAATTCAAAAGAGTATACCATTTTTATTTTTGTACCTCACATCTCCAAAATTGACCATACAGTTGGGAACAAGGCAAGCCTCAACAGATACAAGAAGATCAAAATAATCCCTTGTATCCTATCAGACCATCATGGCCTAAAACTAGACCTCAAGAACAACAGAAATAACAAAAAGCCTACATATACATGGAAACTAAACAACTCTCTACTCAATGACAGCTTGGTCATGGAAGAAATAAAAAAGAAATTAGAGACTTCCTAAAATTCAATGAAAATAAAGACACAACCTACCCAAACTTATAGAACACAATGAAAGCAGTGCTAAGAGGTAAGTTCATAGCACTAAGTGCCTACAGAAAGAAGTTTAAGACATCTCATACAAGCAACTTAGAGGCACACCTAAAAGCTCTAGGAAAAAAAGGAGCAGACACACCCACAAGGAGTAGAGGATTGGAAATAATCAAACTCAGAGCCAAAATCAATGAGTTAGAAACAAAGAAAACAATTCAGAGAATCAATGAGACCAAGAGCTGGTTCTTTAAGAAAAATCAACAAGATAGACAAACCCTTAGCCAAAGAAACTAAAAGGCAGAGAGAAACTATCCAAATCAGCAAAATCAGATATGAAAAGGGGGACAAAATGATTGACACTGAGTAAATCCAAAGAATAATTAGGTCTTACTACAAAAGCTTATATGCCACAAAATTTGAAAATCTAAATGAAATAGACAATTTTCTTGATAGATTCCATTTAACAAAATTAAATCAAGATCAGGTGAATAGATTAAATTGTCCTATATCCCCCAAGGAAATAGAAGCAGTCATCAAAAGTCTTCCTTCCAAAAAGAGCCCAGGGCCAGATGGTTTCAGGGCAGAATTCTACCAGACATCAATGAAGAACTAACTCTAATTCTCTTCAATCTATTCCACAAAATAGAAACAGAAGGAACATTACCAAACTCATTCTATGAAGGTACAGTCACTTTGATACCTAAACCACACAAAGACCCAACATAAAAAGGAAATTTCAGACTTAATCTCTCTTATGAACACTGATGCAAAAATACTCAATAAAATACTTGGAAACTGAATCCAAGAACACATAAAAGCTATAATTAGGGCTGCTCTTCCAAAGGTCCTGAGTTCAGTTCCCAGCAACCACATGGTGGCTCGTAGCTCATCTATGAGCTCTGGTGCCCTCTTCTGGACTGAATATGTGTATTTTGTATAAATAATAAATAAATAAATCTTAAAAAAAAAAAAGATATCATCCACCATGACCAAGTAGGATTCATCCCAGAAATGCAGGGGTGGTTCAATATATGGAAATCCATCAATGTAATCCACCATATAAACAAGCTAAAGGAGAAAAATCACATTATCATCTCCTTAGATGCTGAAAAAGCATTTGACAAAATCCTTTCATGTTTAAAGCCTTGGAGAGATCGGGGATACAAGGCACATACCTAAAAATAGTAAAGGCAATATAAAGCAAACCTATAGCAAACATCAAACTCAATGGAGAGAAACCTAAATCAATCCCACTGAAATCAGGGACAAAGCAAGGCTACCCACTCTCTCCATACCTCTTCAATATAGTATAAGAAGTTCTACCTAGAGCAGTAAGACAACTAAAGGAGATCAAAGGGATACAAACTGGAAAGGAAGGAATCAAAGTATCACTATTTGCAGATGATATGATGGTATACATGACCCTAAAAATTCAACCAGAGAACTCCTGCAGCTGACAAACACTTTCAGCAAAGTAACTGGATACAAAATTAACTGAAAGAAAATCAGAAGCCCTTCTGTGTACGAAAGACAAAAAAAAGGCTGAGAGAGAAATTAGGGATACTATACCCTACACAATAGCCACTAATTAAATAAAGTACCTTGGAGTGACTCTAACCAAGCAAGTGAAAGACCTGTTTGAAAAAAAATTCAAGTCTCTGAAAAAAGAAACTGAAAAAGGTATCAGAAAATGGAAAGATTTCCTGTACTCATGGATGGGTAGAATTAACATAGTGAAAATAGCCATCCTGCCAATAGCAATCTACAGATTCAATGCAATGCCCATCAAAATACCAACACAATTCTTTACAGACCTTGAAAGAACAATTCTCAACTTCATATGGAAAAACGAAAAACCGAAAATTGCTAAAACAATCCTGTACAACAACATATTGTCTGGAGATAGCTCCATCCCTAATCTCAAGCTGTACTACAGAGCAACAGTAATAAAAACTGCATGATACTGGCATAGAAACTGAATGGTGGCTCAATGGAATCAAACAGAAGACCTAGAAATAAACCCACATACCTACAGATACTTGATTTTTGATAAAGAAGCCAAAATCATACAACAGAAAAAAAGACAGCATCAACAAATGGTGCTGGTCCAACTGGATGTCTACTTGTATAAAAATGAAAATAGATCCACATTTATCACCCTGCATAAAACTAAAGTCCAAGTGGATAAAAGACCTCAACAAAAAACCAGACACACTAAATCAGGAAGAAAAAGTGGGGAAGAGCCTAGAAATCATTGGCACAGAAGACAACTTCCTGAACAGAAAACCAACAGCACAGATTATAAGAGAAACAATAATGGGACCTTATAGGACCTTATGAAACTAAAAGTCTTCTGTAAAGCAAAGGACACTGTCATCAGAACAAAACGACAGCCTACAGACTAGAAAAGGATCTTCACCAACCCTACATGTGACAGAGGGCTAATATCCAGAATATATAAAGATTTCAAGAAGTTAAACAGCAACAAATCAAGTAATCCAATTAAAAAATAGAGTACCGAGCTAAAAAGAGAATTAGTTCTCTATAGAGGAATACCGAATGGCAGAAAAACACTCAAATGTTCAACGTCTTTAATCATCAGGGAAATGCAAATCAAAATGACCCTGAGATTTCACCTTACACCCATCAGAATGGCCAAGATCAAAAACTCAAGTGACAATACATGCTGGAGAGGATGTGGAGAAAGGGGAACCCTATTCCATTGCTGGTGGGAATGTAAACTTGTACAACCACTTTGGAAATCAATCTGGTGTTTTCTCAGACAATTAGAAATAGTGCTTCGTGGGAGGGTAGGAGGGACTGAGGGAGGGGGCTAAGCATGGGATTCAAAGTACCTAACCTGTGATTGAGATAAAAATAAATAAATTTAAAAAAAAAAGAAGAGCATATGGAGAAAAAAAAAAAATAGTGCTTCCTCAAGATCCAGCTATACCACTCCTAGGCATATATTCAAAATATGGTCTACTACACAACAAGGACATTTGCTCAACCATGTTGTAACAGCTTTATTCGTAATAGCCAGAATCTGGAAACAACCCAGATGTCCCTCAATTGAGAAATGGATACAGAAAGTATGGTACATTTACATAATGGAATACTACTCAGCAATTAAAAAGGAGGAAATCATGAAATTTGCAGGCAAATGGTGGGAACTAGAAAAGATCATCCTGAGTGTGGTATCCCAGAAGCAGAAAGAAACATAGTATATACTTACTTCTAAGTGGACATTAGAGATACAATATAGGATAAACATTCTAAAATCTGTACACTTAAAGATGCTAAGCAAAAAGGAGGACTCTAGGTAAGATGATCAATCCTCACTCAGTAAGGCAAATGGGACGAACATTGGAAGAGGGAGAAAACAGGGAACAGGACAAGAGCCGACCACAGAGGGCCTCTGAAATAATCTACCCAACAGGGTATCAAAGCAGATGCTGAGACTCATAGCCAAACTTTGTGCAGAGTTCAGGAAATCTTATGAAAGGGGAAGAAAGACCTGGAGAAGACTGGAGCTCCACAAACCAAAAATATGGGCCCAGGGGTCTTTTCTGAGACTGATACTCCAACCAAGGACCAGGCATGGAGATAACCTAGAACCAGTCCCTGCACAGATATAGCCCATGGCAGTTAGTGTTCAAGTGGGTTTCCTAGTAAGGGGAACAGGGACTGTCCTTGACATAAACTCAGTGGTTGGCTCTTTGATCACCTAGACCTGAGGGTGATATTTGAAAGAGAATGCACACTCACTGAGCTACTTAAATTTGGGAAATGTTAATGTAATATTTAATATTAAAAGATCGTTCAAGTATGCAAACAAGATAGAAAAGATAGGAAAGTGATGACTGACTATATCTTCAATCTTTGATAGCTTTTTGATTATAACATGATTTTCTCAATTTAAAGACTGCTATGGTTTGAATGAGAATGGCCCCCCATAGTTTGATAAATTTGAATGTTCTTAAGAGTTTAGTTAGCCTGGGTGACCTCTCCCCTATAGCTTTTTCCCAATTCTGTAACATCAAGGCATGCAACCCCCTGCTTACAGTATTTCCCTTTAAAAACCCTGCTCACTCAGGGCTCAGGGTCCCCACTACTGCTGTGTCAGTGAGACTTGGGTCCCGAGTTCGACCGCTCTCATAATAAAGCTCTCTTGCTCTTGCATCGGAGTGGTCTCCTGGTGGTCTCTGAGGGTCCCATGATCCTGGCATTACAGTTCAGTCTTCAGTTGGTGGAACAGCTTGAGAAAGATTAGAAAGTGTGGCCTTGTCGGAAGAAGTGTGACACTGTGGTGGACTTTGAGGTTTCAAACAGCCATGTCATCTCTATTGATGTGACCTGTCCCTTCCACTTCATGCTTGTGGATCAGATGTAAACTCTCAGGGACTGCTTCAATGCCATACCTGCCTGCCTGCTACCATGCTGCCTGCCATGGTATTCATAGACTCTACTAACCTCCATAACAATGAACATCAAACTAAATGTTTTCTTTTTATCAGCTGTCTTGATCATTCTGTCTCTTCGTATCAATAGAAATGTAGCAAAGACAGATACACAGAAATAAAGAAACCAAATAATCTGCATTCAAAAATTAAAAAAAGAAATTATAGTTGAAATGCAAATTAAATGGGTATAGATGTCCAACTTTCATTACAAAAAAAGAAAGACAGACACTGGTTTATAGTTTGCTTACCCTAGACTTAAAAAATTAAATCTAGATTAAAAAATTAAATCATTATTGTAATTATTAAATTGGGTTTTTTTGGGTAGCATGTTAAGTTCAATTTGCTTCTCAGAACTTTACTTCCAGTAGTAATTTTTGTTGTTGTTGTCACTGTTGTTTTGAGACAGTGTTTCTCTGTGCAGCCTTAGCTGTAGTTTATTTGTAGACCAGACTGGCCTTGAACTACCCATATGTCTATGCCTCCCAGAGTGCTGGGATTATGGACATGCACTACCACTCCTAGCTTCCAGAAGCCATTTAATTTAATTTTTAATTAATATACATATTGTATATGTACATATATAGAGAGAATGTACATATATAAGAATAATGTGTAAAAAAACAAGTGCTGAAGAGTTTAAGTTAGCCTGGGTATGGTTAGCCTAGTTAGCCTGAGTATAACTCCATTTTGAAATAAAGATCTTGACTGGAAGCTGAATTCAGGTACCAGGAAATATCACAGAATGTGCACCTGGCAGAAAACAAACTTAACTCTCCTAGCAACAGCCTCCAGGAAATAATACAGAATAAATGCTTCATAAAAAATAAAGACAAACTCCCTGGCAATAATCAATGGGAATCGGTTGGAAATCGGATGGGAAAATTCTCCCCAGTGTTTCAGATATGGTTTAGAAGAATAGCAATTGTCCCTCAGAGAGGCATATGCCTTAGGTAATTGTGATTCAGGTCACCTCGCCCCTCTAACTTTTACCTAATCCGGTAACGTCAAGGCATATGGCCCCCCTGTTTTTTTGTTTGTTTATTATTTACACAGTGTTCTGCCTGCATGTGTGCCTGGAGACCAGAAGCAGGCACCAGATCTCATCACAGATGGTTGTGAGCCACCATATGGTTACCTGGGGATTGAACTCAGGACCTTTGGAAGAACAGCCAGTGCTCTTAACCTCTGAGCCATCTCTCCAGCCCCATGGCCCCCCTGTTTGCTGTCATAGAAACATGTGCCCCCCTGCTTGCTGCCATGGAAACTCCCTTCTCACAGACTTTCCCTTTAAAAATCCTCTTCACTCACAGCTCAAGGTCCTACTTCTCTACTGCTGTGCCAGTGAGACTTGGGTCCCGAGTTCGATCACTCTCATAATAAAGCTCTCTTGCTATTGCATCGAGTTGTCTCCTGGTGGTCTCTGAGGGTCCTGTGAACCTGGCATAACAGTGCTAAACAATGATAATTGTAGTTCTATTTCCACAAACAAGTGACTACAACGTTCTGTTCTTTCTGGGCTGGGTCTGCTCCATCAAGCCTTGTTCTCTCTCCATCTACTCTTCCTCTGGCCTCCTGCTCCTCCCTTCCCCACGCCCTGAAGCCCAGCTCTACTAACCTCTCTTGTGCCAAGTCCCAGGCTTCAGCACTTCTAACCCATCACCTTTAAATTAGAGAGAGCAAGGTTTACACAACAAGGGCATGTGTTGGTAAGGATGTGCTCACCTGAGCATCAACCAGATGGAGACAGCCATGGCTGTCCTAGACTCATTTTGTTGACCAGGCTGGCCTGGAACTCAGAGATCCACCTGCCTCTGCCAGTAATTAGCATTAGAGCACAGCACCAGACCAACCCCCAACACAGAGCAAGTTCCATGACAACTGGGGCTATATGGGCGGAGGGAGGGGAACCAAGGGTAAGGTTGGGGGGAGGGGGAAAGGAACCAAAACTATAACAATCTCACTAATAACACTGGAGTTATTTTAGGAAATTCTAAAGTGAATCTCAAAAAATAAAAAATAAAAAAAAAGACTTGTTTGAAATAAATGACATGAAAGAGACAATGGCTAAAACTCCTTAAAAGATAATTTGTTCTTAAAATTGACAATTTTTTTGTTTTGAGAAAGGATCTCACTATATAACTAGGCTGACCTCAAACTGGGAGATCTACCTGCCTCTCCCTCTCTAGTACTGGGATTAAAACCATGTGCCAGCTCACACAGCTTAAAGATAAAATTTATGAAGACTTTATATTTCATTTTACAATGATTTCAAATTATATACATTATCCTACACAAGTTCTGGTTTCATTTTTCTCTGTGGCTGAATGAAATTCCAATCTGTACATATACCACATATTCTTTTGTTGTTTTGTTTTTTTCAATATAGGGTTTCTTGAGTAACAGTCCAGGCTGTCCTGGAACTCACTTTGTAGATCAGGCAGGTCTTGAACTCACATAGATCAACCTGCTTCTGCCTCCTAGTTGTGAGATTAAAGGCATGTGCAACTACCACCCAGAATACCACATATTCTTTTTCTATTTAGCTTGATGGATGTCTAGTCTGGTTCCATTTCCTACTTATTATGAAGAGTGAAGCAATAAACATAGATATACAAGTATCTTTGTAGCATATTGGCTTTAAGAATCATTCTAGTATATATCCAAGAATGGATAAATGGGTTATCTCTTACATACCTAAGAACAGATAAATGGGTTATCTCTAGTAGTTTATTTTTAGTGGCTTTGTTTGTTTGTTTACATTATTTGTTCCTTATTTTTATATTTTTTTGAGACAGGGTCTCTCAACATAGCCCTGACTGCCCTGGAGCTGACTATGTAGACCAGGTTGGCCTCAGACTGGCAGAAGCCTGTCTCTGAATTGCGGGGATAAATGGTGTATATCGTCTTGCGCAGCAATTCCATCATATCTTTATAATGGCCACATAAGTGTACTTTCCCACCAACACTAAATAATGGGTCTTCTTTTCTCACATTCTCACAGTATGTTGTCAGTTTTCTTGATAATTGCTATTCTGACTTAGATGAAAAGGAATCTCAAAGCAATTTTCAAACTTTTAAAAAATGTATATGGGGGTTTTGTTTGTATGTAGGTCTGTGCATTACTTTCATGCCTGATGTCCTCAGACCAGAAGAGGTAGTCCAATTCCCTAGATAGGGAGTTACAGATGGTTGTGAGCTGCAATGTGAGTGCTGGGAACTGAGCCTGAGTCCCCTCGAACAACCAGTGCTCTTAGCTACTGAGCCATCTCTCTAGCCTCTCAAAGTAACTTTAATCCACATTCCTGACTGCTAAGGATGCTGAACACTCAAGTTCAAGTATTTATTAGCTTTTGTATCTCTGCTTTTGGAAACTGACTGTTCAGTTGATTTATCTAACAGGTTGGATGATTTGTGGGTGTATGTGTGTACACTTGATTTTTGTAGTTCTTATATATCCTGGTTACTAATCTCAGTCTGATGTGTAGTTGCAATATTTGTTTCTCCATTTTGTAAGCTATCTTTTCATTCATTTTTGTTTTTAAGCTTTATTTATTTATTATTTATACAGTATTCTGACCACAGGCAAGAAGAGATCTCATTATAAATGGTTGTAACACACCATGTGGCACTGGGAATTGAAGTCAGGACCTTTGGAAGAACAGTCAGTGCTCTTAACCTCTGAGCCATATGTCCAGTCCCACTCTTGGTCTTTTCCTTTGCTTTTCAATTTAGTGAATTCTCATTTGTCAATTCTTAGAATCATTTCCTGTATTACTGAAGTCCTTTTCAAAAAGTCCTTGTCTATGCCTGTTATCTTGGAACTGTTTTTCCCATCAGTTCAAAGTTTCAGATCTTACATTAAGATCTTTGATACATTTTTAATTGATTATTTTGATGAGATATGGATCTAGTGTCATTCATCTAGAACAAATCCAGTTTGTCCAACACTACTTGCTAAAGTAGCTGTTTTTCTCCAATGTATGCTTGTCAAAAGTAAAGTTCTAACTATATAGGTTTTCTGCTAGGCCCTTCTATTGTATTCCATTGTTCTGCATCTCTGTTTTTGTGCCAGAACCATGCTATTTTGTTAGTACAGCCTGTAGTATAATATAAAGCTAGATATTATGATATCTCCAGCACTGCTCTGCTCTTTCTGCTAAGAACTGCTCTTGCTACTTAGATTGTTTTGGTTTCCATATAAATTTTAGTTGTTTCCCCTCCCCCCAAAATGTTTAGTATGTAATGAATTTTGATAGAGATAATATTAAATTTATAGATTGCTTTTGGCAATATAGCCATATTCACAATATTCATTCTGTAATCTCTCTGCATGTCAGTTCTCTTAATATAGTGTCTTTTCAAGTTTCTTTATACAGTTATCCAGTGTTCTTATCTCACGCCCCATGCAGCAAGTGTTTTTGGGCACACTGTCTACATTCTGTTCATTTCCTCCCAAATCATAGAGATATATTACCTTGAGGAGATAAACTTATATTTAATACATAGAAACAAAGCAAATGTTTTTATTCAAAGCATGTAAAATATGGGACCTTTATATTCATGGACAGACAAGCCATTAAATCATACATTAACAGCTGGGCAGTGGTGGCACACATCTTGAACCCCAGCACTCAGGAAGCAGAGGCGGCACCAGGGCAGCCTGGTCTCCAAAGTGAGTTCCAGGACAATCAGGGTTACATACACAGAGAAACCCTGTCTCAAACAACAAAAAATTTTTAAAAAGCACTGAGCTCCCATGGATGCCTAAGTATAATAACAACCACAGACCAGGAGGCCTCAAACCAACCAGATCCTACAAACTGTTCAAATGTTTTCTAAAACATTAAAGGAAGAAGAATCACTGCACGGAGCTCATTCTATGAAACCACTATTATCCTGATATAAAACTGGATAAGAACACAGAAGAAAAAAAAAAAAAAAGACAACTACAGACTTAGTCCTTGTTGAACACAGGTGTAGTGACAAATACCTTTAATCTCAGCACTTGGGAGGAAGAACAAACAGATCTCTATGGGTTCAAGGTCAGCCTGGTGTACATGGTGAGTTCCAGAACATCCAGAGCTATATAGTAAGATCTTGTCTTGAGAAAAATAAATTCTGAACAGTATTGTTGTAAACTGAACACATTAAGGCACCAGCTGTAGAAGAATCCATCTTTGATTCTCAGGAGACAGAGATAGTTGAATCTCTACGAATTTGAGGCCAGCCTGGCCTATACAGCCGGAATGACATAGCAAGACCCTGCTCCCCAACAAAAAACAACAAATTACTACCTTCTAGATCAACTGGTTTCATTCTAGGAATTCAAGATTGATTCATCAAATACAAACCAATAAAGCACAATACAGCATATAGACATAAGAATACAAACAAAATGAGAGCAGGTCATGGTAGGCCATGCCTTTAACCCTAGCACTCAGGAAGCAATGGCATGTGAATCTCTGTGAGTTAAGGTCAGCATGGTCTACATACTAAATTTCAGATCAGCTAGGGCTTTATAGAAACCCCTTGTGTAAAAAAGAAAAGAAATAAAGCAACCAACTATTCTCAAGTGATATCAGTAAAGACCTTCAACAAAATTCAACATATCTGCATGATAAAAGCCTTAAATATGGGAAACGAAAAGAACATACCACAACATAGTAAAGACTATCTAGCTAGAATAAGCCTATAGCGTACAAAAGGAGACCAGAAATTGGTGGCCACTCTCTCCATTCTTTCTGACTATACTGCTTCAAGTCTTAGAACAATAAAGCAAGAGGGGGAAAAAAAACAAGCCATAAAAAAAAAAAAAGTTCTTATTTGTGAATGATATGATTCAATGAAAGACTGTATAAATACTAGAAATACTTGCAATAAACACTTTCAGAAAGGCAGCAAGACAGAAACTAAAATCAACATATTAAAGTCAGTAGGTTTTCTATAAACCAATGACAAATCTGTCAAGAGAGAAAAACCTCATTAATAATAGTTTTCTAAACAAAACAAAAAAACTACACCTCTAATGTTTGAGGTTGGTCTGGTCATATGTTGTATACAAATGCTAAATTCTGGCCCCCAAGATCTGGCTGCATCCAGATAAGTGTGTACTCTCACATAAACCAGTCTTTGTTGTGACTGTGTTCCCCAATTATCTCAGATTGTTTAATAAAGAAGGCTGAACAGCCTGTAACTAGGCAAAAGAGAAATAGGCAGGGCTTCATTTTCTTAGCTTGGTGTCTAGGGAGGGGCAATGAGGTGGAAGGTGCGGATGGAAAAGGAAGAAGATGGAGAGAGAGAGAGAGAGAGAGAGACAGGCATGACAGATCACGCCCAGGATGAATTTTGGCAAGTAACTTGGGAAGTGTGGCTGGGAGGTAGCCAGACTAGCTCAGAAAATTAGTTTAAATTGTATCTGCCCAGTTATTGAGTTTAAAGCCTGTTTAAATAAATCAATAGGTCTCTGTCTCAATTATTGGCGAACTAGCCAGGTCATAGAAAAGCCTTCTAGAATTAATAAATATTCAACAACACTCTACAATTAAAACTTCATGACAGTGAAGGAGGGAAAAACAAAACAAAAACAAAAAAAACAACTGAAGACACTATTAACATGGAAAGGTTCTACTCTACTTATAGACCGGCAGAACTAATTAATACTGTCAAAATAGCTCTAACTGAAATATACAGATTTGATGACACAATCACATTCTTTACAGATCTAGAAAATTCTATATTCACATAGAAACACACACCTCACAATAACCAAAGTTATACTAAGCAGAAAGAACAATGCTGAATGCAACTTAAAAGCTGATCTGATATTACATTATAGAGCCATATTACCACCAACAACAACAATACAAAACCATTGCGCTGGTATTAAAAACAGACTCCTAGAACCTTAATGGCCCAAATGATGAGCTTCAGGTTTGGTGATGACAGACTGAGAGAAGAGGTCTCAAAAAATAAAGGTGAAAGCAATAGAAAAAAAGACATCCAATGTCAACCTCTATATATGCAAACACACCAACAGGTCATCCATCACACATATAAAATTAAAAACACACAGCAGTTTTAAAGTTTATTTTCACTTGATGTAATATTATTCAGTTGTAGATTTCTCTCCAACTGCTTCATTTCAACTCTAGAAATAACTCTGCTCCAATTCCCTGAACCAAAAGGCAATGGTAAGAAAAGACAGCCTTTCTGCCAGGTGTTGTTGCTTGGGAGGCAAAAGCAGACAGATCTGAGTTCAGAAGCTAGCCTGGTCTACTCAGTTCGAGGATATCCAGTGCTACAAACAGAAACCTGGTCTGGAAATAGACAAAAAATAAGCGATAGCCTTTCCACAACAATCTTAGAAGCCTTGCATTAAAAGAACCTTTTACATTGAGAAAACAGGCCTCTATTTTGGCAGAAGTCCGGTTTGTCTGAAAGATACATATCTATTTCTGTTCTAGAATGTACTTATTAACTAGCAGGAAAGGGTATTAAATCTTACCAGAAAGATCCACGACAGCCTCGTGACTAGAAACAGCTCCTTTCTCAATGAAAAGGTCTCGGAAGTATTCACTATTAGCAGACAGGACAGACTTGTGAGCTTTGTACTCTTCTCCTTCGATTAACAATGTAACATCACAAAACTGGTTGGAAAGTCTCTGCTCATTCAGTTGTTTCAAAACTGCCTGACAATGTTTTGGAGAAGAACGTTTTACCACTCCTTTGGTGTCAACCTGTCAAGAGAGGTTTGAGATCAAGAGGTAATAAATCACCAATAGACTCCCATTTTTTTTAAGCCAACAATTTGTTATTCTTTTTTTATCTATATACGTAAATAAAACACAACAGCATTGTCTGCCTTTTTAAAATACAAGGTTTATGTAGCTTTCTAACCTGGAACTCACTATGCAGACCAAGTTGACCTAGAATTCCTCCTGCCTCTGCCTCCCAAGTGCTGGCATTAAAGGTGTAAGTCTGACTCCCCCCACACACACCCCCACACCCATTCCCCTTAGCCTGTTATGCTATTTTACTTGATCCTGCCTCTTCTAGTCAAAAATTTGATGTATGGCACTGATATAGTCTAAAACAATACAAATGAGCAATTAAACAAATACTTTCTTAAAACCTAGCCAGGAATTAGCCATGGTAGCACTCAGCATTAAGGAAGCAGAGGCAGGTGGATCTGAGTTCCGGGTCAAGTATAGCCAGGGCTATATGAAGACATAAAAACCTCCAAGGAAGAGAGGAATGCAGCTCCGTTAGTAGGGTGATTACCTAACATGTTTGAAGGTTTGATGCTGGCACCTCATAACCCACAATCTATAGAATATGTCTGTAATTCCAGCACTTAAGTAGAGGCAGGACATCAAGGTCATCCTCACCTATGTAACTATTTCAAGGCCAGCCTTGGCTACATAAGACTCTGTCCCCAAAACATCATCAACACCAAAACACCAGCAGAAGTCTGAGCTAGAGCAATTTTATCTTGCTATGTGATCCACAGTCTAATTCAGAAAAATATTCTGTACACTTGTGCCAATGCACAAATTAACATGTCTTAAACAATAAGCTTTACTTAAGCCTGTGGGTATTGGCACTTAGGTGGTCAAATAACCCTTCCACAGAGGTTACATACCAGATGTCCTGCACAGCAGATATTTACTATTAAAAACAGTAGCAATATTACAGTTATAAAGTAGCAACAAAAATAATTTTATGGTTGGGGGTCACCACAACATGAGGAATTGTATTAAAGTGTCTCAGCACTGGGAAGGTTAAAAAACACTTTAAACAAATACATCCCTTTCAACTTCAGCACCCATAGTCAAACAGTGTTAGTTTGACTATGGAAAAACAAACAAACAAAAACTCCTTAAAGACTGAAAGTTGGATAGAAAGCATCACTTACAAATACAAGTTCATGCTTAGACACTGGCTTCTTTTTTGAAGACTTGGAGGCTGTGGTTGGAGGTGAAGTAAAATTGCTCAGGTCATCCTCTGATTCATTACTTTCTTCTCCAGATTCAAGGTCCAATCCTAATTCTTCCAACATTTCTGAAGCATCTGATATTGGACGGGAGCGATCGAGTTTCTCCTGACATTTGCTACACTGTTTTATGTAATCTTTAACTTGCTTTAATATACCTTCAGTCAAAAAAAAAAAAAATTAACATCAAAATTAAGTGTTACTACTTGAAAATATATCACTTTAATGTATACACTAATTTATATTCAGATACATAGATGTAAGCCCAGAAAAAATGCAGAGTGAATTCTTCAGAATGTGAGATACTTTTTTTCTTATTTATTACCAAATATTCAATTTCCTCTGGCATGAGATGATTATGTATCTTCCCATTTCTGTGTACATTTCAAAGCATCCATGAAAAACAATACAGTTAAATACTAAATAATGATGTTTTTATTAGCTATGGACCAACTATGTGACAATGCTATTATAATATAGCCTATACAATCTAGATTCATAAGTATATATTCTATGTTCACAAAACCACAAAATCACCTAATACGTTTCTCAGTATTCCTATAATATATTCCTGTTGTTACATAAACATGAAACAAATACCCAACTGTCTTGACCTATAGAAAGTTAATATGGCTCAACCCATAATGATAAGTAATTTTTCCAAACTATTTTAAAAACTGCCACTATACCTCATACAGACACAAATCTACTGGGCTGGAGATATAGCTTAGCAGTTAAAAGTCCTCTTCCAGGGGGCTGGAGAAATGGCTCAGGGGTTAAGAACACTGTCTGCTCTTCCAGAGGTCCCGAGTTCAATTCCTGACAACAACATGGTGGCTCACAACCATCTACAATGTGATCTTCTGGCATGCAGGTGTATACAGTACTCATGTACATAAAATAAAGAAATCTTAAAAAAAAAAAAAATTTCTACTTCCAGAGGACCTGAGTTCCCAGCCCAAGAGGCAGCAGCTCACAACTATCTGTAACATCAACTCTAGCAAATCCCTCTTCTGGCCTCTGTGAATTACCTGTATACATGGTTTATAACAAATAAAATTAAGGTTTTTGGGTTTGTTTGTTTTGTGGGTTGTGGGTTGTTTGTTTGAGACATGGTTTTACTGTGTAGCCTTGCCTGTCCTGGAACTCACTGTATAGACCAGGCTGTGCTTGAACTCGGGAGAACCATCTGCCTCTGCTTCTGAAGTGCGGGGATTAAATGTGTGGATTATCACCACCAAGTAAATTAGGTCTTTTTTTTTTTTTAAATAAGAAATAAATTTGTGCACATGCCTGTAAACCAAGCACTCAGGGAGGCAAAGGCAGATGGATCTCTGTGAGTTCGAGGCCAGCCTGGTCTATAAAGTGAGTCCAGGACAGCTAAGGCTATACAGGGAAACTGTCTCAAAACAAACAAACAAACAAAAACAACAAAACAGAACTAAGCTTGGTATCGTGGGGTCATGCCTTTAATCCCAGCACTCTGGAGGGAGAGACAGTAAGATCTCTAAGTTCAAAGCCATCCTGAAAATATATAAAGTTCCAGAACAGTCAGATCTACAGAGATCCTGTCTCAAAATAAAATAACATCACATGGGCTGGAGAGATGGCTCAGTGGCTGCTCTTCCAGAGGAGTGGGGTTCAAATCTCAGCACCCATATAGCAGCTCACAACTGCCTGCAACTCCAAGATTTGACACCCACAAAGACATACATGCAGGCAAAACACCAATGTGCATTAAGAAATTAACCTGAAAAGATAATAGCATAGAAAAATTAAACAGCACATTTTATGAATACATCATGTAATCACTGCAAGGAGCATGTCTTGAGGAAAGGGCAGTTGAGATATGCAGGCTGGATGCTCTTCTGATATTTCTCCTAAAATAACTACAGTATCCAATGAGAAATATTTAAACTACATGACACAAAAATGAGTTGAGGTATTTATATCTACATTTTGCTTAGTCTTTCTGTCTGTTTATGTTGGTGTTCCAAGCACTCACCAAGCTCCATCTGCAGAAAATCTCACTTTATGTTTAGGGGAAAAACTTGTTTTGTGCTCTTCAAGGTAAGTTTATGTATTTTCCCAACAAGGTCCCCTGTGATAGTTCTTTGAATGTCAAGCTACTAATAAAAGGTTGTTTATAGAGCACAGAGTCAGAGAGAACTAAATCTTACACTGAGTACTCCCCTTAACCCAACAATTAAATGAATGAATGAATGAGTAAACAAACAAACCCAAAACCTGGTTCTGAAGAGATGACTCAGGAGTTAAGAGCACTGGCTGCTCTTCCAGAGGACCAGGGTTCAATTCCCAGCACCCACACAGTGGCTCACAACTCCCTGTAATTCCAGTTCCAAGGGATTCAATGTTCTCTTCTAGACCTCACAGGTACCAGGCACACAAGTGTTAGATCGATATACATGCTGGCAAAACACCCATACACCTGAAATAAATAAATACATAAACATATATACCAAAACTTTTGAGTATCAACACGATGCTGCAAAATTCCCCACCTGAGTCCATGTGATGGGTCAGCCATATGCAGGCACGCTAAAACTATTGTTTAAAATTACCACTAAGGATATGTATAACTATTAAAACACATTATAAAACATATATATTTGTGTTTAGACAAGGACTGTTTCCTTAAGATATCTCATTATGTGTATACATAATATGTACTAACCTAAAAAAATAATAAAACTTCCAGTCCAGCCTGGCATAGAGAGAGGCCCACTGTCTCAAAACAAAACAACAATAAAAAACTGTTCCTAAGTACTTCAGTCAAGCATCCTTAGTGGGTACTCATATAACAAAACAGCTTGTGAATAGTTTCTTGATCTAAAACAGGGGTTTTGTTTGTTTGTTTTCAAGATAGGGTCTCATTATATAGCTCTGGCTGTCCTGGAACTCATTATGTAAATCAGGCTGGCCTAGAACCTCCTCTACCTCACAAGTGCTGGAATTAAAGGCATGAGCCACTAAGCCTAAACAGGGCTTTTGAACTTCAGTAATATAAATACTTCAATTTATGATGGGCTTATAATCCCAAAAATCTCATCGTAAATTGAAAATATCCTTAAGTCTAATACATTTAATTCGCCCAATTTATGAAGCTATGTAGTGAACTATACAGTACTGAACATTCATCAACTATCGCCTGCTGATAGGGAATTAGTGCTGCAACGACAGACAGGTTACATTAACACATTCCTACCCTGGGGGGGGGGGGAATCAAACATCATACTCTTTTTTGTTTTTTGTTTTTTTAATTTAGACAGGGTCTCACTAGGTAGTTCTAGCTGGCCCAAAACTCACTGTATAGACTAAACTACCTCTGACTCACAAGCATTGGGATCTCTGACCTTTAGATATAATTCTCTTTAACATACTATACCTGAAGTATCTGATCAATGCCTGGCAAAACCGATCTGAACAAAATGCAGCTATGACTCTATGTTTACTCTTCACAGATATATCTTCCTTCTTGTAAATTTGACCCAGATTCCTTGGGGAATGGAATAGAGGAAAGTTCTCTTCATGTAGTTCTGGCTGTGCTGGAACTAAGTACGCAGATCAGTATGCAGATCAGGCTGGCCTTAACTTTGCAGTGATCCTCTGGCCTCTGCCTCTGGAACAATGGAAGTTCTAAGACCACAGGCCTGGCTTAATTCAGATTTTTTTTTTTCACTTTATTTATCTGGGTTTTTGTTTGGTTTTGTGATAAGGTTTCTCTGGGTAGCCTTGACTATCCTGGAACTCACTCTGTAGATGAGGCTGGCCTTAAACTCATAGATCTGTCTGCCTTTGCCTTCTGAGTGCTGGGATTAAAGGGGGTATAGGTTTAATTCAGGTTTTTTTAAAATATAAAACAAGGACTAGGAGATCATATAAGCTGCTAGGAAATATGGCTAGCAGTTTGGAGCACTTTTTGCTCTTGCAGAAGTCCAAGGTTTGATTTCCAGCACCCACATGGTAGCTCACACCCATTCATAAATAACTCCAGTTCCAAGAAATCCAGTATCTTTTGACCTCTGTGGGCACCACACACACACAAAACACCCATACACACAATGGAAATAATCTAAATTTTTTTAAAAATGTTAAGGAAAATTGTATGAAACTAGCATAAATCTGGGCTGCTATCCACAAAGGAATTCTCTAAGGAACAAAAGGATTACTGTAAAATTCCTAAAATAGGTCCTAGAGTTCCTAAAATAGGTTTGATGACAAAGTTAATAAACATAAACAAATATCTAGAACAAATGAGATGGTTCAACAAATAAAGGCCCCTTGCTGCCAACCCTGGCTTGCATGTATAACACAGAAAATATAATTTTAAAAAACTTAATTAAAAAATTAGACGGAATGAAGAGACAAGTCAGTAGTACTTTTGCTCTTGCAGAGGGTCAGGGTTCAATTCTTAGCACCCACATGGTGGCTCAAAACCATCTAACTCTAGTTCTGAATCCAATGCCCAATCCTTCCGTGGGCAGCTGACACACACATTCAGGGAAATCATTCATACGCGTACAACTTTTTTAAAAAATTAAAAAGAAAAAAAATAAAACTGTTCTGCTCTCATCTGCTTTCCAAGAGGTCAATAAATGTTAAGGTTATTATATTCTGACCCCAAAATAATCAATTAAATCAGGTCCGGTGGCACAGGGCTGTAATCCCAGTTGAGGCATTCAGATCCTTAATTCAAGGTCAGCCTGAGTGAGTAGTGAGATCTTGCCTCAACTTGAGAAATAAATAACCACTCAATGACTCGCAGTTATCTTTTCTTTTTTCAACATACACAGTATAGCACGCACAGTTCCCTGAGCCGTTTTCGCAAAAATAACATGAAAACATTAGAAAATGCGACATCATCAACGTGATTGGTGAGTAAGGGCTGTGATCGCAACACTTGAGAGGCTGAGGCGAGAAGATTGCCACCCAAAACAAGGGGGGGGAGCCAAAAATGGCGTATTTCCTAATGAAATCTCTTCTGATGGTGTGTCCATCTTGTCCCTTCCCCCAAGAAAAACAAGCACCTGACAGTCTTTTAAGACCACCTTATGCTCTAAAACCGAGACTCAAGACCACTGTGCACAGTTCCTCCTATTAACTACATTATTCCTTTTCCACGTCGCAGTTGCAGACTCAAGAGGATTCAGAGACCACCCCCCACCCCCAAACCCAGTGGATGAATCCGGGCGGCACTCGCTGGAGACAGCAGCCCCGGGATTGGGCCAGCCTTCGGAGATAAACGGAGGAGGTGGGCTGAGCCCCTACCTCGGGGCCTCCCGCCCTTCCCCAGAGGCCTGAGGGGGCGGGCCCAGCGAGGCCGCGCCACACCCCCGTCGGCTGGCCCGGCCCCCGGGTAAGCCCCCGAAGCCCCACCCCGGGCGAGGGTCCGCCCCCAGCCGCCCGGGCCTCCTTCCTGTGGGGAAGTGCGGCTGCTTTCGCGTCCCCCGCCCGCTCGGCTCGGTCCCGTGGCCGCCGCGCAGCCGAACGCCGGCTGGCCGGGGGGCCAGCCAGCCCTGCCCGACCCCTCGGGCTCGCGAGTGCCACGCACGCAGGCCTCGACGCGGGGCCGCGGCCCCGCACGCCCGCCGCCGAGTCGCCCGGGCCGGCGCTCACCTCGCCACCAGTACGTCTTGGACAGGTCATGCCAGGTCTGATGCCGGGTGTGGTGAGTGCCTCCAGGGCCCAGGTGTGCCGCCTCTATGAGGCCCTGGCGCCGCTCCGGCTGCAGCACCACTTCCAGCTCCGCAAACGTCTTGCGGTGCCGCTGCCGCCGCTGGTAGTACAGAGTCCCACCGCGCACTACGTAGCAGGCGGCAGCCTTGCGGATTTTACGCTTGACATTGCCCTCGGTGCCCGGTGCATAAGGCTCACGTTCGTTCGTCAGGTAGCGCAGGATGGCCCGATAGCTTTCCTCGCTTGACATCGCTGGTGGCAGCGCCCTTAGGGCGCCTGTCAGTGGTAGGGAAAGGCAGACAGCGCTCTGGCTCCGTGTAGGTGCAACAGCAGCGGCAACACTTTAAGGAGGAACGGCTGCGCCTTTGGTGGGCGCTCTTCGTGGGCGCCCGCGGCGCCAAGGAAGAACGGACGACTTGGTAACCAGGGGGAACTGCACTTGTGCAGCGCGCGGGATCCGCTGGCGACTGACAAAATGGCTGCTGCACCACCGGAAGTGACGCGAGTGTGGGCGGAGCCTGTGTCCTGATTGGAGGGCTCACGATTTCTGGCTCCTAGGAGCCGTCGGAGTGACGTCAATACTGCAGGAGGACATTTTGGAAGAGGGTACGCTCTTTCTGGCGGATACGAGGGTCTTGAGCCGGCATCTTAAGTCCTGGCAGTTTCCTTTTTTTTTTTTTCCCCTTTCCCACGCTCTCTGAAAAGCCACGTGTTTGCACTGTTTGGTGTTTGTTGCCCCAAAAGAGACCTTCCCCGCAAAATCAGTCTATTTTCTATTTTGAGGCTCTCGATATACTATATTGCGCCGATTTTGAAACTAGCAATTAGTTGCCACTTTCTGGGCCAAAGACAGTCACAGTATTATCAAACTACCTAAGTACGAATTTTCTGGAACCACCACTATGGTAACGACTCTGCAGTCCCAGATTATTTAGATGATTAAATTACATTTAGCGGCAATCCAGATTTACCCTTACTAGCCTGATTCAGCTGTGCTCTTGTAATGCTGGGACACTTGGCACTGTTTAATGAAGCTAGAAAGTTTCAGGTTTTCCAACCCATAGACTTGATTATTTTTTCCTGCTTGGAGGATACAGTTCTTTAGACCTTTATGGGATCTCAGGTGAGGAGCAAGCAGGTGGCATGTGCTCAGAAGCCAGGCAGTGATTTGGGTTCTATCATCAGCTATAATGGAAGAGAGTGCAAATGAAAACCACCCTTTCACCACCCATATGACAGTGTAGCTAGCCAAACCCTTCTATGGAACTTGGTCTGTACTGGGCGCAGCTTCACGACCCTTGTACATTGAAAACGTTAAGATTTTTTAAATATGTTGAGAATACAGTTAGAACGATGTGGTAAACACGACTAAAAGATCCAATTCACTTTCTAAAAAGTTGGATGTTATCTAGTATTTGGAGATTAACAGGAAATTTTACTAGTTTTCCTTGTAAACTGATTTTACTAAGTCAAACTTTAACTTGTGTTATTTCTAGCCCTTTGTGGGCTTCCTGGGCCATGTCAAATCTTCAGGCTTCTGTTCAGTTGGATCTTTGCAAAGGTTGCATTCCATGTGCTAGACTGTATTTTTACACAATTTAATGGCTTATGGGGGGGGGGATCTTGCTACTAGGCTAGTCTGAAACCCATAACAATCCTACCACCTCATATTTTCAAATGCTAAAATTACAGGCAGTTTCCCCTGCTTCATCACTTTGTGTACACATTAACAGGATAACAACTGGAGGGAGAGGGGCGTAGTTGGACTCATGTACTCTAAGGTCATTGAGATGACCTTGAACTTCTGAGGTCTCCAGCTTACAGGCATACCTTATACACAAGTACACTATTAAGAAAATTTAAAATTTGGTATGGCTTTGTAACAAAGCCAGGAAACAAGTACAATGTACCATATTTAGGCAATATTGAGAAATGGCGAGATGGCTCAGCACTTAACACTGGCTACTCTTCCAGAGGTCCTGAATTCCCAGCAACCACATGGTGGGCTCGGGACCATCTATGAGGGGATCTAATGTCCCCTTCTGGCAGAAAGGTGTACATGCAAACAGCACTCATACATTAAATACATGATTAAAAAGCTAAACATGGTAGCACAAAACTGCCATCAGAGCACCCAAGTAGGAAGATTATTGAGTTCAAAACCAAAATGGCAACCTCTTAGCATTTCTAAAAAAAAAAGCTGGGTGTAGTGGCACAAGCCTTTAATCCCTGTACCCATAATAACAAAAAGGTCTAGCTGGATGCATAGTTGAAATCCTATAAATAATCCTAACACTAAGGTGGCAAGACTGAGGTTAGAGATCTTGAATCTAAAAACTACACTAAGGTTATCTTACCTTACTGCAACATCCTAGGATTGAAGTTTTGTAATGGAAAAATAATGTCTTTAATGCCTGCCATATGCAATGAGTGGGTTTGATTGCTAGCACTACAAGAAAACCCCAAATTTTTAGGGGTAGTGAAGAGGAAGAAGGTTAGTGGATTAGAGTCTAGCCTTGACCTATGTTTCAAGTGCTGGGTTTATATAGCTATGCTCCAAACACATTTCACAACCATATCATTTTCTTTCATCTCTTCAACTAAGGTTGTATTAGGAGGCATTATTGCCAGAGATGTCTTGGAACTCAAAGAGATCCACTTGCCTCTGCCTCCAGAGTGCTAGGATTAGGATTAAATGTGTACATCACCACATAACAAGTGAGGAATAAACATTTTTAGCTGGATAAAACCTAGGAAGTCAGGCAAGCTAAGCAGTCTGTGGCTAAGCCATTCCCACCCAAAATAAAGACTACATGCTTTTGTGAAAGGGAAAAAAAAAATCAACACCATCTAGAATTAGAAACAGATCTTTATTTTAAACTCTCTTCTACCAAATTAGCGTTTTCCACCCACTCTGGGAGCAGAGACCTTCACAGGCTTCACAATCTTTTGTTTAGGCGCTGCCTTCGTGGGGGCCTGGAAAAAAAAAACCCACATTATTTCATAAATTGTTACCTTGCCCGTATTTAGATTCTTTACATACCTTTCACTGTCTCAATTTAACTACCTTATTGTCAATTTCAAAGTAACCCATGGTTTAAAATTCATTTAAATAAGACATTGTTACAGATTCAACAGTAAGATACAAAGTGGGATCCTGAATTGTTAGTAACTCTACTACCATAAGATTCTCAAAGATCAAATTCAAGGCTTGCAACAGGTGTCTCTACTTGCTGAACCTTCTTGCTGCCCAGAATGATTTTACATTCACTGGAGGGGATAGGGGTGTGCATATGTGTTGGTTCTTTCCTTTCACTTTGTGGGTTCCTGCCACTACTAGGGATAATAGAAAGTACCTTTACTCATCTTGTCCACCCAAAAGGACTTAAATGTTCTTACTCTAGCTATTTTTTTTAAAGTTGTCTTTTGGTTTTTTTTAGAGACAAGGTCTTTCTGTGTAGCCTGAGGCCTCAAAATCAGAGATCCACCTGCCTCTGCCTCCCAGCTCTGGTTTAAAATGTAACCATTAGCAAAAGGTGGTTTAAACCCATACTGTTGCAGTTAATCAGAGTATAAAATTAAAAGCAGTCTAAAAACACAAAAGCCAACCTTGGCACTAGGAACTACACCCATAATCCTAGCAAGGGAGAGCTGTTCAAAAGTCAAGTTGTAAGTTCCAAACCAGCCTGAGTTCCAGTAACACCTCATTTCAGAAAAAAAAAGAAATACAGTTTTAAAAAAGCCATCTTTCTTCCTTTTTCTAACACATTTAAAGTTAAGACTCACTAGAAACCAGAGATATAACCATTCACGTGGAAATTAGCATCAACCATTTCCAACAGAAACTTGCACCTGCTAGTCCCTAAAGTGTTAGGAAACCCAAGAAGTCCCCATAGTTACCTTTGCAGCAGCCATTGCTGTCTTCTTTGATGCCTGCTTAGCCTTTTTTGCTTCCTTGGCAGCCCTGTAGTGTCATATAAGTAACATTAAGCAAAACACTTTACTTTTTAAGAACACAAGCTGTAGAATTTCGGACAAAGATCATATATATACACTCTTGTCATATTTGTACATGAAATCCAAAATCCAGAGCCAGGTACAATGGTACACACCTACAATTATATAGCTGGCAGGAAGATAGCAAATCCAGGGGCAGCCAGGGCTTCACTTGGAGAGCTTGGCAAAAATGCCCACAAACATCAGATCTAAAGAGTTGCTAATATATTCCATTACCCAAGTCAGCAGAACATATTATACAGTAACTACTAAGGTTTAGCAAATTAAGAGTATATATATGTCTGTGTTACACCGCTAAGGACCAACAATCCGGTGAGATTGGGTTTCTGTACCTACAAAACAATCTAAAATCATGCCCAAGGCTGAAATGTTCATGGTAGATAGCTGCTCTCTTACCTGATAGCCTGCTCTCGCTGAGCTTTCCTAACTTCTGGTTTCTGATTCCTCTTGGCCATTATATCAGCAAGAGATGCACCAGTGATGGCCCGCTGGAATTTGACTGCACGGCGGGTTCTTTTCTTTTGAATTTCTTCCTATAAAGCAAAGATTACGACTTAACCTTACTCTATGAAGTAGAAAATTAAGGTCAAAGAACTTAAAGAGGGGAGGTGTTGAGACAGGTTTCTCTTTGTAGTCCTGGCTATCCCGAAACTCTGTAGACAAAGCCCTGACTCTGCTACCCTCCCAGTACTGATATTAGAGGCATGCACCACCATGCCTAGCCATTTGGTCAAAGAGCACTTAAACTACACTCAACAAATTAATTCATGTCAATTATATGAAATAAAATTGTTCTCCAAGTTATGAATTTGTTTTAAAGTTTGTATCACAAATAATGAGCATTTTTACTACTGAAAAAGGACAAAAATTATTGAACTTTAGGAAGAGTGGCTGACTTCAGCAGTTGGATGGTACTTTAAAATTATTTTTAGGGGCTAGACAGACATCAGTTAAGAACACTGATTGCTCTTGTGGAGGGCATAGGTCATGTTCCCAGCATTGATACAGTGGTTCACAACTCTAGTACCAAGGGATCGGACATGTCCTCTGATCTCTGCAGGTACTAAGCACACACATGGTACACTTACAGGCAATGCAGGCAAACATTCATGCATATAAATCTAAAAGCTATTAAAAATATTTTACCAAGAGTGCTTATAGACTTAAGAAATCTACTTAGGAAATGGGCAAACACTCAAGCTAAATAATTGATTCATGACAAAAGTGCCAAGCGTTAGTATCCAGGAATCTAGAGTTTGCTGTGGAGTCTATACTGGAAACCGATACCATAGTTATTATGAGAAATAAGATCTCATAAGTCCAAGAACAATTAAATATTCTTGAATAATTCTCTAGCGTAGGTGTATACAAAATTGCCCTTATAAAAAATAAAGGTGTTATTCTCATTAAAAATAAAATTTATGAGTGGTGGTAGCACACGGCTTCAATTCCAGCACTAGGGAAGCAGGAGGATCTCTGTGGGTTCAAGGCCAACCTGATCTAAAAAGTGACTCCAGAGTTACACAGAGAAAAACCCTGCCTCCAAAAAACCAAAAGTATTTAAAAAATAAATAAATAAACCAAGATTAAGTCTTACAGTAGAAAAGTGCCAGAAATTTTCATAATTTCAAACCCCAAATCCTTCAAAACAATTAACTCTTCATTCCTCCTCAAATTTCAGTCTTTGCTAATCTAGGTACTTCATAAAAGTTGAGTTAGCTTTTTCTTACACAGGGATCTCCTGACATCATCAGAAACAATGGAGTTATCCTTTTTCTTACACAGTAGTTCAAAACCTGTGGAGTCGAAGGACCCTTTCACAGGGATCTCCTGACATCATCAGAAAACAACTCAGGGCTGGAGAAATGCCCCAGCAGTTAAGAGCACTGACTGCTCTTCTAGAGAACCCGTTCAATCCCCAGTACCTACATGGCAGCTCACAACTATCTGTACTCCTGTTCCAGGAGATACAACACCCTCAGATACACATACATGCAGTCAAACACCAATGTATGTAAAATTAAAAAAATGTTTTAAAAAAGAGAAAAGTCATTGGTTTAAAATAGCAGTCCTTGATGCAAATCAAAACGACTCTGAGATTTCACCTTACACCCACCAGAATGGCTAAGATCAAAAACTCCAGTGACAACGCATGCTGGAGAGGTTGTGGAGAAAGAGGAACCCTCCTCCATTGCTGGTGGGAATGCAAACTTGTACAACCACTCTGGAAATCAATTTGGCACTTTCTTAGACAATTAGGAATAGTGATTCCTCAAGACCCAGCTATACCACTCTTAGGCATATATCCAAAAAATGCTCAAGTACACAACAAGGACATTTGCTCAACTATGTTCGTGGCTGCT
>CM053753.1:72319255-72362456 GCA_028658305.1 Pachyuromys duprasi | reverse complement strand
TTTTTTTAAAGGGCCAGAGGTGGTGGCACATGGCTTTGATTCCAGCATTCGGGAGTCAGGGGCAGGAGGATCTCTGTGAGTTCGAGGCCAGTCTGGTCTACAAAGTAAGTCCAGGATAGCCATGGCTACACAGATAAACCCTGTCTCAAAAAAAATTTTTTTTGAGCTTTGATGGTTGGCCTCCTGGGACCCTCCTCCTCCAACTTCATTGCTCCTGTCTATCCTCTAATAACAAAAGGACTGGGGATGTATTTTAGTGGTATTGGGATAGACTTGCATGCCCAAAGCCCCAGCCCTCTAAAAATAAAAACATAAAAGAAGGAAAAAGAAAGTAGATAATTCAGATTACTAGTAAATCTAATTCCTGCTGACCTATTTTAAGAAAGGTGTAGTGGCCTATTTAAAACATGATTTATTGTTAGATATGTATATATATTATGAAAACAAGTATAAAGCTCTTGATGATGAAATCAAAGTGATAAATGTACAAATGGTTACTGTAAAGTTGTTTCAAAGTATCTGTGTTTCAACAAACTAACTAAAGGGAGCCCTCTTCTGGAAGAACCTGATATTACAGATCGGCTCAGAAAGGCAAACCTTGTTTTGCATGGCCTGGTATGCAATGCTTGTTTATTTTTTAGCTCATCCTCCTGTGCCCAGCCTGTCCTTTTTGTTTAGAAAGACTTTTCCTCTTTCACTGGCTAAATTCTTACTTCCATTTTACTTCCTCTAGAATGTTTTCTGTAAAAGGCCAAATAGCAAATGCATCCAGCCTGGTGAGCTAAGAGGAAAATTGAAGATACCATTTAGGTACATATCACTCACAGATACACACACACAAAACAAATTTACACAATATTCATACTGACACAACTAATGATATAGTGAGTACAAGGTTTTTATTTTTGTTTTTTTAAAGACAAGGTCTTTCTGTGTGATCCTATCTGTCCTTAGTTTGCTCAGTAGATTTTAATATTTTAAGCTTTATTTGTATGGTAGTTTTGTCTGTGTGTATGTCCATGCCCCATGTGCATGTAGTGACCATAGAGGCCAGAAGAAGGTGGGACTAGAGTTACAGTTATGATCTGCCACGTGGATGCAGGGAGTCAAACTGGCATCCTCTGGAAAAGCAGTCGGTTCTCTTAAACACTGAGCCATTTCTCCAGACCTAAGTACAGCTTTTTGTAAAAGTGAATCTGCTAGCCTGTGAGATGGTTCATTGGGCAAATCTCAGGCTGCCAGTCCCAATAGCTCAAGTTGGAACCCTAAGCAAAGGAGGGAATGGATTCTGTAAGTTGTCTCCTGATACCCTCCCACACATGTGACATGTGAGCACTTACACATACACACACACAAATAAATGTGATAAAAATTTAAAGCCTATGAATGAGAATTAAAACCCTTTTTACATTCTATCTTTTCAGAAGTAAAGAATTGTGGCCAGGGGCTGGAGAGATGGCTCAGTGGTTAAAAGCACTGCCAGTTCTTCCAAAGGACCCAGGTTCAATTCCTAGCACCCACATGGCAGAGCAAGTTAGGACAGCCAGGGCTATTACACAGAGAAACCCTGTCTCGAATAACCAAAAAAAAAAAAAGTTGTTTATTGCATGTTATCAAATTAATTATAAATGTTTACTTGTTATGATAAGGAATGTGATTTTACAGACACCACACAATACTGATAACAATCTAAGCATGTAGGTTGGCATATTGTTGTATCCACTGGAAACATGAGAATAACACTCAGGTCAGGGTAAGAGTTCTTTATTTGCTGGAGACCAAGAGTAGGCTTTGGCTGGAAAGAACTTTTGGCTCAGAGAAAAGCAAGGTAGGGTTTATAAAGCCAAAAACCACAATCACACCATGCCAGAGGCAGGCCAGGGTATAGGAGTTTCAGATGTTTTAATTCAGAAGTTTCGATTTGTTTTATGTTGTAAAACCCAAGACTGTGGAAACAGCTGCACAAGAATGTGCTGTTCAGCAGGATGTGGTCATTGGGGGCTAGGAAGACAGTTAGCTAAAACTAGGACAAAATGAAGTCACTCTGGGCACTTCGTTAATCTCTCGGAAGTCAGTAACAGATATATTATTTGGTTTGTTTGGTTGGTTGGCTTTTCAAGACAGGGTTTCTCTGTGTAACAAGCCCTGGCACCACAGCCCGGCTCTCTTTCTTTCTCTCTCTCTCTTTCCTTTCTCCCCTTTCCCCTTCTTTCTTTCTCTCTCTTCCTCCCTCCCTTCCTTCCTTTTCTTTTACATTTATTTTATATTTATATTGGTGGCCCACACATTTAATGTGAGCAACAGAGATAGACAGATCTCAGAGTTTGAGGCTAGCCTGGTCTACAGAGCAAGTTCCAGGACAGCCAGGGGTACACTAAGAAACCCTGTCTCAAAGATTAAAAAATAAAAAATAAACAAAAATGTATGTTACTATTTTATGTGTATGTTTTTCCCACATGTATGTATGTGCACCATATGTCTGTCTGGACCTCTCAAAGGTCAGAAGAAAACATCAGCTTTCCTGAGACTGGAGTTACAGAAGGTTACGAGCTACCCCACGGGTGCTGGAAAAGGAACCTGGGTCCTCTGCACAAGCAACACATGCTCTTAACCTCTAAGCCAACTCCCTAGCCCTAAGTCTACTATCAATGGAACTCCAGGCACACCTGTTCAGGAGCGGGTACCACCCAAATGGTACCAAATTGACACAAACCAGGATACCTGCCCCTGAATTCCCCTGTATTTTATTAGAAGAACAGTTTTAAGGCTCAGTTTTGGGTGAATACATTTCTGGTGCAAATGCAGAGGCGATGCAACTGTACATTGTGCAGGTAGGTACGAGCACCTAGCGTAACCCTCAGGCACAAGCTGACAGATAACTATTTTCTTCTTTTGGAGATAGAATCTCATATAGCCACGATTCCAGGCTAGCCTCAACTCACGTTGTAGCTGAGCATGACTTTGAACTTTTGATCTTTGACTTAGTTTCTGTTCTATTGCTGTGAAGACACACCATGACCAAGACTCTTATAAAACGAAGCATTTATTTGAGGGCTGGCTTATAGTTTACAGGGTAGGACCATGATCATCATGGTGGGAAGCAGACAGCTGTGGTACTGGAGCAGTAGCTGAAAGCTTCACATTCTGATCGGCAGGAACCAGGCAGAGAGAGTCATTGGGCCTGGTGTGAGTTTTGAAACCTCAAAGCCCACCTCCAGTGACACAGCAACTCCATCAAGGCCACACCTCCTAATTCTTTCTGAACAGTCCCCTACTGGGGAACAAGCATTCAAACATATGAGCCTATGGAGTGCTGGGTTGGGGTGGAAGCAGAGAAAACTCACTTCAGGTACAGAAGCTTAAAATGAAAGCTTTATTTTCTGAGTTCAGTGAGGCGACCAGTTTGGGACTCCCAAGGGGAAGCTGTGTTGCATATTTAAAGGGTGAAAACCGAAATTAGTTCACATGGCGGCGGGGATGGGGGGGGGAGGGCGGGAAATGGTAGTCATCTTTGACTTGAGTTATTTTTGCTAACTAGACAAAGCAGTGCTGACTGAACTTTAATTAGTCAGTGCCAGCTGTGCTTACGCCTGGTGAACTTCTAGGAGTAGCAAGAACAGAGCACGCTGAACATAAACATAGTTTTTAGTCAGCCTGACCTTGCACAGAGAGCTTTTCTCTACATCAGCAACAAGCTGAAATGATGAGGCTGTTAGGCCTGAAACAGAAGTGGCTATAGTTATGCTACCCAAAAGGAGCAGGCCTCATCAGGGTCTGCTCTCAAATAAATCGCCACATTCCTCTTACACCACCGACCAAGTGTTATGCTTACAGAGACATACAGTTCCATGCCTGGTTTTATGAAGTGCTGGGGAATCAAACCCAGGGCTTCCTGTGTGCTAGTCATCCTCAGTCTCATAAGTTTTTTTTTTTTTTTTTTTTTTTTTTTTTTTTAAGGGAGGCTAGAAACATGGCTCAGGAGTTTAAGAGCACTGGCAGCTCTTCCAGAGGTCCTGAGTTCAATTCCCAGCAACCTCATGGTGACTCACAACTATCTATAATGGAGTCTGATTTCCTCTTTTGGAGTGCATAAAAACAGAGAACTCATGTACATAAAATAAATTAATAAATCTTTAAAAATACTTTGTATTATTTTATGTGTATGAATGTTTTGGCTGCATATATGTCTGTGTTCCACTTGTATGCCTGGTGTCCATGGAGTCCAGAAAAAGGTGTTGGATCTCCTGGGACAGGAGTTACTGTAGCACTTGTTTTTATTTGGGGTTCCATAAGCCATTTCCTTCCAACCCCCTAACCTGAGGTAGGAGAGAGAAGGTTAGTGGGGAGAGGGGTACAGACCCCTTTACTTCCTGCTGTTTAGGGTCGATAGGTTCCGCTGGGGCTATCCCAGTCTCCATCAGCAGCAAATGCAGCAGGCAATCTCCTCCTAGCCTCTGAGCTGCATTGAAATGTTTCTCTCTATCCATCTGCCACACCCTTCGCCTCTGGTCACTCCAAACCACTACTCGCCACAAGTCAACACCGAATGCCACAGTTTCTCTCTCTGGGCTCCCATATTTATATCCCTCAGAGTCATAGACCACACTCCTCTCTGCAAAGCACAAAACAGGCTGTAACCAGCTAACAAAGATCTACATGAGACAGTTATCAGCTGTGGACAAACTAAAGCCCAAACTAAAATCCCACACTTGGGATTAAAACAGAAACACATTTACATAATGTAACTGAGTTTACAAAGAAACCCAACTTCCATTACAGGTTACAGATGGTTGTAAGCCACCATCAGGGTGCTAGGAAATAAACCACTGGTCCTATGGAAGATCAGTCTGTGTTCTTAACTGCTAAATTTTAATTTCAGGTCATTTCATGTAAAATGAAATACAATTGTTTTGATTTTGATTTTTTAAATTGTTTATTTTTATTTCATGTACATTGGTGTTTTGCCTGCATGTGTGACTCTCTGTGAGAGTGTGAGTTTCAGGCTTACAAGCTGGGAACTGAACTCTCAGGACTTCTGGATGGGCAGCCAGTGCTCTTAACCCCTGAGTCATCTCTCCCGTCCCTCTTTTGATTTTTTTAAAAAGAATAATTTTATATTTTATTTGTGGGGGTATGAGTGAACATGCATATGGGTGCCTGTGGAGGCAAGAAAAAGCGGGATCCCTGGAGGTGGAGTTACAAGCAGTTCTGAGCCACCTGCTGTGGGTGCTGGGAACTTATCTCCAGTTCTCTGAAACAGCAGCAACTGCTCTTAACTGCTGACCCATTTCTCTAGCCCCTCCATTATTTAATGTTGAGACTCGCTGCCAACCCTTGGGGGATGGATCCCCCAAACTCACGTGGCAGGAGAGAACCAATTCCCACAAAAGTTCGGTGACCTCTGCCTGTACACATCAATAACTTAGCTTAACAATTTGAAACCATCGTTTATACTTTTTTCTTTCAGACATGATAAATTTAATCCTAATTACTGAAGCACCTTCATTGTATGGTAAATTACAGTATCCACAAATGTATCCAGGCATGGTGGCAATGTCTGTAATCCTAGCACTCAGAAGTCTTTGGCAGGATTGTTTTAGTGAGCTCGAGGGCAACCTTGACTGCAGAGGTAAGCCCTTCTCTCAGAAAACAAAAACACAAATGCTATCCTAGTCCTGTGTTGACTTAGTCTCTTCACCAAGTGTTATCTGAACTTTGTATATAATCCTCTCCTGGAACCTTGTTGGAAGTTTTTGTGTTACAAATCTCCTTCCGGAGCTCTTCTACCTTTCAACTAATCCTTGTTATACGAGCAGTTTAACTTTTGTAAACACAAGTTTCTTTGTGTCTGTCCTTCAGTGAAAAGCACCAAGTGAAAATGAATGGAATGAATAGTGGGAAGGTCTAGTGAGGCCAACTTATGTTTGGCCTTGGAAAGTTGAATTTCGAGTGGAAAGTTTTTGAAGGGGAAGATTGATGTGATAAAGGGCATTCATTGTCCTGCTTGGGTCATTCCAGTTACAGTGGGCAGATGAATTTGGGAGAGAGAGTTGGGGATCGAATATACAGTGCTGATAGAAATAAAAGCCTGGGCTCACTAAGAAATACTACCTTTCTGGGAGGCTTGCAGGTTTAATTAGGAGAATGACTTCTCCAATTCATTCAGAAATTGCAGGGCTTAACATTTAGGAAAGAAGACAACTTAGTTAAAAAGTTAGCAGTTTGACTTTAGACATAAAATTGGTTCCTGAAACACAAATGGAATGTCTGTGCCATCCTGTGAAGGACTGTGGAGTCATTTGGTCACATGGGAACATCTGACCTTTGTGTCTTCCCTCAGGAACTGAGGGCAGATGAATCAAACAAAACTCTCTTCCAGCTACTATTGTAAACGTGCAAGAATCTGTGCTCCTGAACATCAGGAGATCTTTCTAAATAACAACTTTGTCCAATAGAGATTTGTAGTCCCTTTCCCCTTCACAGAACTGTTTTCTTTACAGTCCTCACAGTCCATTTCAGGTAGGAAAAGAAATATCAGACTCATCAGAATTATAGTGGGGTGCCCTGAAAAGACCTTAGCATGAAAAAATAAACCAGGGAGCTGGAGAGATGGCTGCACATGTAGAGGACCTGAGCTTGGTTCCCAGAATCCACATCGGTGGCTTACAAACACATTAGCTGTCTTCTTCTGTTCTTCATACATATCACACACACACACACACACACACACACACACTCTAAATATTCAAAGGTAAATCAGGCTAGTAGATTATGAAGGAAAGATTCTGATGTAAACAGTGCTTTTCAACAATGTTACTGGGGGTTCCTTCTTCAATAATGTTACTGGGGGTTCCTTCTTTGGGGATGTCAGTTGTTGCTTTCTTCTGCTTCTTCTTCTTTCCTGAGACAGGATTTCTCTCTGTAGCCTTGGCTGTTCTGGACTCACTTTGTAGACCAGGCTGGCCTCAAACTCACAGTGATCTGCCTGCCTCTGCCTCCTAGAGTGCTGGGATTACAGGCCTGTGCCACCTTGTCTGGCGATCTTTGTCTTCTTAATAAAATATTTTAGAACAATATGTGGAAGTTCCAGAACAATTTTATTAGCATTTGAAACAAAGAAAAACAACAGGTCAGTCAAGCAGTAAACATGAGTGCCTACTGGGAGGAAGAGGAACAGAAGAGGGAGAGAGAAGAGAAATCCATGCCATTTGTAAGCAGACAAGTAAGTGTCATGGCAGACAACCAGCCATATGGTGAAAGGTAACAATTACAGAGATCTGCCTGCCTTTAGAGTGTTGGATCAAAGGTGTGTGCCACCACACCCAGTTGGATTAACTAAGAAATGAGGCAACAATAAATACTATGTAATGTTCTACTCTTTGGAGCAATCAGAATGTCATGTCTCCAGCTGGGATAAGAGGTACTCCATTCTTTTGACCAGGATGAAATTGTTTTCCTTCAAGGATCTCAACAAAGCCCTGGCTTTCTCAGTGTCTCCTAAGACAGCTATAATATTCCCCCTTCAAATACCAAAATAATTTAGGAGATGAGATGAGCTGGGGAATAGATCTCATCCATTCCAAACATGAAAATCCAGATAGGCTAGGATCAGATAGTAGGGGAGGAGGACCTCCCCTATCAGTGGACTAGGGGAGGGACATTGGGGGAGAAGAGGAAGGGAGGGTAGGATTGGGGGGAGATGAGGTAGGGAGCAACAGTGAGGATACAAAGTGAATACATTTTAATAAATAATAACAAAATAATAAAATTTCCCTTCCTTTTAGCAAGAGACCCTTTAATTGAAGAGCAGCTTACTATTTTATATGTATGAAAACAATGCAAGCCAGGCATTGTGGCCCAAACCTTTAATTCCAGCGGTCCAGAGGCAGAGGCAGGTGGATCTCTGTGAGTTCAAGGCCTGCTTGGTCTACTTAGTGAGTTCTGGGATAATCAGATCCACATAATAAAGAAACTCTCTCTTTAAAAAAAAAAACAAATATAAATATCACTCCCTACTAACCCTTTCCCCTTGATGGCAACATAAGTAAAAAAAAATTGGAGGGGACAGAGAGATGGCTCAGCCAGTGAAGGAGCTTGCTGCCAAGACTGATAACCTGAGTTCGATTCCCATAACCCACACAGTAGAAGATGACCACCCACTTGTGAAAGTTGTCTTCAGATTTCCACATGTGTGCCATTACACACACACACACACACACACACACACACTACACACACATATATATGTGTATATATATATATATGTAATCTAAGAAAAGAAAGAGCCAAGCGTGGTAGCCCAAACCTGTAACACCAGCACTCTAGTGGTTAAGGCAGGTGAGAAGTATGTCAAGGCTAGCCTTGGTTGCATAGTGACACCTTGTCTCAAATAACAACAACAAAAGCAATAATAAAAAAATAAACCAATGACATCAGAAAACAAAAACCCAGAAAAATTCTCCAAAGAATAACCATATTTATTTGGGAATAGCATTATGCAGTTGTATCCACCATTCTGCAGCACATTGTCATCTATAAAATGTCATCTATAGGAAACACTTGTTTTGTTTACTGTTTTTGATTTTGGCTATCTGGAACTGCTAGGGATCAAACCAGGCTCTTTACATCCTAAGCAAACACTTTACCACTAAACCATATCCCCAACCCAAAGGAAATTTTTATTTTATATGCCCTGGCTGTAATCCCCTCTCTCATCTCCTCCCAGTCCCACCTTCCTTCTCTCATCCTCCCATATGTCCCTCCCCTAGTCCACTAACAGTGAAGGTCCTCCCCCATTCTATCTGACCCTAGCCTATCAGGTTTCATCAGGACTGTCTGGATCCTCTTTCTCTTGCCAGGGGGAGGTGATCAAAGAGAAGGCAACAGAGTTCATGCCAGAGCCTGCCCCTTACTAGGGAGCCCCCATGGAGGCTGAGCTGCCATGGGCTATTTCTGAGCAGGAGGTATAGTCCTCTCCATGCATGGTCCTTGGTTGATTCATCAGTCTCTGCAGGCCCCCTGGGCCCAGATTTTTTGGCTCTGTTTGTCTCCTTGTGGAGCTCCTGTCCCCTCCAGGTCTTATCTCCCCCTTCTTCCATAAGATTCCCTACACTCTGGGGGAGGTGATCAAAGAGCCAGCCACTGAGTTCATGCCACTGACTGTCCTAGCTCCTCTTAGTAGGGAACCCCCCATGCAGACTGAGCTGCCCATGGGCTACATCTGAGCAGGGGGTCTAGGTCCTCTCCATGCGTGGTTCTTGGTTGATTCATCAGCCTCTGCAGGTCCAGGAAGGGGAATTCTTATTCTTTCTTCCGAATTAGAAAATTATCTTTAGACTGAAGCAATGGAAAACAGAAAAGGTCTTTAAGGGCAATGATGTCAAAGAAAAGAGGGAATCCAGGAAAGAGGAAATACTCTGAGAATTATGAGCCTGAAGAGCTAGAATCGAGTTACTGGATTTTTGTGAACAGAAATGCTCTGACTTTGGAGAGAGCCAGTTCAGCAAGAGTGGCTTGCAGAGGGCTGGAGAGATGGCTCAGAGGTTAAGAGCACTGCTTGATCTTCCAAGAGTGGCTTGCAGTATGTAGAGCAGTTGGTGGAAGAAAGCGGAGCTCCCTTTGTGCTATTGAGTTACCTTTTAAGAGCCAGCTTATTTTCACTTTCCCTATCCAGTCCTTCTCAAAGATTGTAATTTCTATTTTTTTTTATTTCACTGAGTTTAGTTAAATCAAAAAAGGGTAAGCCTGTGCCCTTCCAACCAAGCAAAGCAAGTATTCCTGACTTTGGAACCTATTTTTAACTTCTTATTTTTTTTTAATACTACAGAAAAATTTCTGGGCACTTACGTATCAAATATATGTCCTCCTTGGTCAAAAGGTCTGTTCAGTGTGTAAGAACTACCACTTAAAACAAAAATGTCTGTTTCTGACGCTTTAAACCTATTTAATTAGGAAAATTGCAAATACAATGTATCCATTTTGACTATTTCAAAATGTTTACTATCATTCCTACAGCCAAGCTGAAACCTTTTAAACTTAATACAGAGTTGTCAAAATGGGTAGCTGCTATAGAGACTTCTAACAATGAGCTTTCAAAACCAGTTTTTTTAAATAACGTTCTTATAGTGTGCCAGGTGGCAAAAGTGTCAAATTTCTCAAACACCTGGCCTGGAATGAAATGGTTTATCTAACAATGGAGCTTGCTCACCAATCAACTATAGGTAGGTCGGTGTCCAGGTTTCCCAATGCTCTTTCCCATCCTCTTCATAGTCTGTGAGTCCCTTCAGGCAGCCAATTGGCCGGCTGATGGCTGTGCATCCTGGGAGTTGTAGTTTGCAGTTCCCCACTGCTGACTACAAGCTCTACGGAACGGCTGAAGACGGTTGCCTGGTGTCATTAGCAAGCGGCAAGTATGGCGGTGGCGCGAGCCGACGGAGCTCTGGCCCCGGGAGAAGGTATGATGATACCCACCCCTAAGTCCCCAAGTTTACTTCACTAAATCATATTACATAGTTGCTTGGTGTAAAGAGAAAACCTGGGTTTAGAGGTGCAGTTTTGGACCAGTTCTTTTGATGAGGGGCTCCAGTCAACGCGGAGGCGCACTACCTACTGGGAGTTGTAGTCCCACTCTCTGGTCCAGTCCGGCAGCATTGCGGTGAAGGCTGGATGACGGACTACACCCCCCAGTAGCCTTCGCGGTGCCCGGCGCCCCCGTCCCGCGCTCTCCTTAGCCTGACTGGGCAATGGGCTTCGGACTGCGGCGACCTTTCTGGGACATATACTTTGAGTTCCGAGTGCCCACGGGAAATTGTCAGAGTCTCTTTATTTCCCGCGCCCCCCCTTCTCTTCGGTTCCGAGAACGTTCAGGAAGCATCTTGTCTGATACCGCATCATAGGCTGCCTGAACTCTTCTTTGAAAGTGACCAGTACCCGTGGAGAATCTGGGGAGACCCAGACACGCATTGCTCCCCCGACATTCTGCAGGCTGGGTAATGGGGTCGAGTTTGCTCTTTGTTTGGCAGAGCGCAGGCTGGGGGTGCGCCTGAGCCTGGGAGATGATGGCTCCGTGGGGCGCCGGACCTGAGCTTTTGTTTTGGTTACACTCTGAGGCGTGGTAGCAGCTGGCTGGATCAGGGCACACCGGGGTAGAGTCGGGGCTCAACCCGGAGACCCTGAATTCTTGTGGTGAGGAGTTCGGCTGAAAGATGTGTCGACCCTTCGGAATTGTGGGCGAACGCTAGGTGCGCTTTTCCGGGACAGCATAGTTTTCATCTTGAAGAAGGGGCTCACGACGCCTCAGCGTGATAAGAAGACCGGAAAACATTCAAACCTTCCCGGAGAGCAGTCCCGAAAAATTGCTTCCCACGGTAGTCCCAGTCTAATCCTAAATTTGAAGTTGGCAGTTACCCTGGCCCCGCCCCCCTGACAGCACCCATTCGTAAACCTCTCTAGTCCACCAAGACAACAAACAACAGAGCCATTTTTTTTTTAAAAGAGCCAGATGATATCTTGGGTGCTTTTCTTACATTATCTCATGTTTTTACGTAGAACAATGTTTATATTTTGTTCTTGATTTTATTTTTATTTATTTATTTTTTTACTCAGGGTCTCATTAAGTAGCCAGGGACTGGCCTAAGACTCACAAAAATCCTCCTGCCTTTGCCTCCCTAGTGCTGGGATTAAAGGTGTGTACTGTTCATCAACATTCTCTCTCTCTCTCTTTTTTTCTTTCTTTCTTTCTCCTTCCTTCTTTCTTTCGTTTCCGACAGTGTTTTCTTTTTGCATCCCTGGGTATCCTGCAACTGGCTCTGTAGACCAGGCTGGTCTCAAACTCAGATGTCTGCCTCTGCCTCCTGAGTGCTAGGATTAAAGGTGTGTGCTATCACAGCTAGTTGTTGTTTTATATTGCTGCTATCCGCATCTTATACTGCAGAAAAGTTGACTGGATCAAAGAGGAAGTAGAGGTCGGAGAGGCTAAGAGAGCAACCAGCGATTTGCACGAGTGAAAGACAGTGAGGAGGCCAGCCTCTAACAGAGAGGTCTCAGTTACCAAACCTGCCAACACCACCTTAATTTTGGGGGCTTTCAGTCTATGAAAAATAAATGAGAAAAAGAAAAGGAGACTTGTTCATAGTGGTCAGCTGGGGGAGCTACAGTTTGAATTCATGCTACAGTGCTTTAGTTGAATACTGACTGCAATCTTGTGAGATCAGAGAATCATTTTATTTTCTCAGTTAATATTTTGATTTTCAAAATATTTTGAAGCAACTGAGGAGATAGTTTAGTTGGCACAGTGCTTGCTGTGCAAGAATGAGGACCTGAGCTCAATCCTCAAAACCCTGGTAAAAATGTTGGAATTTGGTGGCAGGAGCTTGCAATCTCAGTCTGGGAAGGTGGATATAGGCAGATCCTTGGGGCTTTCTGGCCAAGTTGCCTGCCCTATTTGGTGAGCTTCAGGCCAGTGAGAGACCCTGCCTCAAAAAACAAAGTGAGGGCTGTAGGGATGGCCTAGTAGGTAAGAGTACTTACAGAGAAAGTATGAGAACTGCAGTTCAAATGCCCAGCATTCATGTAAAAAGTCCCCAGCGCCTAGTGCTATGGAGGCTTGCTGACTTCCAGCCTGGCTCTAGGTCTACAGGTTCAGTGAGAAAGTGTGTGTGTTAAGAGCATAAGGAGTGACAGAGCAGGGCACCCAACATTCTCCTTTGGCCTTCTTGGGCATGCATGATATGCAACCCCCCCCCCCCGCATATATACACAGTTCTTAGGGTACTTGTAGTTAGATTATAACCAGTTTGATTGCTATAAAAAAAGAAATTATTCAGTCTCAGGGATTGCTGTGATGATAGCTATAATCCTAGTACTTGGGAGGTAGGGGAAAGAAGATCAGGAGTTCAAATCCAGCCTCCATATGGAGTTTTTTGCTAGCCTGGTCAGGATCATACCTGTTTCAGAACAAGAAAACAACAGCAAAAGAAAAACAATCCAAAGCAAAAGAAAAACATTGAAGGATAAAAAGGGGATAAGATGAGTGCTGGTGGTGCGTGTCTTTAATCTCAGCACTCGAGGCAGAGGCAGGGGGATCTGAGTTTGAGGCCAGCCTGGTCTACAGGGCTAGTTCCAGGACAGCAAGGGCTACACAGAGAAGAAAACTTGTCTCTGGAAAAAACAAAACACCAAACAAAACAAGCAATAGCCCCCGTTCCCTCCCCCCGCAAAAAAAACAAAACAAAATACCCCAAAATACCCCTGTCCAAGAAAAAAAAAGAGGAAAATAAAACCCAGAAAAATAAAACCCTCAAAGAAACTTTAGTCCTTTTTTTGTTTTTGTTTTTTTGTTTTTTGAGACAGGGTTTCACTATGTAGCCTTGGATATCCTAGAACTCACTTTGTAAATCCGCTGGCCTCGAACTCACAGAGATCAGCCTGCCTCTGCTTTCTAGAGTGCTGGGATTACAGACATTTACTACCAAGTCTTAGTTCTATTTTTAAAATGCGATTATTAGGGCTGTGCATGCTATATTCCCGGCCTGTAACTTGTAAATGCTGAGGGAAAAAGTGTAATCACAGCTCTGGATTACTGTGGTTTTAAACTCTTGATACTTGTGCTGTGGTGTGTTTTAAAAGTATATACATATTTTTCCCCCACAGTGTAAAAGGCTAAGCTCAACTGCCATATTTACTTTCTAACAAGTTGTTTTCTCTTCTTAAGGATTAGTGGTGAACTGGTCAGGACAGGGACTACAGAAACTAGGTCCAAACCTGCCCTGTGAAGCTGATGTTCACACATTGATTCTGGATAAAAATCAGATTATTAAACTGGAAAATCTAGAGAAATGCAAACAGTTAATACAGGTGGGTATGGGTTATATAAGTATAATTTATTACTAAACAAAACCAAAAAGTGACTCTACATGCTGGGAGAGCAGTTAATGTCTTTGATGTTTTAAAACAATTATTTTTATTTTATGTACATTGATGTTCTGCCTGCTTGTATGCATGTATGTGTGTGTGTGTGTGGGGGGGCGTCATCAGATCTTCTGGAACTGGAGTTACAGACAGTTGTGAGCTGCCATGTGGGTGCTGGGAATTGAACCCAGGTCCTTTGGAAGAGCAGCCAGTGCTCTCAACTGCTGAGCCATCGCTCCAGCCCTTAATGTCCTAGATTTTTATATGCTGGCTTCTGAAGAAGAATACACAGATCACACCCACAGTGGACTAGAAAGAGAAGCAGTCTTAAAAAGTAAAAATGGGGCTGGCAGGATGGCTCTGTAGGCAGGAGTGCTTGTGCAAAGGTCTGAAGTCATGCGTTTGATCTCTGCATGTCATAAGGTAGAAGGAGAGAACTGACTTCTGAGCGAATGCTGATGACATTTGCACATGTGCTTTTGATCAAGGGTGCCTGCAAACCTGTGTGCATGTGTGTACACACACGAAGACATCCCCTCACACTTTCTCTCTATGCATATTTTAATTTTCTTGTTTATTTTACTTTTTATTTATGTGTATTTACGAACGGATGCCACCATGTGTATGGATACATGCAGAGGCCAGAGGAGGGTATCAAATTCCCTGGAGCTGGTGTTAGGTACAGGCAGTTATGAGCCACCTTACTTAGGTGCTAGGACCTGAACTTTGATTCTCTGGAAAAGCAGCAGGTGCTCTTAACTGATGAACCATCTTTCTAGTACCATAAATAAATATACATATCTTAAAAAGAACAGTCTATGTTGACAAAATAGTGTAACATAATTTTTACCTCATATCGGGGTAAAGAATTATTCATCTAATGTTGGGTTGGGATGTACTTGATGCTAAGTGTACATGCTCAGCATACTTAAAGCCCTAATTTAAATCACCAGAATTGCACCAAAATAAACCAAACAAAAAAGAAGTGCTCATTTGGTCTCTTAGTATACCTATCATTGTCCTAGTTTTTGACTGTAATGGTATGAAGACAGTTTTCATGGAGCTTATATTTTCAGGTTCTTGGTCTGTTAAGAATGTCTTTAGGAGATGGCTCAGTTGTTGAGAACACTGGCACTGCAAACACACAGGCTTGAATTTTGATCCCCATAAAAGGCTGGGTATCAAAGCATGTAGTTTACATATAACCTGGTCACTGGAGGGGAGAGACAAGCAGATCCTGAGAGCTAGCTGGCCAGTGAACCTAGCCAAAATGGTAAGCTTCCAGTTCAGTTGGGAGGGCCTGTCTCAAAGCTATAGAGCAGAGAGTGTTAAGGGAAGATACTCAAAATCCTGCTCTAGCCTGTTGTATGTATGTATATGGATGGACTTGTGCATCTGTACACTCACAAGCATGCAACATAAACATACACAACACACACATAACTCCCCCTAACATACATCATCCACACACACACATCTTTAGTAATTGACAGAAGTCTTATTCAGCTTTATCTCTATTTTAAAATGTGTAAGCATACATTGATTATGCATGATGCTGGGTTTCACTTTTCTGAATATGTACATACAGATGTTGATATATTCCTTTCCATTACTCTCTTGTTTCCTTTCCACTCTCTCTAATCCCCTTTCTCTTCTCAAGTGGCCCCCTCCTATTTGTTGTTGTTGTTTGTTTTGGTTTTTTTTGAGACAAGGTTTCTGTGTATCAAGTCCTGGTGTGGAACTCACAGAGACCCTCCTGCCTTTGCCTCCCAAGTGCTGGGATTAAAGGCGTGTGCCACCACGTCCAGCTTCCTCCTACTTTTTTCTTGTCTTCTCCTCCACTTCTTCCTTCTCCTCCTTCCTGACCTCTCTTTTTGTGACCTAGTGAATTTCATGAGGGCCATGAATGAGAATCTGTTTACAGGAGCATAGACACCAGTGGCTACAGCACTGAAGACACTGAAAGTGTCTTTCCTTCCTCTCTCAACCATTAACTCATGGAGGGGTAGGGTGTTCCAAGCTCCTCTCCCCACCTCCAGCTTGTGGAGGAGTGCAGTGTTATGGCGATCTTGTGCTACTTTGAGTTCAAGAGTACCACAGCCATGTAGTACCCAAAAGTCACCCTATCTCTCCCCCTCTTTCCTCCAGCTCTTTCTTACATTCCTTCTGTCCGTCTTCCACTGCGCTCCTCAAGTCTTGGAGGGGATGTTAAAGATGTCCCATTTATGGCTGGGCATTTAACAGCTACTTACTTCCTGCAGTTTGATCACTCCTGAGTTTCTGCAGTCATCAATAACTACTGCAAAGGATGCTTCCTTGAATAAAGCTGTCTGCAGCATTGTTCTGTGGGTGCATATATATTTATTTAGGATGGAAATTTACAGGGACATTACATCCATTAGTAAAAAACACCAGTAGCTTCTTCACTAGGCTTATGTCCTCCCCAGCCATAGGCTTTTGACTGGATTTATAGTACCACACATGGTTCCTTCCTGTGTAATAGGCAAATTCCAGTTTATATTTGTAGGTAATACATGTAAATAATATGTATAAAAAGTATAAGTTAGGTTTGTGTATTTGGGAATGTTTGACATTTACCATAATGTGAAAGTAATATGTATGGACATATTTATTCTGTTTCCTGGAATAATAATGCTCCTTTTTCACAGCTTTCAGTGGCTAATAACCGGCTGGTTCGGATGATGGGTGTGGCCAAACTAACTCAACTCCGGGTATTAAATTTACCTCATAATAGTATTGGGTGCATGGAAGGGCTGAAGGACCTAGTCCATCTGGAATGGCTGAATTTAGCAGGAAATAATCTGAAGGTGAATGACTTTTTTTTCTTGGTAACTAATTTTTGAGATTATTTTGTTTTTGTTGCAAATCTGTTCTTTGTGAAAAAGAAACTTGGCAAGTATAGATAGAAGTAGACTATAAAAATGAAAATGTCTGCTTTTACGATCTATGTTAACAGAAACTTTAAACACACTCTATTCTGAAATATATGCTACAGTATAGTATACTTATAAGTGTGAACAGAGAATCTATATTATACTTGAAAATTAAATAAAATGCTAGAATGATGGGGAAAGAGATTCTCTCCCACTGAGTTAAACTTTAAGTAAAATTTTAATGGTATATGGAAAAAGGTTTGTCACTGTTAAGAGATCTGGACTCTCTCTACTCCTTCTCCTGCCACACAGGGACTATATAATTCTGGATAAGTTAATAACCATTTCTATATCTTATTTTCTGATGTGCTTGATGAGGGGACTAGAGTAAATGATAATACTAGTTGCCTCTACTGAGCACCTACTTTATGCTAGGTCCTTCTCTAAGCACCTGGTGTGTAGTAAGCTCATGTCAGCATGTGAGACCTTAGGTATAGTTATTATGCTTATTACAGAGATAGGACAACTGAATCACAGAGAAGTTAATAACCTGTCCCAGCTCATACATCCAAGAAGTTGCAGAGCCCAAAATTAAAAAAAAAAATTATTCTTATAGGATTTCATACAAATGCAACAAATTTTGATCATATTCATCTAACACTTCTTTTCTAACTCTTCCCAGATCTGTCCCCACCTCCTTACCCAAGCTGATGTCTTTCTCTTTTTTTAAAATAACCCATCAAGTCCAATTTATACTGTCCATGTATTCTTGGGTATAGTTCCGTTCACTGGATCATGGTTGACCTACTAGGTGCCACACTCTTAAGGAAAACTGACTCTTCCTTTCTCAGAAGCCATTAACTGTCCATAGGTCCTCAGGGGTGGGGCTTCTGCCTCTATGCTGAATGTTGTTTGGCTTGCTCTTGTGTGGGCCTTGTACGGATAAACACAGCTGCTGTGCATTCATGAGTCCAGTGGGCCAGTGATATCTTTAGAAGACACTGCTTTGCTCTTGTCCACCCTGACTACAGAGCCAGGAATTAATGTAGGCTGTTTGTCTTCATTCTAAATGTGTAAATTATTTTTTCTACTAAGAGTTAGATGCCACTGAAGTTTCTTTGGGCTATAAATATTTGGGATGGTATGAATTGCTTGGTAGTCTTGGAAGCTTGCATCATGGCTTTTTTCTAAATTTTGCTCTCCCTTTCTCCTGCTCATCTCTACTGCTCTGCTTCTAGTTTCAAGAGGAGGCAGGGGATCAGCTACAAAGAGTTAGGGGACCATTTTGTTTGTTTATGTTAAGTGCACTGAATGATGTGATGCTTTTCTTGTAGACCATGGAGCAAATAAGTAGCTGTGCAGCTCTACAACACCTTGATTTATCAGACAATAACATACCCCAGATAGGGGATCTGTCGAAGTTGGTATCTTTGAAGGTAAGTGGGTCTTCTGTCACTTCTTAAAAATTGCCACAATTATGAAGAATTGCAAAAATTGTGGTCTCATTGGCATAATCTCAGCCTGCTGTATGCTGTATATCAAGATTTCTTTCTCTTTCTCATTTTTGAAAGGGTCTAATGCTATAGGCTTTAGTGAGTATACAATGGTAAAGTTTGATAGCAATCCATCATAAATGAGTGTTTTTTTCTTTGTTTCTTGAGACAGGGTCTCTCTATTATGTAGTTGCGTCTATTTGTCTCTGTCTGTCTGTTCTGGAGCTGTCTATGTAGACCAGGCTTGTTTCAAACTCACAGAGATCTGCCTGCCTCTGCCTCCTGAGTGCTGGGATTAAAGGCGTATGCCACCAAGTCCAGCTTTATTTTGTTTTTTTAGATGAGGTAGCACTTTGTTGTCTAGGTTAGTCTTGAACTCCTGGGCTCAAGTGATTCATTTGCTTCTTTGTCCACCTGTCTGGTGTGTGGTTTTGTTTATTTCTTTTTTCCTATTCTGGAGGATACTGTTTTTAATACTAAGTATAACTTAATTAAGAGAATCAATTTCAATTAATAAACATGGAGGGCGGAAAGATGGCTCTATTGTTAAGAGCACTGGCTGCTGTGCCAGAGGAATTTGGTTTGATTCCTAGTACCATATGGTAGCTCACAACTATCTGTAATCCTGGTTTCAGGGGATCTAATTCCCTCGTCTGGTCTTCACAGGCACCAGGCACACACATAGTTCACACACATACATGTAGGCAAAACACCTACATACATAATAAATAATAAAATCTAAACCAAAATCATATGTAGAGTTTTTTTTTCCTGTATTTTTTCTTAATTGAATATTATTAGCATCACATAGATTCTTCAAGCCTTCAAAGTGGAATCTGAAGCTCTATTTTCTCTACCTCTTGAGCAGAAATCATTTTATAACAATAATTCTAAGCAATGTATGCAGCTCTCCTGATAAATGCTAAGAGAATTCAAAAGAGCTAAAGAGATTGATATTTTGTACAATTTTCTTTTTTTGATTTTTGTTTTTTTTGGAGACAGAGTTTCTCTGTGTAATCTTGGCTGTCCTGGACTTGCTTTGTAGGCCTTGCACAGAGATCTGCCGGCCTCTGCCTCCCTGAGTGCTGGGATTACAGGCGTGCACCACTGTACCTGGTGCATTTATTTATTTTTTGTTATACTTTTTTTTTTATTTCTGGAATGGATGCACAAATATCTAAATAGAATCTTGAATGTTTAGAGTATCTTAGACTGATTATTTTTTAAAAAACTTCTTTTATTTATGTGTATGTGTGTGCTTCTTTGTGTCCATATGTATTCTGTGTGTATGCAGGTACACAGGAGAATAGAAGGGGGCATTGGATAACCTGGAGCTGCAGTCACAGGTGGTTGTGAGCCACTGGTATAGCAACTAAACCTAGGCCTCTGCAAAAGCAGTAAGCAGGCTTAGCCACTGAAACATTCCTTCACCCCTTGGACTTCTTTATTATTGCTGATGTAATATGAGTCTGCCATGTCTGCAAGTGGCAATTTCTACTTTTGGTTGGCTTCTAGTAAGCCAAAAATGTCATTGTAAAGTATGAATTGTGGTTTATCTGTCTCTTTTGCAAAATTTGCTTTCTATGTGGTTGTTTTATTTTTTGTGTATGTGCATGTATGTGCATTTGAGTCTGTGTGTTAGATGTGAGTGTAGTGCATGACATGAGTGCGGATGAACATATGTGTGCACATGTGGAGGGTAGGATAGGATGTTGGGCATCTTCCAACCCTTCTCTACCTGATTACTTTGAAATATTTTCTCACTGAACCAGAAGTTTACTTTTTTAGCTGTTGGCTGTCTAGAAATCCACTTAATTCAACCCCTCAATTCTACCCCTTAGTGTTGGGTCATAAATATAAGCTAACATTGCCAGCTTTTTACGTGGGTGGTGGGGACTTGATTACAGGTCTTCATGGTTGTAAAGCAAACACTTATGTGCTAAGCTAGGTATCTAGCCCCCATCTTTCTTCTTTTGAGACAGGGTTTTTCTGTGTAGCCCTGGCTGTCTTGAAACTCACTCTGAAGACCAGGCTGATCTTGAACTCAGAGGCCTACCTCCTGAGTGCTGGCATTAAAGGCGTGTGCCACTACCATGTGGTGCCAGCCCTTTTTTAATGTGGGCTTTTTGTTTTTGTTGTTTGGTTTGGTTTGGTTTTTGGTTTTAAGAGACAGGGTTTCTGTGGATAGCCTTGGCTGTCTTGGAACCACTCTATAAAGCGGGATGGCCTCTGCCTCCCCAGTGGTGGTGTTAAAGGTATTTGCCATCACACCCATCTTATTTGATATTTTAGAAGGAAAGGAATAACTGTGCTGGAGATTGTTTTTGTGTATTAACTTAAATTGCATAGCATGCTAGTGCATCACAATATAGCTGGGTACTACATCAACTATGTGTTCTTGTCTAAGACTTAAGCCTTGGTTGGGTCAAAGACCACTTAGGCACCTTCAAAGCATTAGTCTTTGAGTTATGTGTGATGAGAAGTATAAAAAAAAGAATTTCTTTATTCTTGCAGGCACCATTTTGGCATTGTCAAGTCAATTTAGTATTTTTTCTTTTTTCCTTTTTGGCTTTTCAAAACAAGGTTTCTCTGTAGTCCTGGCTGTCCTGGTCCTGTATACCAGGCTGGCCGCAAACTCAGAGATCCGCCTGCCTCTGCCTCCTGAGTGCTAGGATTGAAGGCATATGCCATCACACCTGGCTGTCAATATATTTATACATTGTTAATCTGTAATTTTTTTCTTTCAAGACCTTGCTTTTACATGGAAACATCATCACCTCTCTTAGAATGGCTCCTGCTTATCTACCCAGAAGTCTCTCTATATTGTCTTTGGCAGAAAATGAAATCCGAGACTTAAATGAGGTAAAATTTGAAGCTACTCTGTGGGGAAGTCCAGGAGAGACAGGAGAGTTTCTTCAGTGCACTTTTGGACTGTGCTGTCTTGGGAGAACATGCTGCCACGGTGAAACACTTGGCCTTAGCACACCATTATTTTTCTTTCTGCTTGTTCTTGACACTGGCAGGTCGTCAGGCTGAATTTCAGTTGTAATGTTTCAGTTATCACACTGGTGATTGGTAGGTGAGAGAGGCATCAGGAAAAGAAACAGGAGGATCAGAAATATAGGAGCCAATAATGTACCAGTCCACCTTTCCCTGGCTGCTGTTACGTTTAAATAGGGTTTTCCTCAAGCCAGGCATATTCTTGCATGTCTGTAACCTCAGCGCTGGGTAAGTGGAGGCAGCAGAATTAGAAGCTAAAGGTCAGCCTGTGCTAAATGAGACCCTGCCTCAAAGAAAAGTAAATATGGTTTTCTCATCTAGGAAATAGTGCTGATACTTTTCTGTTGTTTAGCAAGGACAAATGGTCAGGTTTTTAGAGTTCTGGAAGTCAGTGCCTAATCGTAGACTATTGCTTGATGCTTTTTAGAACAAGGGGGAAATTGTGACATTCTCAAATGCTGCCAAAGTTGTGTAATCAGCGGAAACCCTGTGCTTGACACTAACCATTCATTTTGCTCAACAATGACATCTTTTGTTGTAGATCTCGTTTTTGGCCTCTTTAAGTGAATTGGAACAGTTGTCAATTATGAACAATCCTTGTGTGATGGCAACCCCATCCATTCCAGGGTTTGACTATCGGCCGTACATTGTGAGCTGGTGTTTAAATCTCAGAGTCCTAGATGGATATGTGATTTCTCAAAAGGAAAGGTAAACATTATAATCTGTTTAACATGGTATCAATCAAAGTTTTGGGAAAGAGCATTTCTAGTTTGATACAGATTAATTGTTGATTATTTTATTTTATTTTTTTATTTTGAGAGGATTTTTCTTTGTAGCCCTGTTGCCTGGAACTGTAGATTTTCAAATCAGAGATCTACCTGCCTCTGCCTCCTGGGTACTAGAATTAAAGGTTTGGACAACCACTGTCTTGCTAATCATTTAATTTTTTAAAGTGTGTGTTTAGAAGTTTAAAATGTTGGTTATTTAGGATTCTCCCTCCTTTCCTAGAAAGGACAGAAAATAAATATCAAGGCTGGGAGCCAGGTGTGGTGCACATGCCAGTAATCCCAGCACTTGAGAAGTAGAGGCAGAAGAATTGGGAGGTCATTGTCATCCTAAGATACATCCTAGTATCTAGAACTGTTGGTTCTAGAAGAGCTGTGCTATGTAAGACCCAGCCTCAAGGTTAGGGAATACAACTCGGTAGAATGCTTGCCTCCCACGTTTGAAGCTTCTTGCTCAGCAAGCACCCATAGAAGCCATATAAGAAGCCAAGTGTAGCTTCTTGTACCTGTAACTCAGGGACTGGGGGAGAGGGGGTCAGAAATGGGTGGGCTGCTGGGTAGCCAGCAAAGAGCAAGCTTCATTTTACTGGGAGACTAGTTTAGCGTCCTGGTTTTCTCATAAAACTGGCCATGGTGCTGCATGCCTGTGATTCTGCCACTGGAGAGATGGGAGCAGAAAGATCAGAAATTCAAAATCATACTCAACTATGGAACAACTATTTATGAAAAAAAAGGGTTGGGTGGGATGGAGAGATGGCTCAGCAGATATGAGCACTGGCTGCTTTGTTTGGATTCCATTCCCTGTGTCCACATGGTGACTCACAACCAGCTGTAACTCCAGTTCTAGGGGATGCTATGCCCTCTTATGTCCTTCAAGTGCATGTGGTACATAGATATACATGCAGGCAAAATACCTATATATATAAAATAAAATAAATGAAAGCCAGTGAATATTAGATCTAGAGGTTGGGACTATTAAGTCTAAATGCCAAACTTACAAAAATCTACTTCCTAAAAGTTCTTTTGTTGATTGCTTGGAAATGGCAACATTCTTTCCTAGAAACCACATTATGGATATAGCATAAGATCTTGGATGAATCCCTCCACCTTTCATTTTGCAGTAGAATTCTGGTATTACAGAATTTGATTTTCTATGTAGGATTCAGGGGTTCATTATAATGGTCTGAATAACAAGTGCTTTTACCTGCTTAGTTATCTTACTGGCCCTATACATATTAAAAATGAAAATATGGTTTACAGGGGACATATAGTATATTGAGACAGGGTCTTATGAGCCCAGGCAGTTTTTTTTTAATAGATCTATTTATTTATCTATTTATTTATGCGTTTATTTATTTATTTATTTATACATATAGCATTCTGCCTGCATGTGTGTCTACGTACCAGAAGAGAGCACCAGATCTCACTATAGATGGTTATGAGCCACCATGTGGTTACTGGGAATTGAACTCAGGACGTTTGGAAGAACAGCCAGTGTTCTTAACCTTACCCAGGCTGTTCTTGAGGTCTCTGTGTAGCCAAGGATGATCTGATCCCCCTACTTTCACCACCTCAGAGGCAGGATTCCAGGCCTGCTTCTATCCTGACTTCATATGGTTCTGGGGATTGAATCCAGGGTTTCATGAATGTTAGACCAGTGCTCTACCATCTAACCTATACCCTCAGCTTGCTCTAATTTTTCAGTACCTTAAAATAACAAACAAGTCAGTAATCACAACACTTTGGAGGTAGAGCCAGGAAGGCTAGCTTCAGCTATATAGCAAGTTCAAGGCCAGCCTTGGCTACTTGAGACCTTGTCTCCAAAAGCAACAACAAAATTAAACAAAACCACATACACATACATGCACACACATCACCCCCACCCCACCCCTCAAAATTAACTAAAACCAAGTAAGGAAAAGTTGAGTAATCTTTTTTTTATGAAAAACATGCGGTGGTTTTTATAGATTCACAAGGAAGATCACTATTGCTTAACAATGTATTGACTACCCTTGTGCTCTTACCTCTTCTTTATTCCCCAGTCTGAAGGCGGAATGGCTCTATAGTCAAGGCAAGGGAAGAGCATATCGGCCTGGCCAGCATGTCCAGCTAGTTCAGTACCTGGCTACAGTCTGTCCTCTTATTTCTGCACTGGGTCTTCAAACGGCAGAGGACGCCAAACTTGAGAAAATTCTCAGCAAACAGAGGTAAGCCCACTCATTTATTTGTGGCAGCTGAGGTATTTGGAAGTGAAGGTACCTCACACTTCCTATGGTGGAAGGCATACATTGGGACACTTGGATCCTGTGTCACTGTGGAGAAGCTGAGTTACACAGTATGGCTTGTTCCTCAGAAGTTGCTTTGCTAATCATTTCTTGGGTAGGAGAACCAAAAAATATGATGACAGAAGAACTGAATATTTGTCAATGCCAAAGTCATAGCCTAGTGGTAGATTTGCCCCTGCATGTAGGAGGCCTAGGTTTGAGCCTTAACATCTGAAGAAAAGTACTTGGCCTTTTAGTGTAGGTGCCTCACGTAGCATGTTGAGTGCTAATATTAACAAAGCATTTTTCAGTGTTTTTGCATATGAAATTGTGTTCATATAATGTCGTGTGGACAGTTAATTGTAGAGATTAAGACAGGGTCTTCTTCTGTAAACTAGATGGACTTTCAACTCATTATGTAGGAGAGGGTGACTTTGAACAACTGTTTCTGTGGCCTCTACCTCCACAGTGCTGGGTTTATAGGCATGTGTTGCCATCCCCATCTCTAACAAAAAAGACCTAACCTTTTTTTACAGAATGCATTCAAAGGATACTATAGTTTGCCACTGGCTAAAGACTCCCCTTGCAGTGTTAAGCTTCTGTCTCAACACTGTTAACCTTGGTAGCAGGAGAACTTTCCTTTCTTAGTTTGTGTTAGATGATATTATTGGTTTTTAGGTTTCACCAGAGGCAGCTGATGAACCAAAGCCAAAATGAAGAGCTGTCTCCTCTTGCTCCTGTTGAAACAAAGGTGTCCCTTTCGCCTGAGTGTTCCAGCCCTGTTCAAGAGTTCCAGGAAAGTGGTAAGGAGCTCATTATACTCAGTGCCTAAGAACCACCTGCTCCATGACTTTTCAACTCATTTGACTTACTGGGTTGTAAAACAGTTTCTGCTAAGGTCTCTCATTGTAGCTCTGACTGGTCTGAAACTCATCATGTGGCTCCCAGGCTGGTCTCAAGCTTGCCGTAAATCCTCCTGACTCAACTTCTTCTTTCCTTCCTCCTTCCTTCCTTTCTTTCTTTTTTCCTTTCTTCCTTCCTTTCTTTTCTTTCTTTTCTCTCTCTTTCTTCTTTAAATATTTGCTTTATGTATGTATGTGAGAGTGTTTTAATGTATGTCACATACATATAGGAGTCTGTGAAGGTCAGAAGAGGGCATCAGAGCCTCTGGAACTATAGACAGAACCAACTGTAACTCTAGTTTTATAAGGAATCTGCTATTCTCTTCTGGGCTACACACACACACACACACAGTCACACATACACAGTACCTAAATAAATATAAAAAATGTTTTAAGTATGCAATTAAGTAGGCTCTTCAAACATTTGGTGATTTAATGGTGCTCTCTTGATTTTTCTAGAACCCGTCCTCCAAATCAATTCTTGGGTTGGGATGAGCAGTAATGATGATCAATTATATGCTATTAAGAGTAACTTCCCGGCCTCCGCACACACTACAAGATATTCTCGGAATGACCTTCACCTGGAAGACATACAGACAGATGAGGACAAGCTGAACTGTAGCATGCTCTCTTCAGAGTCCACTTTTATGCCAGTTGCATCAGGACTGTCTCCGGTATCGCCCACTGTTGAGCTGAGGCTACAGGGTATTAACTTGGGCCTAGAAGATGATGATGATGTTGCAGATGAATCCATGAAAGGGCTAGAAAACCAGGATTTAGATAAGGACAAGGAAAAGTCTCTATGGGACACAAAAAAGAGTTCCGCTAAAATGCTGAAAAGTAAGGTCAGTACAGGAGTAAATGAGAAAGCTGGGCTGTTGCCTTGTCCCAAGTCGGTGATCACCAGTGCTATCTTGACGGAGGATAACCATGGTCTTACATCTGAGTCAGTTGGACACAGCATGCCCCACATAGAACCAAACAGTGAAGAAGCCATGTCTCCTACCACCTCAGAGAAATTTCCCTACAAGATATTTACCCAGAGACCTTTTGCTTTGGAACAAGATAAAGTCACCCTCCAGCAACTGAATGCAGCTGCCACTAAGCTTCAGGCCTGTTGGCGGGGCTTTTATACCAGGAACTACAATCCACAAGCCAAAGGGGTACGTTATGAGATCCGGCTGCGCAGAATGCAGGAGCATATTGTCTGCCTAACAGATGAAGTGAGGAGGTAGGTTGGAAACTGTGCTGTTCTGGTGGCTTGCGGTGCCAGGTTCTGAAGTTGTTTTGGAACTCTGCTGTTGTGCTCATGACACCAGGTGGTCACCCTTGGTGTACTTCATCTCCTTGATACATTGAGAGCATCTTGAGAGTAGAGATCGCTATACGCATCTCCCTCCCCAGCACAGCAGTTGGTATGTAGATGTAGTCTCACGAAAGGTGTTGAGTGACTGCATCTATGATTCTCCACACCAAAGCAGATACTGTAGGAAATACTGGATAAGTGGGAAGAGGAAGTCCACATAGAACCAACTAGTTGACATAAGTGATGCGAAGGGACTGAAATTCTGGGGCTGAGGTAGGATTTATTCCTCAGTTCCAAGGCATACATTTTTGCCTCACTGCCAACCCAGGACAATTAGGAGTTCATTAATATTGAAACCAGTGATGTTTATTACTATTGTAGGTGTCTTAGGAGAACGTGGCAAAGGAGCCTGAGAGGGACCAGCCAACAGAGTATATTGTATTCAGTTCCAGTTTCAGAAGTGGGCGGTGCTTCATGAAGGGTAAAAGGGATTCTAGACTGAGCCATTGGTTGTAAATGGTGACTGTTGCTGCCCCTCAAGACTGTTCTCAGGTTCCATGATTTGCTAAATGAACTTATAGAACTCGTGAATTGTTAGCAGATACATACAGATTAAAATAGGGAAAGTCACATAGGGCAGACCAGGTGCAGGCCTCCAGGTGTCCTCTTTTAGTTACCTCACAGGCCTCCAGGTGCCCTCTTCCAGTGACCTCACAGGTGTCTAGGTGTCTTCTTCCAGTTACCCCTCAGGCCTCCAGGTGTCTTCTTTCAGTTACCTCACAGGCCTCCAGGTGTCTTCTTTCAAGTACCCCTCAGGCCTCCAGGTGCCCTCTTTTGAGTTGCCTCACAGCCTATTTCCCATCACTGTGATGTGATGACCCGTACAAAGAAGTGTCAATCAGAGACACTGTCCTGAGCATTTCAGGCCACAGTTTTTATTGGGGTCACACATTTAGTTATTGAGTGCTCATGTGACTGACTTTTCTTAGATTTTGCATTCCTTACAGATAAACTGGTACATATCAGGGGAACAAAGTGGTGTTTACCAGGAATCACATTGTTAGCACAAACTGTAGTGTAACTCAATACTTCAGGTGTACAAAGAGTCTCCTCAGGCAACTCTTTCAAGGGCTCGGGTGCCTTGCTCCCTGCTGTGTATTTAGAACAGACAGGGTGCAGACACCCTACAGTCCAGCTCTGATGGGTTAACTCTTAACTGCCCAGTGAGTTTTCTGGGAGTGGCTTTAGTGGTGTGGGATGAAAGCCAGTTTGGGATGGATAATGAATAAAAAGTAAAGAGCTTAGAGAATGAGTGCCACCAGCTCTTTGGGAATGTTATTTGAATGAGGAAAAGAGAGTAGGTAGTTGCTGGTAGGGATTCTGTAGATAAAGGTTCTTTCCTACTCTGGGTTCCAGGAATTGAACTCATGTCCTCAGTCTTTTCAAGCAGGTACCTTTTCCCACTGAGACATCTTGCCAAGCCTCAGAATAAGTTTTAAAAGTGGTGTAGTTAAAATGTTTGGGATTGGAGTGAGAGTATGACCGTAGATTCATGGGATAGATTATTTTTAGGTATAACATCTATTTGAATATTGAGTCCTCAAAGCCAAAATGACACAAATGGGGCAGAGGGAAAGACTGGCACTGAGCCATCCATGAGTAATGTGGGAAGTTGGAGAACTGACCAAGGTAGTAGGCATTCTGAGAGGAGTGTCTTAGAATTTCTATCGCTGTGATAAAACCCCATAACTAAAAAGCTTGGGGAGGAAAAAGTTTATTACAGCTTATAACTCTTTGGTCACATTCCATCACTGGGGAAACCAGTGCAGGATCTCAAAGCAGGAACCTAGGAACCTGGAGCCAGGAGCTGAAGCTGAAGCCATGGAGGAACATTGCTTATTGGCCTGCTCCTCATAGCTTGTTCAGCCTCCTCAGACTGCTTGCTTGCTGGCTTCCTTCCTTCCTTTTTATTGAAAATAATTTTTTTTTGTACAATATATTCTGGTCATGGTTTCCCCTCCCACATTTTCCTTCTCGTGGAGTGGTCCTTAAATCTAATCAGGTAGTGGTTGGTCACTTCCACATTTGTGCAACTACTGCACCAGTGTGTCACGCACCAGCCTGCTTGCTTTCTTTAAAGGCCAGAAGAGGGCATCAGATCTCATTCTAGATGGTTATGAGCCACCATGTGGCTGGTTGCTGGGAATTGAGCAGCCAGTACTCTTAACCTCTGAGCCATTTCTCCAGCCCTCAGCCTGATTTCTTATACAACTCAGGACCACCTGACCAGGGTTGGCATCGCCACAGTGGGCTGGGCTCTCCCATATTCATCATTAATCAAGAAAATGCCCCTTAGGTTTGCCTATAGACCAATCTTATGGAGGCACTATTTCAACTAAAAATTCTCTTCCCAGTTATTTCTGTGTTTCCAAGACAAGGAATAAGATAAAGAGTCACTTGTAAATAGCAGTGAAGAACAGTTTGATGATCCTGATGTATAAAAGAAGAAAAAAAGGCTTCTGATTGAGAGAGCTACAATGTTGGCACAAATGGGTCTATTTTTTAAGGACAAATTCAAAGAAAGGCTGTCTCTAAGGGAGTTTGCTGCTTATAGGCCAGGAGTGCCAGATGGCATAGTAGAATGTCCTGGAGAGTCTAGAGAAAGTGGATGATCCTGTTGGAAGTTCTGAAAGGGGGTGAGGTATAGCTCAAGGGTAGAGTCTTTGTCAAGCAGGTCCAAGGCCCTGCTTTCTATTTTCAGTACTGCAAAAATTAAAAAGCAAACACAAAATAAACTTCAGAACAAAGTGAGGCTGGTGCATGACACACTGGTGCAATAGTTGCACAAATGTGGAAGTGACCAACCAGAGTGTAACAGACAACAAAGGAAGCGTCTCTTTTGGAATATGTCCAAGAATGGAGATGGCATCACTGCTCTCAGAGGTAAGACTGAGGTATGCAAGCAAGTAAGAGATGGGAGAATCAGGAATGGGGCAAACAGGAAAGAGTGGTCAATCCTGCTAATGTCTCAGGAGAAAATTGTCCTAAGTACTTCAGAGTGTTTGTTAACTGTTTGGAAGCTTTGAATAATCAGCCTTTTCTATGCTTCCTATTGTCTGGTGTTTGGCTGGAAAGTTGAAGGGCAGATAGATGCTTAATACATAAGCATATGCTCACATTCACACTCATACAAACATTTCCCCCACCAGTAATACTTTATAGAATGAATATGTAAATTTCAATTTCAGACACATCTCATTTGACTTCTGTTTTGAGGCATAGTTTTTTAATTAGTTAATTAATCAATCAATCGATTAATTAATCAATCAATTTACTTTACATCCCGATCATAGCCCCTTCTCTCCTCTCCTCCAGTACCATCCTCCCTCCCTTTTCCCCCATCCTCCCTCCTCTACTCCTCAGAAAAGGGGAGCTCCCCACCACTGACCCACCCCAGCTCATCAGGTCACATCAGGACTGAGTGCAAACTCTTCCTCTGTGGCCGGGGAGTGGGGGCCAGCCCCACCCCTGGGGGAGTGATCAGAAAGCAAGCAATAGAGTCAATGTCAGGATAGCCTCCCCCTCTGACTCCCCTTGTTAGGCACCCACATGAAGACTGAGCTACCCATTCGCTACATCTGTGTAGGGGTCCTAGGTCCTGTCCTTGCTTGGTACTTGGTTGGCACTTCAGTCTTCTCAAGCCCCCTGGGCTGTATTTAGTTGGCTATGTTTGTCTTCTGGTGGAGTTCCTGTCCACTCTGGGTCTTTCTATCCTTCCCCCAACTCTTCCACAAGACTCCCTGTGCTCCCCCAATGTTTGGCTGTGGGTCTCTGCACTTGTTTCCATCAGCTGCTGGGAGGAGCCTCTCAGAGAACAACTATGCTAGGTTTCTGTCTGTGAGCAGAGCATCATTAATAGTTTCAGGGGTTGGTTGAAGCATAGTTTAAGGTTTAAGTTTAAATATTCTAAAAATGGAAACAGTTGTTATTAGGTTATTAATCTCTTTCTAATGCATTTGTTTAGTAGTTGTAATTGGAAGTTTATTTTTTCTTTATTATTATTTACAGTTACTCACTTTGTGTCCTGGTTGTAGCCCCCTCCCTCATCTACTACAGGTCCCACCCTCCCTCTTCCTCTCCTATCCCTGTAACTGGAAGTTTAAATCAAGTGTTCTTCCTTATGTCAGCATGATCTTCTGAATCATTGTAGGTTAAGAAAAGAAAGAGATGAAGAACGTGTGAAAAATTTTGTGCAAGAAGAGGCTGTCAGATTCCTTTGGAACGAGGTAAACCCTCTACTGCCGATTCCTCTAGTTTATGTGAACAAAGAAAATTTCTAGTCAGTGATATCAAAGTAATTTTTTAGAAATGTTTTCTTGATTCTTTGTTTCACTCATGTGCCCCAGTCCCACTCATCTTGCTGTCCTCTCTTATTTCACCTCTGTTTCCCCAAAATAAAAAAAACAACAACAAAACACAAGCAAACAACCAAAAAACCAAATCAAAACAAGGCATAGAGAACACCTTGTCAAGATAGCTATAGTATGTCACAGTATGTCCTACAGTTTACCTCTCTGTCCATGCATCTTCACTTGTGAAAGTTCATTGTAATGAACCATTGGTCTGGTTAGAGCTCTCTGGCTTCTGTGATACCATCAATATTGGATCCTCACTGGGACTCCTGGTTATCCTGTTGTCCTGTGTCATGGAGATCCTGTATCAGCAAGACTGGCCCTTTCACATGCCCCAACAGTTCACAGATGATGTAGATTTTGGGGTGGACCAACTCAAAGCCCTGGAGCTGGGCCTAGGTGGTAGCTGAGCTAGTCAGCAGGACAGTTCTCCCTTAACCGAACCACCATGATGAACTCTCCAGCACTGCTCTGGCTAGGCCACCCAATAACGCCATTGGCAGGCGGCAGGGTTAGCTCTCCTGCTCTTATGCCCTCAGGCTGGCTCAACACACCCAGCCTTCAGAGCCAGCTCCACTGTGCTGCCCAATAGAGGCACAGGACCCACTTACCCAAGTGCTGCAGGCGAGAGTCTGGGCCAGCTCTTGCTTGCTCTTGTTCTGTGGAAGTGGGGGCTGGCTCACCTGCGCCTCCTACTGTGCTGCCCAGGCAAGCTGCAGGGCCCTCTCCTGAGTGCTACAGCCATGGAGAGACAGGGCCAGCTCTTATGACCCTAGGGTCAGCTCTCTCAACTGCCAAAGGTGGTAAGGGGTAAGGGGTCAGGAAGGCATCACTTGAGTACCCACACTACCTCACGGCAGATGAGTGGCAGAGCCAGCTTTTCTTTCTTCTCACCCTCAGGGCTAGCTTACCCACACTCCCTCTCTCATAGCCAGCTGTGTTATGCTACCCATTTAAGGTGAAGGACAGCTCTCCTGAGTGCTGCAGCCAGCGAGGGGCAGGGACCAAAGTCATTTTAATACTTTGGTTTTACTAGTACTGTAAAACTTTAAAATATTACTGTATCCTAATACTGTAATGCTGTACCAAAAACTTTTGAATAATTATTTCTTCGGAATGTCTTAACAAATAAGTTGTTATAATTATAAACAAGCTATAAAATTAAAAGATAATTTTAAGATTTAAAAACATTTACCATTAGTAGGGAACTGATTAAATAAAAGATAACAATAACAGTACTATAGAATACTATGATACAGAGAATACTACGGGACAATGAAGATGGATAAAGTAGTAATATGAACTTAACCTGGACAGATCTTCAGAATAATGCTAAGTAATAACACTAAGAGACAGATTTTAGCATCTTAATCCCAGCACTCGGGGGGGGGGGGGCGAGGTAGGTGGATCTCTGTGAGTTTGAGGCCAGCCTGGTCTACAAAGTAAGTCCAGAACAGCCAAAGCTACACAGAGAAAACTGTCTTGAAAAAATCCCAAAGGGGGGGAGGACAACAAAACCCCAAAATAACAACAACAACAACAAAACCCATTTGGTTTTAAAGCAATGGCTCTTAACCTGTGGGTCACAACTCCTTTAGGGCTTAAACGACCCTTTTACAGGGTTTCTATATCATATAGTCTGCATATTAGATATTTACATTAGGATTCATAACAGCAACATTACAGTTATGAGTTAACAACAAAAATAATTTCATGGTTGGGAGTCACCGCAACATGAGGAACTGTATTAAAGGGTCACAGCATTAGGAAGGTTGACAGCCAGTGTTTTAAAAGCTCTCTGAGGACCATGAGCTAGTTCACTGGATGAAGGTTCATGTCATCAAACTTGACAACCTGAGCTTGGTCCCTGGGACCATATGATGAAAGGCAAGAGCCTGCTCCTGCAAGTTGCCTTGTGATCTCCACAAGCACGTATATGCCCCTTTCCATAAATAAAAATAATTAAAAAAACCCCTGAAAATATAAGCCAGGTGCTGTGGTACATGCCTATAATCCCAGCACTCTGGGGTAGCAGAGGCAGTGGATCTCTGAGTTCGACGCCAGCCTGGTCTACAGAGTGAATCCAGGACAGCCAAGGCTACACAGAGAAACCCTGTCTTGAAAAACAAAAAGCCCAAAATTGAGAATATATATTAAAGCTGTAAGTTTTTGAGTATATAGAAAAAATACAGTTTAAACTACTATTATAAAGTACCTTGTTAGCACAGGACTATGTAGTGAGAACCTGCCTCAAAAAGCAAAGAAGAAATTACCTTGGAGAGTAGTCAGAGTGAAACTAAAACTTCTATATTTGGCTTTCTCCTCTCTAGGCATCTATTTTATTTTTGAGATAAGTTCTCATGTGGACTAGGCTGGCCATAAGCTCACTATAGCTGAGGATGACCTTGAACTCCTACTCTTCCTGCCTGCACCTCATAAGTGTGCCACCACTACTGACTGAGGTAGTGCTGAGGCTCGAAACCAAGGCCTCATGCCTGCTAATCGCACTACATCCCTAGCTCTGTGCCACTCTTTTGCTTGCGATTAAAAAAAAAAAAGGTTATGTGTATGGGTTTTTGCCTGTATGTGGGCATGTGTGTATGTGGGTATGTGTGTGACCTATGTGTGTGGTGTCTCTGGGCTAGAAGTGGGTGGTGGAAGCCTTGGACTTGGAGTTACAGGCAAGTGTGATGTGCTGTATGAGTGCTGGGAGCTGAACTCTAGCCTTCTGCAAGAAAAGAAATGTTCTTAACGGTGGAGGCATCTCTCCCACCTGTTGTCTTTTTTGTTTGTTTGTTTTGTTTTGAGACAGGGTTTCTCTGTGAAGCTCTGGCTATCTTGGAACTTATTCTATAGACCAGGCTGGCCTTGAACTCACAGCGATCCACCTGCCTCTGCCTTCTAAATTCTGGGATTAAAGGTGTACACCACTGCTCAGCAGGTTTGCAAATTTTATAGTAAAAAGGTGAAATTATTTTTATATTTTAGAGATAGATAAAAAAGGTTATATTTTTAAGAATTCAGGATATTTTTTAGTCATTTTAGAAAGTTATAAATACTACAATTTAAAATAATTGGAAATCCTATGTCGGCATGTATATCTAAAATAGACTGATTTTAGAGGCTGCATAAGGGCTAATCCGCTCTTATGTCGGTCTATATATTTTGTGCATTATCAACCCTGTGGTTGGTGAGAAAGATGCGGTTGTGCTTCTCCAGTGAAGAGAGAGAACTGCTCGGCCTCGTGGGGACTGCCCTTTGCTACCAGGGACACAAAGCCGTGGCTCCCGATTAGGTTGGGAGAGCATAGGGCAGTAATGAATGAAGGCAACTGCATGACTTATGGGGAAAACGCTCGGGACATTTCTAAACGGCGCGATTTTTTAAAAATTCATTTTATAACAAGGCTGTATCTGCTGGTTTACAGGTAAGATCTCTGCAAGGTTGGCAACAGACAGTGGAACAGCGTCTAATTTCCTGGCAGACTGATGTTCCTCCTATATCAAGTACTCTGGTGTCGCCTAAACCATTATTTCCACAACGTCAGGACCCGTCTTCCGATCAGAGTTTGGATTGGTTCATTGCCGAGGATGATGCTCCTCCAGAGAAATCTGTGTCAGAATTTCCAGACTCTGGGTTTCACTCTTCCCTGACGCAAGCTCGCTGTTTGCAGGATTCTTTGGATTTTGAAAAACGTTCCGTAGAAAGCAGCGAAAGCTCGCTGATGGGGAATTCCACTGACACAGTGAGATGCGGCAAAGACCCCGACTTGGAGGCCACGACTGAGGAGCACAGCGACTGTAGTAAGGAAAGCTCCAACACCGAGCAGGATAACACCCTGCTGGAGCAGTACTTAACCTCAGTCCAGCAGCTGGACGACGCTGAGGAGAGGACACATTCTGACGAGGTGGCAGGCGACAGGAAGTGTCACGAAGCCTGTTCTCCAGACAGGTTAAATGCCTCGTCTGACAGCGAGACTCATAGACAATCTCCTGCTTTACAGGGTGAGATGAGCCAGACACCGGAGAGTTGTAAACTAAACGAAGAGGCTCCAGAGCAGCAGCCGGAATGTGATGCTGTGTTTCAGGTGTTGCCTGTGGGTGTCGCTGTGTAGCCTGTCGCATCGATTAGGAAGCAGAAATTCACTTTGTTTTCAGTTGCTTCTCTCCTTTTGGAGGGGAACAACTCTTCCCCCATTTTGTTGTTCTTCATATACAACTTGTATTCTTGTCCCATACTTTCCAGATATGAGATACTGAGCTACGTCTCCATTTTGATTGTACTAACGAACTAAATAATGCTGACATTAAAAGGCATATGCACTTTATTTCTTAATAATTACACCAATAATGTTTCTTTTACATACGTGTTTCCTTACAAAAATAGTTTTTTGAAGTAAGTTTGGTGATTTAAATAGGGGAATTTAATTCTTAATTATGTAGTAAGGAATATAATAATGTAAGGCATGACTAGGATGAGGATTATGAACAACTGAATTTGCTGGACAGTCTTGTTGTTCTAACACGTTTCCCCCCCTTCTGCATTAAGGAAAGCCTTAAATAAGAAAATTTAGGGCAAAAAAGTTTATAGAAGTGTGTGTGTGTGTTTTGAGTGTGCTGACAGTTAAACCCAGAACCTTGAGAATGCTCTGCCACTCAACTGTCCACCTAACTCTAGAGTATAAGATTTTTAAGTGGGGTGATTAAATTGCCTCATGACAAACTTAAGCTAATTTGTGGATCAGTTTTGAAGTAAAGTATTCCATTATAGGATTAAAATCAAGCTAACTTAGGCAAAAATATTTCTTTTTGATAAGGAGAAAGGAGACGTGATACTTATTCACTTGAAATAATGCTGCTCAAATGTCTACCTTTTCATTATTTTTTTTAGCATACAACATTTATGTGCCAATATTTTGGGAAGAAATATATTGTAAGAAATCAGTAGACATTCATCATTATGTTCTTGCTTTTATTTCTATATATACTTCACCAGAAGGGCCAAAGCTATTCATTTCATTCTCTCTCTCTAACACACACACATATCCCTACACACCTACACACACACAAAGAGAAGGGGTGGGGGAGAACCAAATCTAGGACCTTGTGCTTGCTAGGTAAGTGCTGTATCACTGTGGTTTATCTCAGTCCTTATTTCCCTCGTGACTTTTGTCCCATAATAAACATTTAAAATCCTTCCATTGTAAGACTAGCATCCTTTTTTAAAGATTTTAAAATTAATCTCTGAAAAGTGCCACATTGGAAGGACAATTTAATGGTGGTTAGGAAAAAAATAAACCAGGCTGGGCTTGGTGGTACATGCCTTTAATCCCAGCACTTGGGAGGCAGAATCAGGGAGAGCTCTGAGTTCAGGGGCAACCTGGTCTACATAGTGAGTTCCAGGTCATCTAGGGCTACATGTGAGACCCTACCTCAAAACAAACAAAAACACCCAACAACAAAACAATAAAAACAGCAGCAAAAACAACTAAAAAATGTTTTCAGGAATAATAATGTTATGTTTGAATGTTGAAGGTACATCTGTCAATCAAAGGTGATATTTAGGAGCTTGGCATTATATCTTTTAGAATGTTATGATATTAAATAGCACAGATGATTTTTCCAACTGCAGACAAGCACCTATTTAAAATTCTGGCAATACTTTTGTTCTCTAAACTTAGGTGCTAAATATCATCCATTATTTTGTTAAAGCTATTACAATCCCCTAACTAAAAGTATATAAAACAAAAATTCAGGTCCTTCCAAAATAAAATTGAAGACCACAAGGTATTCTTAACTGAGAGGAACATTTCTATATTATGGTGAACTATACTTGCCTAGTTTATAAATAAGTAGTACTCAAGTTGAGAAGGCTTGCATTTCGTTCTCAGAAATCTAGAATCCCTCAAAAAGGACATGTTTTCTGTGTTTTATAAACAGAACAGCAGTCTTGTCTTCAAAATATTTTCTCTAGGTGTAACATTGAATGCATGGTGGATAGAAACTGAAAATTTAACCTGAATAATAACTACCTTTTATAATTTTGCATTTCTCTTAAAATATTTAATTTGTATGTGTGTATTTGGTGTGTTTGTGAGTGTTTGTAAGTATGAGAGTATGTGTGTATGTGAGAATATGTATATATGTGAGAGTGTGTGAGAATATGTATGTGTGTGTGTGTATGTGTAAGCGTGTGTGTTTGTATATATGTGAGAGGATTTGTGTATGCATGAGAGTGTGTGTGTGTGAGAGTATTTACGTGTTTGTGTGAGAGTGTGTGTGTGTGAGAGTATTTACGTGTTTGTGTGTGTCTATGTATGTGTGAGAGTATTTACGTGTTTGTGTGTGCCTGCTGGAGGAAGCCAGAGTAGGTGTCAGCTCCCTTGACCCTGGAGTGACAGGTGTTTGTGAGCTGGCCCTCAGCCCTCTTTTTCATTTCTTTTTCAATGTGAGATAAGACATTTTCTTATTTTTCTATTTTTGCAGTTAAGTGCCTCATTTACTACCTGAAGTTAAAGAAAAACCGTTTCTCGATGAAAGTACCAAAACTACTTCACTGCACATTAATTTTAGGAAAAGTGGCTGAAATGTTATGGTTGAATTTCCCTGTGTATGGTTCTGTTAGCTTCTTCCAGAGTCATTTATTCATTATGTATACAATGCTCTGTCTGCATGTACACCTGCAGGCCAGAGGGGGCACCAGATCTCATTGTAGATGTCTGTGAGGCACCATGTGGTTTCTGGGAATTGAACTCAGGACCTCTGGAAGAGCAGTCAGTGCTCTTAACCTCTGAGCCATCAGCCACTTGATCTGATCAGCATTGTCAGTAGAATTTATTGTTCTGTTACTCATTTTTCTAGTTTGAAAAATGGCATTCAACATATTTTTTTTATGAAAAACTTGGCAGAATATGATAATTACTAATATTCTGATTTATCTTTATTTTTACTACATTTTACAAGGATGAGAATATGAAGTAGCCTGCTTTGAGCTGTAGAGTATCTTGAATGTAGATGAAAATACTGTAAATCAGAATGTAGAAAAACTAAGGCATAGACTTAGTATATTTTTATTGGTTTATATTATTTAAAGGTAATTTATGTAACTAAGGAATAGTAATTTATGTGACTGGTTATTTATTAGTTTGGTTGGAGAGGGAACAGACCAAGGAGTCTAGGCAGTTGAACTTTGACAGGAGAGATTTTGTTTAGTTGTGTTATTTTGACTCATAAATTCCTTTTATTATGGAATAGTTGGTTATCAGTTGGAATTACTGCAGAAGCATAAACTCATACCATGTAGCTGGGTAGTGGTAACGAGGCAGAGGCGGTAGCAGCTGGCGCCTTTAACCCCAGCTCTTGTGGGGCAGAGGGAGGCAGATCTCTGAGTTGGAAGAAGGCCTGGTCTACAGAGTGAGTTCCAGGAGAGCCAGGGCTACAGAGAAAGACCCTGTCTCAAAAAAAAACAAAAAACAAAATCAAAACCAAAAACAACCCCCCCAAACCCAAAAGCTCAAAAACTCTCATACCATCTGAGAATCAGAAGGAATCTTAAGATTATTTATTGCTATTATTATTGTAATTATCATTATTCTATATTATTACTGTTATTATACAATCCAAATGAGGTGCTGGCCTCACAGCAGGAATTGACTCCTTCATTTTGGAGAAGAAACAGAAAGAAACCCAGGGATGATAAGGTTATAGTCGGTAGTACACTGTGAAAACATGTTTCTATATTTCAGGCTTTCCTTATACATTCTCTGTGAATATATACATTTAGTGAGTAAGGAAATATCTGTATTTTAAAGAGGAAAAACAGCTTTTAAGAGAGGGCCTTTAACCTGGGAATAGTTGTGCATGCCTGTAACCGCAGAAGGCCAGCCTGGTCTACAAAGTGAGTCCAGGACAGCCAAGGCTACACAGAGAAACCCTGTCTCGGGAGAGAGAGGCAAAGGAGGGCCTTTAATGGCAGAGTTGTAGCAAAGAGCTAAAAGTTTCAGAACCTTAAATGAATGTTCTCCAAAAACAAGTGTGACTTCCTTAAATTATTTGTAAAGAGCAATAATAGCAGTAGGGAATGATGGTGCACACTTTTTTCTCCTTTTTAAACAGGATTTCTCTGGAACTCACTTTGTAGACCAGGCTGGTTTTGAACTCAAAGATCTGGCTGCCTCTTCCTCCTGAGTGCTGGGATTAAAGGCGTGTGCCATCACAGCCCATTGGTAGTACACATTTATAATCACGGCATTGGGACATGGAGGTAGGAAGATTGGGAGTTCAAGGCCACTTGTAGCTACATAGTGAGATTCAGGCCAGCCTGGGCCGCCTGGGATTCTGTCTCCAAAAGCAGAAATAGTAAAGCTCAAACTTTAGGAAGGAATTGCTGTATCTTAATCATTTATTTGAAGACAGGTAGTGTTATAGATTGCCAAAGTAAATAAAATTTTCTCAAGAAATAGTTTGTTTCATCTTGCCTTTTATAGAGGAACAGATGGTAAGAATTTTACTTCCTGGTGTGAGAAAGGTCTAATGACAAGTGATGATATTTAAGTAGTTTACTCTATTACTTGTCTAACTATAAAAGGACACCATAATATGCATGTTTTAGAAAATGTTGGCCACATAGTTGTTTATTTGTAAATAACTTTGTTCTTTAATTATACAGATGCCATTCTTGAGTGTATGTTTTTCTTAGATTTGTTTTAGGTTATTTTAAATACACAAGTATCATAATAGTGCATCTTCCTATTATCTATTTAGGACAAGTCTAGTTCTGCTTTTTACCAATACTTTCAGGAATGTACAGGCTTTCAATATTATATGATCTCTCCTGGTAACTTTTTTATGTAAGATATTAAGATTGGATTTATAACAATAACATATTTTTTTTTCCTGAAGTAGGAAGGGGAAAGTTGGATTAGTTTGCATTCATTAAGAAAAAAAAAAGTCTTAGTTACTTTGTTGTTTAATGTTTAATGTTCTGACTTTGCCACATCTGTGTTACAGGGAGTTTATTGTAGTCATGTTTTTTAACTTTAAATACATAGTACTTTTATTTATTTATTTGTATTTCGTTGTTTTTGAGACAGGGGCCCTCTATAAAGCTTTGGCTGTCCTGAAACTCACAGAGATCTGCTTGCCTCTGTCTCCTGGGTGCTGGGATCAAAAGTATTTGCCACTATGCCCAGCCATAGTAACCTTATTCTTGAAGTGAGACAGAAGTAGTTTGTAAGAAACATTTCAAATTTTTTCTTTTGTTGAGGTGGGGGGGTGTCTCACTATGTTGCCTAGGCTGGTCTTGGACTTCTGGCCTCAAATGATCCTCTTGCCTCAGCCTCCAGCGGAGTTGGGAGTATAGGCAATAATTACATTTAAATTCTAAATTTTAGTGATAAAGTCTATTGTGCCATATTAAAAATAAAAATCAAGTGAATGAGGTGGTTCTCATAGCCTTGGAGAGAAACTGATCACTGTCTTTTTAGGATGAGGTGCTTCTGATCTGCGAATGGGTAGAAATCACACTGAATTTTAATTCTTTTATTGGCTTCAGTGGGTAGAAAGAATCACTACTTAGAGTAGCTTTGCTAATATATTTCTTTGGATGTTTTGTAATATTTCTGTGTGTGTGTGTATCTAGTGCTGGCATGTGAGGCAAGCACTGTACCCTGAACTACACTGTAGCCGTATGTTTCAGAATAGCAAGAAGGTTGGCAATAAGATTTTCAATTTTTTAAAATTTATTACAATTTATTCACTTTGTATCCCAGCTATAGCTCCCTCCTTTTCTCCCTCCTAATCCCTCCTCCCCACCTCTTCTCCGCCCATGCCCCTCTCCAAGTCTACTGATCGGGAAGGTCCTCTTCCCCTTCCCTCTGACCCTAGTCTATCAGGTCTCATCAGGACTGGCTGTATCATCTTCCTCTGTGGCCTGGTAAGGCTGTCCCCCCCCTCAGGGGGAGGGGTGATCAAAGAGCCAGCCACTGAGTTCATGTCAGAGACAGCCCCTGTTCTCATTACTAAGGAACCCAGGCAATAAGATTTTTAAAGTAACTTGATTGTACTAGTTCTTGATTTTTTAAAAAATGTTACTATAAATAGTATAAGACTTAAGGTGGCTGGAGTCTGTTTTATGAAGGCTTGCTATTTTATATTGTTCTCTTTGGTTCGTATTTGAGTCTGTCTAATTTTAAATAAAAGCTTTATACATTTGAGTGTGGCCTCTGGTTATTTCTGTGATCAGTAGCCATGGTTATTATTCACTGTGCTCTCAGGTAGGTGAAGTTCAGGCAGTTTTACTTGAGAAAGTTCAGAGTGTTGGCATCGTATAAAAAAAGCATGGGAGTCGTTTCCAAAGCACCACTCTTTATTCTCAAAGGAAGCATGGGGATTTTATCCGAGAGGCCTCTACATATTCTTTTGAGGGTGAGTCTATTTGGAAGCATACTATTTGCTTTGTTGACCAGGCTGGCCTTGAACTCACAGAGATCCACCCACCTCTACCTCCCCAGTGCCGGGATCAAAGGTGTGCACCACCGTACCTGGCTGCAGACACAATTTTTTTTAGGTCTACCTTAGCTTTAGGTCATGTTGAAATGATGGACAGAAATAACTCTGGGCATAATCAGCTTGCACTATAAAGTTTTAGAAATAACTTTGGGAAATAACTTTTCTCCTTTACAGGTTTGTTTTTATTTTATGTGACCATGGGTGTTGAGTTTGCCTGCATGTCTGTGCACCACGTCTGTGTGTGTGTGTGTGTGTGTGTGTGTGCTTATGTAGGCCAGGAGAGGCTATTGGATCTTTTGGAACTCGAGTTACAAATAGTGTGAAACCCTGTGCAGCTGCCGGGACCCCACTCAGGTCCTCTGCTAGAGCAAGCGCTTGCAACCACTGAGCCATCTCTCCAGCTCTGCACCAAAAAACTTTAGCTGGAAAAGTAATGGATACGCTGAAGGTGTATTAGCACAGGCCCTTGCCCCTGAAGGCATGTGCCTTTCGTAGTCACTAACAGATATCCTTGGCTGGTGATCCTTGATCCTTTCTGCACCCAGCACATGATGCTCATGCTTAAGTGATCATGACAGGCCAGGCCTGACACCCCCTACTCTTTTTTTTTTAAACGTTATCTATTCTTTGTGAATTTCACATCATGAACCCCTATCCCACTCATTTCCCTGTCCCTTTGTATCTGCCCCCGACCCTTGCAACCTCCCCTTCAAAAGATAAAAGAAAAATAAACAAAATCTTGATGTGTCACAGTGTGTCCCACAATATACCCTTTGTCCACACTTTTTTACTTGCAAATGTTCATTGTAATGAGTCACTGGTTTGGTTCCACTATCAGTATTGTTTCCTTACTAGGACACTTCTCTGGTATCCTGAGTCAGGGAGATTCTGCAGCTTTGGATCAGCAGGACCGGCCCTTCCACTTGCTTCAGCAGTTCACAGATAGGGTACATGGAGGGTAGGCCCTGGATCTGGGCCTTCGTGGTAGATGAGTTGGTTTGTCATCCAACACTACTTCATCTGCACCACCAGGGCCAGCTCTCTGGCCTGATGGAGGTGGTCAGGGTCTAGGCCGGCTCTGTTTAGATGGACACCATCATGGCCCCAGGTGGTCAGGGTCTAGGCCAGCTCTGCTCAGCCGATGGACATCAACATGGTCCCAGGTGGCAGACCAAACTCCATATGACATCCATATGGACTTTGGTGTCGACATGGGCCATAGACATGGACATAGACCCCTGCTGCTGCACGGCCATAGACTTCATGGCCCTGGGTGTAACATGGGCTGGGACTTCACCATGGCCTCAGGTGGCATTGCTGCCTGTTCACATCAGGCTCTTCCTCTCCACTGTGGTGTCTCCAGATCTACCTCTCTTCATATCTTCATAGTGCACAAATTGTTTCTCTTCTTTCTCTCCCATCTCTCCACCACATGGACATTGTAGCAGCCCTGTAGAGGGCGGGCCACACAGGTGTGCCTTTTTCTTTTCTTTTTCTTTTTTTTAGACAGGATCTCACTGTGAAGCTCTGAAGCGCTGGCTGTCCTAGAACTCACTTTGTAGACCAGGCTGGCCTCGAACTCACAGAGATCCACTTGCTTCTGCCTATCAAGAACTGGGACTAAAGGTGTGCACCACTATGCCCAGCTGACCCCATACTCTTTTTTTTTTTTTAATATTAATCACAGGTACTTTGTATCCCAGGCATAGCCCCCTCCCACATTCCCTCC
>CM053753.1:72294923-72309703 GCA_028658305.1 Pachyuromys duprasi | reverse complement strand
TCACTATGTTAATCCTACCAATCCATGAGCATGGGAGGTCTTTCCACCTTCTAATATCTTCTTCAATTTCTTTCTTCAGAGATTTGAAATTTTTTTCATATAGGTCTTTCACTTGCTTGGTTAGAGTCACCCCAAGGTACTTTATGTTATTAGTGGCTATTGTGAAGGGTGTTGTTTCCCTAATTTCCTTCTCAGCCCTTTTGCCTTTGGTGTACAGGAGGGCTTCTGATTTTTTTTTTTTTGAGTTGCTTTTGTATCCAGCCACTTTACTGAAGGTGTTTATCAGTTGAAGGAGTTCCCTGGTTGAATTTTTGGGGTCACTCATGTGTATTATCATATCGTCTGCAAATAATGATACTTTGACTTCTTCCTTTCCAATTTGTATCCCCTTGATCTCCTTTAGTTGTTTTATTGCTCTAGCTAGGACTTCAAGTACTATGTTGAAGAGATATGGAGACAGTGGGCAGCCTTGCCTAGTCCCTGATTTCAGTGGGATTGATTTAAGTTTCTCTCCATTGAGTTTGATGTTAGCTATAGGCTTGCTGTATATTGCCTTTACTATGTTTAGGTATGTGCCTTGTATCCCTAATCTCTCCAAGACTTTAAACATGGGGTGTTGGATTTTGTCAAATGCTTTTTCGGCATCTAGGGAGATGATCATGTTTTTTTTTTTCCTTCAGTTTGTTTATATGGTGGATCACATTGATGGATTTGTGTATATTGAACCACCCTTGCATGCCTGGGATGAAGCCTACTTGGTCATGTGTTCTTGGATTTGGTTTGCAAGTATTTTATTGAGTATTTTAGCATCAATGGGAACAGAATTTTTAAAGGGAAAAACTGCAAGCAGGGGCTTCTGGGACTTACTGTTACATGATTGGACAAAAGGTAAAGGAATGAAAAGTCCTTTGACTTAGTTGGTTAAACAGCACCTAGCCAAACCACAGAGAGGAACAGCTTGCCAAGAGAAACACTGTGACCCTCGGAACAACTTATGTTTATCCATCTGCCTCAGTTGCTGTGTCTAACTGCAAGCTGCAGAGAATATTCTGTGGCTTTTTTTTCTCAGAACTTAAGGGTGGAAACCAAGGTACTCCAGGGACAAGCTAAGCTTGGATGAGTCTGAGAAACAACATAGAGTTAGTGCTGCTAATTTAACCCTTTCAGGCCTTGTCTCCTTTTGACTGGGTTTTACCATCTTTCTATGTCTATTATTCTCATAATGTCTGGGTTGACAAAGAGCGTAATTTGACGCTGAGAAAGGAAAGGAAAGGATAGGTCACAGAAAAGGGAATGGTTGTCCCTAGTGCCCCAGAACCAAGTTGTCCCAAGAGAGGACAAAGGCACAATTCAACATTCATTTTATTACCACCAGCCCTTGCCAACTTATGTAAATAATAGCCTCTGGCCAGCCGCTCTCTTTAGTGGTTCTTCTACTTGACTGTATACTATAGCTTTCTAGGACCTTTAAGGGATAGTATTAAGCCCATTCCCATAGATTCTGGTTTATTTCTTTGCACGGGGCCCAGAGCCTGGCATTTAAAAAGTTTAGATTGTCAATGTGCAATACCCATTTACTGGTCCTCTCCCATAGCACTTCATGACTTATTAAGTGTCTTCATCTGCCCCACAGTCTCCATGAATGCCTTGGGTCCTGCCTTGGAATATTCTGATGGATAAGGTCTAGGTGAGTGAGCTCTTTGGGTCATTGGAGTTGGGGGTACATGAAACAGAAACAGAAGTTACAGAAAGGAATCCTGCCTCATCTTTGTTCACAGATTGATCTTGTGTTGGGCAGGTCTCCAATTCTTTCTGTATATTTTGCTTTGTTAAATCTCAGGTTCTTTTCTGTTTGTTTGTTTGCTTTTGAGACAAGGTTTTTCTATAAAGCCCTGGCTGTCCTGGAACTCCTTTTCTGTTTGTTTTTTTCTGAGGCAGGGTTTTTCTACAAAGCCCTACTCACTGTATAGACCAGCCTAGCCTTGACCGTATAGAGATCTGCCTGCTTCTGTCTCCTGAGTGCTGGGATGAAAGGTGTGTGTCACCATGCCTGGCTGTTTCTCAGTATTTCTAAACTTTAATTTTTACTTTTAGATATAACTTTTTGTCTTTGCAGTTTTTATTTCCGGATGAAAATTATAACTTACAAATAAGGAAGGTGGCGGGGATGTGGGGGGGGGGGGTCAGTCGAGGTGATGGCTCTGAGCATTTTAAGTGTGCTGTCTTTCTGGAGACAAATCTCTATAGACTCTCAAGCAGTATCTAGTTAGGGCTCTATGTCCAGTCTTTTCCTGGCATGATTGTCCACGAGTAAAGCTAGAAGTCTCTAGCCACAAGAGTGTCTTGCATGGCTGTCTGTAGCATGTAGTTTCACTAGCTCTGGAATCTGTGTTCTGTCTCTATCACTGACCTACTGTGTTGCTGCTCCTGCTGGGTTCTGAATCACACTAATGTGCTACTCTGAGTGGCTCCCATTTGTGCAACCCAAAGACTAATACCGTCCCATGAGGTAGCTAAATTTCTGTGCCTCTTTGGTCGTCCACTCTGAACACCGTCAAGAAAACACATGACTTTTGTGGCCGGCTTCTTGAGAAGACTTTGTGATGGAATATGGGGGGTACTGGTGACTGGGCTATTTTTTTTTGTTTGTTATCATAGCTATTTCCTGCCCTGAATTTGTAGACACTTCAGGGTGGGTGAGTGCCTTGTTATGGGAGAACAGTGTTGAGGTGGGGCACGAGATGGTTAGGTGACTCTTGGCATTGTGTGAAGTTGTCTAGAATGGTGGATTTATTCCTTTTTCCCACCGTATGTTTCCTCTCCCTTCCTGCCTTCTGAACCTGGGGCCATGCATTCTATGCTAGCACTCTGTTACTTATATCTCTAGCCCACACTTCTCTAACAAAAGAACTGATTTTCTCTAATATAAATATAAACTTTTAAAAGAGAATTTCTGACCCACAGTACAGTTATAGATAGACCTCTAATATATATATATATATATATATATATTAATGGATTGAATCAATATGTATCATGTGAAGAGCTAATACTGGGGAAGAAATGAAAAACATAATATATTAGTCCAGGCATGGAGGTGGACACCTTTAATCCCAGCACCTGGGAAGCAGAGGCAGCTGGATCTTTATGAGTTCTGGGTAAACCCGGTCTGCATAGTGAATTTCAGGCTAGCCAAGGCTACATAGTGTGACCATGTCTCAGATAACAAGAGCAACAACACTTTCCCCCAAAAGAAAAGAAGAATATGGTATATTATCATTAAGTTGCTGTTGTTCTGATATATATATATATATATTTTGATTTCCATTTATTTATTTATTTCTCAAAATTTATTTTACTTTTTTGTTTAATTTTTTTTCATTTTATTTTTCTACAAGTATTGGTGTTTTGCCTGCATGTATATCTGTGTTAGGATTTCAAATTCTGGAACTGGAGTTATAGACAGTTGTAAACTGCCATGTGGGTGCTGCGATTGAACCTTGGTCTTTTGGAAGAGCGGCCAGTGATCTTAACCACTGAGCCATTTCTCCAGCCTCTCTATATTTAAAAAGTATAGTCATAACTGGAAGAATGTAGTTGGAGAAATTATAAACACATACAACGAGTAATCAGCTAAGAAGTGAAAATAGTGCTGTGGGAATTCTGAGAGCAGGAGGGCATTCCTTCAGCTTAGTCTTGTCCTCATTCTGCAGCTGGGTCAGAGAAGGATTAACATGGCTCTTGTGGGGTGGGAATGGTACAGCAGGTGGAGTAGAGGAGTGTGAATAAGGGGCTTCCAGGTCCAGCAGCAAACTGAAGGGAGTGATGATGCAATTGAGCTATTCTAAGCTACTTTGAACTATGATTGTGCTCCCTTGCCTTCGTTAATCTCCACCTACCTTCCAAGAAACCCTCGCTGGTACCTCTCTGCTTACCTGTATCAAATATCGATTCTATACTCATTGTGTGTTACTTTTGCTATATGACACTTAGACTCTCTAGTTCTCAACTCATATGGACTATATAGCATAAATATTCTAAATATTCTAATTTTTACATTCTCCCTTTCCCTTCCTCTCTTCCTCACCTCTCTCTCTTCTGTCTGTCTGTCTCTCTGTGTGTGCATGTGCTGCTATGGCTCATTTGTGGTGGTCAGAGGACAACTTATAGGAGTCAGTTCTCTCCTTCTACCTTGTGGATCCTGGGATCATATTCAGGCTGTTGGGCTTGCTAGGCAGCACCTTTACCTGTTGAGTCATGGGTCCTTTTTCCAGAGTTATCATTTCTAATAAACGAAGGGCCTAAATTTTCAAGATAGCAACAACCCGTAGCCTACACGAAACAGTATGTCTTACCTGCTTCTAAATGTACCCCCTTTTCTCTCGCTAAGGACCATAGTCGCGTGTGTGTTTGATTTCTAGCCAGAGGCTACTGGAGCAGTGGGTGGTGTAAGCCTTTCTCAGTGCTGGCACAGAGATCGGAGCCGCTGTCGGTGTCAGTGCAGAGCTGGACCCTGCAGCTGGAGATTACTCAGAGGCCGCAGAAGTTGGAGTTGTGAAAATGGAATTCTTTCTGATCCTCTACACAATAAGGAGAGCGATTCTGATCAGGCTTTCCAGGGCAACATCAAAACGACTGAGGGAAGAAAAGAACAGTGACAGCAGCCAGTGAAGCAAATAGCCAATAAAATAACAGATGAAGATTGGTGACTCAGCGCGTGCACACGAGCGCACACACACACACAAATTTAAAAAATTAATTAAAAAATTAAATAATACATGATAAGGTTGATAACCAGGACTGCCCGCCCCTTCTAAATTCAGAAGATGACTTACTGAAGTATAAACAAAATTCATTTGCAGAGAGCAAAGGCAAAGGCCAAACAGAAACTGGAATGTAATTCAAAATGTTTCTCAACAGGAACCTTCACCTCAGAGCACACCTTATCTGCCTTGAAAACAAAAGTAATAGCTTCCTTTGTACATGTCCTTTGCTGGAGAAGGAGAGAGAGAGAAAGAGAGAGAGAGAAAGAGAGAGAGAGAAAGAGAGAGGAGAGAGAGAGAGAGAATATGATTACTCCTTCAATACTTTTTCCAGAAGAGTTTAATAATTAAGTAAATTGCATGACATATGCTTCTACTTCCTCCATATCTGTAGTTTAAAACCGTAGTTTTCAATTTGTATCAAATTGTGTGCCTCAATGTTTTTTCTTTTTTTTCTTTTTTTTTACAGAAAGTAACAAAATGTCCTTACAGTAATAAAAAAAAATTCATTCTTGAACCAGAAATTCCCATGGTATACAAGAAAAAAATAAATTCTCTACAGAAATTACTATATTTTCTAGTGAATTGTTATATATATATTTTTTAGAGGGAAAGAGCAGATCAAATGTTTCTTGTTTTTTTTTTCCTTTTGGAAAAATTGGTGTATTATTCTGTCTACTTTTCTACAAAAATAAGATGTGTGGACATGTGTTCCCTGATTTAAAATGAGAAGTTATTGCAATTTTATAAATTTTATTAAAATAAGATTATAAGTGGGGCGTGATGGTACATGCCTTTAATCCCAGCACTTGGGAGCCTTTAATCCCTGCCCAGAGGCAGGCAGATCCCTGTGACTTTGAGGCAGCCTGGTGGACTACAAAGTAAGTCCAGGACAGCCAGGGCTTGTTACACAGAGAAACCCTGTCTCAGAAAGAAAATGATAGTATCTAGTGAGAACATAATTGAAGTCATAACTGATTTGCAACACCGCACTGCCCAAACCCAACAACATGAACAACATAAAACCAGCAGCTGGAGAGAACATTTGGAATCTGTTATGAGACACTCCAGTCCTTTGCCCCTAAACATCGTGACAGAGGAATCAAGACCTTGTACAAACTCTTTGAGCTGTCTCCCCGACATCTTCAGGGCAGTTATCTTTCTTCCTATGCCTTGTCACTTTGCTGGAGGAGAACAGGACCACATTTTGGGGAGCTGTAAAGCGAAGGCTGTGGAGAGTGGTAGTCTGACTTTCTAGAGGGTCAGGATGGTTCACACACAGTGTTCTGGAGCTCTCTATAACAACATGAGGCCTCCTCCTAACACTCTTCACATATAATGTATATGGCAGTGTTATATAACTTGAGCTATAAGGGAAGTGAGGTGATTTTACTTAGTTAGAACTCCAGAAATTGGGCCTGGAGAAATGGGTCAGTGGTTAAGAGCACAGGCTGCTTGTTGGGGTGCATGATGTGAAATTCACAAAGAATCAATAAAAAATATTAAAACAAAAGGACTAGAATTTAATGTTTACTGTTATATTATAATTTCTGAAACTGAATCAATTATCTGGAGATAAGATATTTCCGTGCCTAGACCCTTTGCTGTCTGCTCGTGACTTGACCTTGGATAAGGCTCATGAAAGGAAATGGATTTTTCTTTCTGTTGCAGTTGGTGAGACTTTGGTTTCTCTCTCTCTTTCTTTTTAAGAAAAACATGCTTCTTGAATCACTGCGGTCTTTCCTCTATAGAACTCTTAAGATTATTGGCAGAATAGAAGCAAATTAAACTGAGTGTTCATCCGCAGTGCTGAGCAAAGGAAGACATGGGGCTTTGAAGGCGAAAGGAGTACGATGTCGGCCATGGGTCAGCAAGACACAGCCAGACAATGTGGACCAATTTCTTCAAGCTACGAGTCTTCTGCTGTCTGTTTGCAGTGCTGATGGTGGTGGTGTTGGTCGTCAACGTCACGCAGGTGGAGGTGAGTGCTCGGGTCTGGGGACTTGGCCCTCAGTAGCCTGAGGTCATTGAGAAGCTTGGGCCGCTTGCATCTTTATGATGCTGCAGAATGTGTTTGAGCAGGTCTAGCACTGATTCCGCTGTGCTGGCCATGGAGGACACGATGGTGAAGACAGGATTCCCCTCCTTACGGAGCTCACATTCTGAGTGTATGTGGGAGAAAACACAGAAAATACGTACCTGAAATGCTTGGATTAGATAGAGTCTGTCATATTCAGGAACTTTTTGTTTTATTTACAGAAGGAAGGTTCATTTAGCTCTCTAATATAGAAAGTTTGGGATTCAGGAGATTTATTTGTTTATTATTTATAGGCAGAGTCTTAATATGTAGCCCTGGCTAGCCTAAAACTCAGAGATCTGCCTGCTTCTGTCTCTTGAGTGCTGGAATTGAAGCATGCACTAGCATAGTCTTTACTGGTTGAATGTTTGTAATTCAGAAATCTTTTTTTTTCTTTATATTTTAAAAAAATTACTTATTTTTTATTCACCTTATATCCTGGTTGTAGCTCCATCCCTCCTCCCCTCCCAGGTCCATCCTTTCTCTCTCCCCCTACCCCTCCCCTTTCCCTCAAAAAGGGGATCCCCCTTTCCCAACCACCCCAGTTCATCAAGTGGTATCAGGACCGAGCATGTCCTCTTCCCCTGTGGCCTGTCAAGGCAGTCCTGCCAGGGAGAAGTGATCAAAAAGCTGGCAAGTGAGTCCGTGTCTGATGCAGTCCCCCCTTCCCTTACCCACATGAAGCCTAAGCTGTTCATCTGCTAGGTGTTTGTGGGGAGACTGGGTCCAGGTTGGTGCTTCAGTCTCTGATAAATGCTCAAACCTGAACACTCAAAAATTTAACTTTGGACTTGGGAGCATTTCAGATTTCAGAGTTTTGGATTAAGAATGTTGCCTACTGTGTTAGGTTTCCATTGTTTTATTTTATTCCTTATATGCCTGTTTGCTTCCTAAGGAGAGACAGAAATGTGCTTCTGGGTGGGAGTTGGCATGGGGAGGAACTGGATGAAGTAGGGAGAGGAGAGGGGAAACTGAATATATTGAATGCAAAAACATTTTTATTTTTATTTTTCAAAACAGGATTTCTTAGTGTAGCCCTGGCTGTCCCAGAACTCACTGTCCAGACCAGACTGGCCTCAAATTTACAGAGATTTGCCTGCTTCTGCCTCCCCGGTGCTACAGTTAAAGGTGTGTGCCACCACCGCCCAGCCTGTTTTCAATAAAAAGAAAGAATGTTCCCTACCCTACCATCATAAGTAATAATCATAATTGCATGATGTAATAATAATGACTGACAGAGCTTGTGACAACCAAAGGCTGGCCTCCAGCTAGCTATAGGCAGAACCCAGCTGGTCAGCTTAAGCCCATTAACTCCAGCTTTTGCATCCCATATGGTGAAACCATAGTTTCTCAGGCCTGGGCTACAGGGAATTGCACTAACCCAGACTTGCAGGGGTGGCATCAGGGGAACAGCTGAATCACCAGAAACACTTCTTTTTCCCGTGGGGAGCAAGGAGAGTGGGTACTTCATGGCTGCTTTAGAGTAAGGAAGAATGGGCTTTCCTGAAGAAGGGGATCATGTGACCTGGCCACAGTTTGAAGAACAGTTTCAGGGGAGGAAGTTGATGAGTCTGTTTTGAATTCAGCTGTACTGCTGAAGGGCAGAGAACATGTCTCCCAGAGACACTAAGAAGATACTAATTAGTAATCCCCTACAATTCCCTCTTTCCTACTCCTCTTATGGAGCAGTTTTCACAGGAAAGATGCTAGCCCTTTTATTTTGTTGCTTGTAGTGCTTTTTACGATGCAAGTCTTAACTAAGCAAGACATTTCTCTGCTTATTCAGGTTACTAGCATAAGAATTTCTAGAGCCTAAGCCATAGGCTTTTTCATTTCTCCTGCTGGGAATTGCTTTGTGTTGTGTAGCAAAGCACCTACTCTCACTATAAAATGGACACAGAGTTCTCTAGGTTTCTTGCAAGCCGTTGGGTACTTTGGAGAATACAAAGTGATTCTGTTCAAGATTAAAACATGACATCTAGAAATTGATTCCTTTCATTCCGTTACACTGTTCTTTTGTTTTGCTGTAGAAAAGGCCATGCCAGCGTCATTTTAACAATGACTTCCTCCTGAGAGCTGCCAGTTATAAATATATATCTAGGCATTGTGACAAGAACATGGAACTTACAATACCTTTTTATTCTTTTAAATAGATCTCAATCTCTCTCTCTGTATTTGTGATCACAGTTGGAGCAAACTGTTAGCACATATCCTTCACTTTTCTAAAGATGGAACATTAAAAAAGGGGAATCAAAGAGTAAAAGGGTTGTGCTCTGAAGGCTTCTGTTACAGTCCAAATGCTGTCAAGATATCTTTCATAACAGTTTGCTATTTCATCATGTAATCAGCAGCGATAGCAGGTCTTTTTTCCATGATTAGTTCACCAGCCTTGTGTCTGTTCTTCCCATTTCTGTAGTAAGCGAGGCACACTAGGCTCACAGGGTAGTAGAGAAGAACCAAAGCCCATGTTTCCCTGAGAGTCCTGTACTCTTTTTTTTTTTTTTTTTTTTTTTACCATTGATGTCACTTTCTTTATTAGAATTAGGGCAAATAATCATCAAGAGATGTAGGCAACCTCACTGCTCAAATGTGAAAGCTGAAACTCAGTGGCTTGGAAAGTTGTTGTTAATCTGGTCTTTACTTACATCCCCATCTTTCCCTATCTGTAACTCATAGCTCCTTTCATCACATATTCTTTATCTTTCCATTTGAAAAATGACAAATTCTTTGCTCTGTCTGGCCCCAGTTTCCTTGTACTGTCTATTTCTTTTCTCCTCTGCCATCTTTGTCTGGTAACTTCTGTTCTTGCTTCAGACTGAACTTGAATGTCACTCTCTTGTGACTCTCAAGTTCTATTTTATACGATCCTCTTGCTTCTGCTTTACTTTGGGTCTAAAATGGTCTCTAACTGTTCATTTGTTCAAGTGCTAACCTAAATGCATTGGTACTCCATGGAAATGAGAGACTGTGAGGATTCTGACCTCATATACAGAATGATCAGGTGACAGAGTCACAATTTGTAATTGGGAGGTGCTGGAAACTTTTGAAGGTGGGGCCTAACTGGAGATATTGCGTCACAGGGGAAAGCCAACAAGACGTGTGTTTTGCTTCCTGCTTCCCACTGCCATGAGGTGAGTAGTCTTGCTGTCCCATGGTGTACCCACCATGCTGATTTGCCTTATCACCAGCCTGGACTGAAATCTCTGAAAGTGTGAGTTGATTTTCCCTGTGACAGAGAGCTGACTGAAGAACTCCATGAGTTTCCACTGTAGCTTTCATTTCACTATACAGGACTTATAAACTGTGTTGCCAGATGTGTCTACTGATCTGTTGCCCCAGTCATCTGTTAGGAACACAGGATATCACTCCTAAGTCCTAAACCAGCTCTCACCGAGGATGCTGGCCTCTTTAGAATAGGCAGGTACACTCTAGGTTACTGGAATCTCAGCCACTTCTGTGGGTTTCATCAGCAGCCTGTTACACTCCTTCATGGTTTCCCACCTAATGCCTGTAGTTACTGGGGTTTAGGATCTGTACTAAAAAACATTTTATTTGTATCAGGAAGAGTCTCCCAGCAGTGAATTGCCTGATAAGGGCCGTGACCTTGGCTTTATGTTGTAACACAGTCTTACAGTCTTCTTCATGTGCTTCTTTGTAACCCCTGGACTTGCCCATATTGCTACGAGGTGCCAGAGGGGCAGGAAGTAACTGTGCTCCCCACCAGATTACCTCATGCTTGGCTATAAAGTTGGTTTTAATGTTGTTTTATTGTGATTCATCTGTGTGGGAATATTCAGGCTTCTCTATAGTAGGATAACTGGACTTTGGTGGTACAGTCTTGGCTGTTGTCGATTCTGTTCTTACACTGGCATCCAGCCATCTAGGTTTGGGGCGATTATAGATCTAGGTGCTGATTTCCGGGTTTGTCTTTTTTTTTAAGATATATTTATTTATTATGTATACAGTATTCTGTCTGCATGTACACCTGCGTGCTAGAAGAGAGCACCAGATCTCATTACAGATGGTTGTTGGCTTTAATGTTGTTTTATTGTGCCACCATGTGGTTTCTGGGAATTGAACTCAGGACCTTTGAAAGATCAGCCAGTGCTCTTAACCTCTTAGTCATCTCTCCATCCTGGTTTGTCTTTTTTAGATAGGTGTTTTGTTCCTTGATTTTTGTTTCCTCTTGTTCTAGTATAAGAACAGCTACACAAACCACTCAGACTCCAGTCTCAGTTAGGTTGGAACACCTTTTTCAAGCTGATCAATCAGGGCCACAGTAGGTACTCAGGAACCTAACTGTGACATCTGCAAGTTCTCAAAGCAGGGTTTTTATAGAAATAAACAAACGCAAAAGACATGGGGAGGGCAGTAACACATTTTGGCTAACTAGACAAAGCGTTATCAGCTAACCTTTAAGCTGATTGGTCCTAATAAGTGAGGCAGGACTTAGGGTCTTCTAGTGTACATCCGAAGTGTAGCCAGGTGTGTAGATAAGGCTGCAAACAGAGTGTAGCCAAGTGAATAGATAATAAAACGATTGAATCATAGTAAAAATTATAGTAAAAGGTCAGCTCAGTCCTCTAGGAGGGTCTGCATGTGCCAGCTATGAACAACTGCTTCCAGGAAGCAAAGTTAAAAAGTTTAAATTTTGAACTTAATTTCAGCTTAGAAACAAAATGGAAGCTGAGTACAAAGATGTCTGCAGCTTTGTCTCAAATATCAGGCTACAACAATCTTTGTTGTTCTGGCCAGAGCGACCTGTGATTGGGTAGAGGGTCTCTGCTTGAGTTGGGGACTGGAGTTCTCGAGGCCAACAGTCCTCTGGTCCCGCCTGGGGTCCTCCACTTGAGATTGAGGTCTGGTGTTCTGGTGGCTGGCATTGCCTTCAGTAGAGCAGGCTTTCGCAGGAGTTCATGTGATGTGTTAGTTAACAGTGATAAGGAGTGTGGATACATTACTAACCAATGTCCATTGTTTCTATCAGGTTATATGCCTTTTTCAAATTTTATATTATTCTATATTAGATGTGTGGAAGTTTTGTCTACATCACATGTGTACCTTGGAAACCAGAAGGGAGTGATGGATCCCAAGGACTGGAGTAACATATGGTTGTGAGCCCCAGAGTGGGTGCTGAGAATTGAACCTGAGTCCTCTGGAAGAGCAACTAATGCTCTTGATTGTTGAGCCTTCTCTCCAGCCCAGGTTATATTCTCTGTTGTATAATTCTATAGGTTTTGTCAAATGATGTGTTCATCACTAAGAGTATGATAAAGAGGGGAACAGGAACTATTTCTGACATGAACTCAACGACTGGCTCCTTTATCCTCCACCCCCCCCCCCCCCGAGGGAGGAACAGTCTTGCTAGGCTAGAGAGGAGGACATGGCAGCCAGTCCTGAAGATACCTGATAAGCTAGGGTCAGATGGAAGGGGAGGAGGACCTCCCCTGGCAGTGGATTTGGAAAGGGACAGGGAGGAGAAGAGGGAGGGAGGGTAGGATTGGGAGGGAATGAGGGAGGGGGCTACAACTGGGATACAAAGTAAATAACCTGTGATTAATATAAAAATAAAAATTAATAAAAAGAGTATGATAAAGCGTTTCACTGAGCTAAAAATGCCCAAGTCTTTGTATGTTTATTCTTCCTTTTCTCTCTTGACTGGTCTTTTGTTGTCTTGATAATGTTCCTTTTCCAGAATGTTATAATGTTGGAATAATGCAGTGTGTGTAGCCTTTCAGATTCTTTTTTTTCCCCTTTAAATAATTTAACATAGTTACTCTATCATCTTTTTGCTTGCATTGTTTCTGATGACAAAATGAAATGACATTTCTTTTGCTTTTCCTAAAGCAACATATGTTTGCTTCTCAGGGTTTTAGTGGCCAGGAATTCAAGCTCAAGGTACCAGCCAATTCAGGGCCAGATGAGCTCACCCTTTCTAACTTGCAGTGGGCTACCGTCTCACTGTTTACACTGGGTAGGCAGACCCTCCTTCTCCTACTCTATATCCTCCTCTTTCTCCTCCTCTACTTCCTCCTCATTCTCCTCCTCATCTTTTTTAAAGACCGGACTCACACTGTAGCCCCAGAGAGGTCGGAACACCCATCAGTCCTCCTGCTCCACCCCCCAGAATTCTGGGATTGAAAGCATGGGCCACCATGCCCAGCTTTTCCTCCATTTTTTGCAAAGCCACTGATGCCATTTTGAGAGTCTGTCCACATAAACTAATTTAACCCTAACTGCCTTCCAAAAGACTCATCTGTGAATCATTGCTTTGGGGTTGGGACCTTGGTGTCTAAGTTGGGGGGGCCATACCTGATCCTGTTGAACCAACCCGCATGGCTTCAGGTCTTCCTGTCCTCAAATTACCCTACCTCTTCATTCTTGTTATTTAGCTTTTCTTTTACCCAGAATGACTTTCAATGTGAGGGAAGCTGTACATTACAGTCTATTAAGCTTTCGTAAGAAGCAGGATTTCTAAATTTCCTAAACAGGAGACACATCAGTGTACAGACCAGGGAAATTACCATCAGCCTGGAACAAGTTATTCAAAACATTCTGGGTAACTGGTATCTACCAAGAGGTGCCTGTGTCCTCTGAGAAATTCAGCTTTTTCTTAAATAATGTTGATTCATATTTCCCCACTAAAGAAATAGATGTAAGAAGGGTGTCTCTGGATCTAGCTGTCAGAGCTGGGGACAAGTGTGGTGGGGCAGGACATCATGTCCTGCACAGTATGAGCTGTGTGACCAATGGCAAGCAGTAACTTCCGGGATTCAGTTTCCTGATTTGCAGGTGTGAGTGACAAAATGTCCTCTGTTCGTCTGCCTGGCATACTGAAACCACCATAGCAAGTGCTGCGTGCTGCGTAGGGCAGCAGGGTTGCTTCACACTGGTGATGCCGAGATGCCCGTGCCTGAGTCTTAGCATCAGGAAATGGTGTATGGCCAGACTTTCTTAGTTACCACACAACTGGCGTTCTGGAGTTGATTAGTAGAAGCAGGTGATCTTTCCCTTTAATGTATGTGCTTGCTCCATGTTTATGCCCATAACGTGATCAGAAATGAGATTTTTTTAAAAAACTTTTGAAACAAGATCTGAATCTGTATCCCAGGATGGCTTGGGACTCACTGTCTAGCCTAGGGTTACCTCAAATTTAATGTGATCTTCTTGCCTCAGCTTCTCAAGTGCTGGGATTACTCACGTATATCACCATGCCCGGCACAATGAGATTTCATTTGGTGAGATGATGTGTATCTTTGTTTCTCTCACACTGATGTGCCCTTTTTTCCAGTTGTATTATGGTTTTTATTCTCTCACTGGTTTTGATCAGTAAGTACATAATGTCTTGGATTTGCATTTAGAGTTTTTTAAAATTAAATCTGACAATTAAAAAATATTTATTTAGTTTTTATACAGCGTTCTGCCTGCATGTGTGCCTGCAGACCAGAAGAGGGCACCAGATAACATTATAGATGGTTGTGAGCCTCCATGGCGTTACTGCTGAGTGCTTTTTGTTCTAGTCCTCTACCCAGTGTTAAAATGGCATATCTATTAAGACTGGTCTGTGTAATTCACCCCACAACTGTTTTTTAATTTCTTCCTTTCCATCCTCCTTCTTTTTCTTCCCTTCCCTTCCTTTCTTTCCCTCCCCTTCCTTTCGTCCTTTCCTTCCTTCCTTTACCTCCCTTCCCTTCCTTTTCCCCCTTTCTTTCTTACTTCCCTTTATCCCTTCCTTTTCTTCCTTCTTCTCTTTCTTCCTTGCCTTCCTTCCTTTATCTTTCTTCCTTTCCCTCCCTCTCTTCCTCCCTCTCCTCCTCTCCCCCTCTTTCTCTCTCTTTCCTTCCTTCCATTCTCTCTCTCAATCTCTGTCTTTCTCTCTTTTCCTTCCTTCTCTTTCTTTTGTTTCTCTCTTTTCTCTTTCTTTCTCTTTCTGTCTTTTT
>CM053753.1:72268673-72294823 GCA_028658305.1 Pachyuromys duprasi | reverse complement strand
TCCCTCCCTCCCTCCCTCCCTTCCTTCCTTCCTTCCTTCAATTTGTGTTTTCCAGATAGGTTTCTCTGTGTAACCCTGGCTGTCTTGGAACTTGCTTTGTAGACCAGGCTGGCTTTGAACTCACAGAGATCTGCCTGCCTCTGCCTCCTTAGTGTTGGGATTTTTAAAGGCATGCACTACCACTGCCCAGCTCTATTATAGTTTCTTATATGTGCTCATTAGTACTCTGCTGGATGCTCTGGTCGTTGGATGGCACATTTCTGTTTTTGAAGCTACTATTATGTCTTACAAATTCTGATCATCTGGCCTTATATTTTATGAGTATATGTGTGTATATACGTACATGAATTTGTGTTTGCATGTGTATGTGTGGTCAGAGAACAACTTTTTGTGTGTTTTGTTTGTTTTTTCAAGACAGCTTAGGCTCTCCTGTAACTCTTTTTATAGGCCAGGCTGGTCTTGAACTTATAGAGATCCCCCTGCCTCTGCCTGGGCTTAAAGGTGTGCGCACCACCATGACTGGCCTGAGAGTCAGCTGCTTCCTGCTTTGTTTTGAGGCAGGGTCTCTCTGCTTCTGTCCATGCCCTATGTACTCCTGGCTAGCTGGCCAATGAGCTTTTGGCAGATTATTTTTCTATCTCCACTTCCCTTCTCACCATGGTGAGTTTACAGTTGCTATCACTGGCATTTTTTTTAAGTGTGGGTCCTGATCCTCCCTTTTGGGATCTACCTCTGGGTCTTCAGGCTTTTGTGGCAAATGATTATTTTTTTTAACCCATCGAGCCATCTCCTCAGCCCCTACCTGTCCCTTTAAAGCAACACTCTTCAGTTCTGTCTCTTTGACTTGGCAGTTCCACCTTTTCCTCCTTCTTGTGCTGTAGATTGGAGCCTCTCACAGGAGTAAAGGAAAGGTAACCGTACTTCATCACCACACTTCTTTACAGACTCATGTCCAAAGTCTGGAAAAGCTGTGATTTAGTATATTTGGGCTTTCTTTTTTAAAGTGGCTTCAGATGAGAGGCTCAGTCTGTTAACTATTTCTAATAGCCTGTTTGGAGATGGAAGTCCAAGAGACTTCAATTTGAGTGGGGAAGAAATCATGCTTACTGGAGAAGAGGAAGAGGCAACATGGAACACAGTTGGAGCGCAGGACCCAGGGTGGGAAGGTGTGCACGTCCGTGTCCGTGTGCTTGTTACCTTATTACTAGTGATGTGGCAGGAGCTGTATGTCTTCCTCTCACGGAAGAGGGCAAGAGGCTGTGATGGAGACAGAGGTCTGTGCTACTGAAGAGTGAGATGTTAGGGAATTCTCGCTTGCAGCAGGTAAAGGGTGGAAAGGTGGAAAGAAGATGGAATCCAGAAGGGTTGTGTACAGGAGACTGAAAGGACCGTGGGATGGAGCCCACATTGCAGGGCTACAGGGAGGAACAGATTTTAACGCCTTAATGTAGGCATGCTAGCACCCATGTTAGTTTTTAACTACATCAAACAGCCTGAGCAGAACAGTAGGAAAACAGATCAGTCTCTAGTTCTTGGACAGGTGAGGAAGAGAGGAGAGGGAGGGAAAGAGGGACAGGCAGGCAAACAGACCATTAAGGTTATTTTAGGTGGTGGTGGGGAGTTGTTAGGAAAAGTCCCTTTTAGTCCTGTTGCATTCTTGGAAACCTCTGGACTGAATGCTAGTTAGACACTCTAATTTTCTGAATGATAGCCCAGAATGATAATGAAGAAAGGAAGTAGGAGTAATCAGTGATAAAAGACAGTTCTCATCCTGGAAACAATAAGTGAGTCTTTAGTGGAGTGGGGTAAGCTGATTCCCATTGAAAGGAGAGCTCACAGGGTCTAGGACAGAGAATTGCTGTGAATCACATGCTTCTGTGTATTGTGACCAGTGTGGAGTGGCAGGCAAAGGCGCTGAAGCTTGGCAGTCTCCCACCTTCAGCCCATTTCCATCCTGTGTTTCTGACCCTGACTATGTTCTTCACATGAAGTTAACACATTTGATAACTACCTAAAATGTACAGGCTCAATTTTAATTAAAAAGACAATATGAGGTGGCATATGCAGAGTACCTAGGAAAGGGTGCAAGAGGGCTGGGTGGTGGTGGCACATGCCTTTAACCTTGGTACTCGGGAGGCAGTGGCTGGCAGATCTCTGTGAGTTCAAGGCCAGCCTGGTCTACATAGTGAGTTCCAGGTCAGCCAAAGCTATATAGAGAAATCATGTCTTGAAAAAACAAAACACACACACACACCACACAGACAAAGAGTGTGGAAAGACTCTTATAGATATTTTTTGTATTTTTTGCAGTATAATTATAAAGAATTAGATTTTATTATGACATTTTCCAAATGATTAGGTTGTTTCCTTCTCCATCCCCACACTGTTGCTTGGTCCCTCACTCCCCATTAGGCTTCCATCTGCTTTCATGTCCCTAGAACCTCTTGCTCTCTTATAGTTTCATAGTCTGGATCCACACTCACAACACCTTATTTGCATACCTGCAATTACTGAAAGTTAGGACTGGCATTTGAGAGAGAATCTGTGAGTTTTTTCTTTCTGAGATTAGGTTACCTCACTTGATACAACGAATTCCAGTTTTATTCACTTCCAACAAATTTCTTTTTTCTTTCTTTCCTATTTTTCAAAGATTTACTTTATTTTTTAAAAATTGTGTGTATGTGTGTGTCTGGGCATCTGTGTATGTAATTGTGTGTATCTGTGTGTGTCTGGGCATCTGTGTGTGAAGTCCAGGAGGTATTGGATTCCCCTGAAGCGACAGCTAAAGGGTGTTGTGAGCTGCCCATTGCAGGTTCTAAGAACTGAACTTGGATCCCCTGGAGGAGCAGTAGGTACTCTTAACTGTGGAGTCATCTTTCCCCTTTTCTTAATCACGAAGGAAACTTCTGTTGTCTGTATTTGCTATATTTTCATTATCAATTGGTCAGTTGATACACACGATGGACGTCTAACTAGTTCCAATTCCTTGCTATTGTGAAAGTGTAGCAATAGACATCATACAATATAAAGTTCTCTTTTGTACATGCGCTAGAGTGGTGTAGCTGGGACATTTGATAATTCTTCTTTTTTAAATTAATTTTTAATTAAATTCTTTATTAATTCCACTTTATTCACCTTATATACCTCTGTAGTTCCCTCCCTCCTCCCTTCCCATCCCCTCCCTTCCTCCCCCTTCTGCACCCGTGTCCCTTCCCAAGTCTTCTTCTTCTTTTTAATGTTGAGGAATCTCTATAGCTGCTTCCATAACTCTTGCATTAGTTTACCTTCCCACTGGCAGTGTGAAAGGGGTTCCTTCCCCCCACATCCTTACCAGCATTTTTTTTTTTTTTGCCATTTGCTTTCTGATCATAGCCTTTCTTAAGGGAGTGAACTAGGATATCAAAGTAGTTTTAATTTGCATTTTCCCAATGGCTAAGGATGTTGAACATTAAAAAAAATTGGCCATTTGTGTGTCTTATGTATTTTTTATTCCTTTTCTTTTATTCATTTCATTAGCCCACTTATTCATCTGCAGCTTTGTGTGAAGTTCAATTTTTGCAGTTCTTTATATAGTCTAGATACTAGCCCCCTGTCTGAAGTATAGATACAAAAGATTTTCTCCCAACTCGTATGAAAGCTGTCTGTTCACTCTGCTAATATATTCCTTTTTTGTGCAGAAACTTAAAAAAAAAAATTTTTATTTGTTATGTATGTCTGTTCTGCTTGCAGGCCAGAAGAGGGCGCCAGATCTCATTGTAGGTGGTTGTGAGCCACCATGTGGTTGCTGGGGATAGGACCTCTGGAAGAGCAAACAGTGCCCTTAACCTGGGACCATCTCTCTAGTCTGTGCAGAAACTTTTAAATTCCTTGTAATCCCATTTGTCGACTCTCAGGGTTGGTTTCTGTGCTTCCATTGACTATACAAATAACTCAGATGTAGTACCTATATTTTTTTAGTGTTTCAAATTTTAAATGATGATCTTTGATCCATTTTGATTTGATTTCTTTTTGTATAGGGTAAGAGGTGTGGGTCTAAGTTCATTCTTCTGCAAGTGTATATCCAGCTTTGCTAGCACCGTTTATTGAACATGTGGTCTTTTCCTCAAGTTAATGTTCTTTCTTTCTTTCTCTTTCTTTCTCTTTCTTTCTTTCTTTCTTTCTTTCTTTCTTTCTTTCTTTTTAAAATATTTGTTTTTGTTTTATGTGCATTGATGTTTTGCTTGCATATGTATCTGTGTGAAGGTTTTGGAACTTCTGGAGCCGTAGTTACAGACACTGGTGAGCTGCCTTGTGGGTGCTGGGAATTGAACACGGGTCCTTTGGAAGAGCAGCCAGTGTTCCTAACCACTAAGCCCATCTCTCTAGCTCCCAAGTGTATGTTCCTTATGCTTTTGTCAAAAGTTAGGTGGTCATAGCCATGTAAGTTTGTTCTTGGTCCTCTCTCCTATTTCATTGGCCTGCACATCTGTTTTTGTCACTGTCTTTTGAGGTAGGTATCTTCAGTATGTTTTGAGGTTAGGTACTGTGATTCTCCAGTAGTGTCTTTCTGTATAAGGTTGCTTTGGCTATGTGTGGTATAATGCTAGTATATTGTGGCTTTTGGCTGCAAGTAAAGACATTTGATTCAAAGCAGCTGTAATACCAAGGGATGTTTTTCACTTGGAAGTCTATAGATAAGTTGGACATAGTTCTGTTGGGATCAAGCTCTTTCTCTTGCTTAGCTTTGTCCTCTTTTGATTGCTAGCTTTATCTATGGCATCTTCCCTTATGGGAAGAGAAGTAGAATAAAAGTTTCAGCAGCTGCCAGGAGAGAATTATGATGTTATCAGGGTTATTTTTTAAATTAATTATTTTTTAAATTAATTATAATTTATTTACTTTGTATTCCAGCTGTAGCCCCCTTCTTCATTCCCTCCCCATCCCACCCTCCCTACCTTTTCCTCTCTACCCATGCCTCTCCCCAAGTCCACTGGTAGTTGCTGTCCTCCTCCCCTTCCATCTGACCCTAGCCTATCAGGTCTCATCAGGACTGGCTGCACTGTCTTCCTCTCTGGCCTGATAAGGCTGCTCCCCCTCAGAGGGAAGTGATCAAAGAGCCAGCCACTGAGTTCATGTCAGAGACAGTCCCTGTTTCCCTTGCTAGGGAACCCACTTGTACACTGAGCTGCCATGGGCTACATCTGTGCAGGGGTTCTAGGTTATCTCCATGCCTGGTCCTTGGTTGGAGTATCCGTCTCAGAAAAGACCCCATACTACTCAGCAATTAAAAACAAGGAAATCATGAAATTTCCAGGCAAATGGTGGGATCTAGAAAAGATCATCCTGAGTGAGGTATCCCAGAAGCAGAAAGACAAACATGGTATATACTCTCTTATAAGTGGATATTAGACATATAATATAGGATAAACATAGTAAAATCTGTACACCCAAAGAAACTAGGCAAGAAGGAGGACCCTGGGTAAGATGATCGATCAATCCTCATTCAGAAAGGTAAATGGGATGGACATCAGAGGATGGAGAAAACAGTGAATAGGACAGGAGCCTACCACAGAGGGCCTCTGAAAGACTCTACCCAGCAGGGTATCAAAGCAGATGCTGAGCCTCATAGCCAAACTTTGGGCAGAGAGCAGAAAATCTTATGAAAGAAGGGAGAGAGGAAAAACCTGTAGGGGACAGGAGCTCCACAAGGAAAGCAATTTTCTTTTTGAGTTGTCAGTGCAGAATTTGGGGGCATGTGTCAATCAAGGCTCTAGCAACCTCCTCCTGTTCTCATGCCCATTGCTGAACATAGGATTATCCCTACATCAGTCAGGTCCACCTTAGAGCGAACAGGTCAGCAAATGGCTTTGCTGTTATCTTGCAAGAAAGGCACTGTATGTCTGTGGGTAAGTATCCAGTATTTGCAGTAATCCATAGCTTATGATGGAATGAAGAGTGATCCTGTTTTTGGTGTCAAATGTAAAGAGATGACAGATCTGAAGCTACTGGTGGGAGAGAGCTTCCACCTGTGAAATTGACTATTTGTTCCTTTAATTTTATTTTTGAGACAGGATCTTGTTGTTTTGCTCATGGTGACTTCAAACTTGCCATGCTTCTTTGTTAGCCAATCCAAGTACTGGGAATATAGGTACACAAAACTATATAGGTAGGTTGCAAATTAACTCTCCTCTCCCCACTTTTTTTAATTTGCAGGAAAGGATGGTGGCTTAGCACTAAGTAACTGGTAGTTCCTACCCTTAGTTGTATAGGCCTGGGAGCTGATCTTGGGTAGTTCTGGCTACACATGGAACAGTAGAGACATCAAGAGAGGAAGAGGTAAAAAAGGAAGAAGAATAGGGTATACACTGTGAGCACAAAATGCAGGATTTGGTCCTTCTTAGTGTCTCAGCAACTAAAAAGGAGAAGTGAAGCAGAAACATTTCCTGAAAGGTATTCTGTAGCCCGGGGAATTTTTCAGAGTCAGTTTTGGTTTTCCCCGCAACACTTTAAAAAATTCTCATTATTTAAAATAATTTTAAAATTTAAATACATTTTGACCATATTCGTCCCCTCCACCAAATCCCTCCACTTCCAGATCCTCTCCCTCTCCTTCTCATCCAACTTTAAGTTCTTTCTTTAAAAAAAAACAAAACCCAACACAACAACAAACTTTCCAAAAGCAAGAAAAAGCCATACCCAAAAGGAAAACAAACAAACAACCCTATCAAACTGTAATCAAATAAAAGCGCACACACACACACACACACACACACACACAAATAGAGTCTCTCATATGTTGGTCAGCTATGCCTGAACATTAGCTCTGTCCTGGAGTGGTTGATGTACCCACTACCATGCCATGGAGAAAACTGTTTTTTTCCCCTCTTTCAGCAGGTGCAAGTGAGGTTAAGTAGATTAAGTGAGGTGCAAGTAGTTGTGAATGCTTACCCTAGTGCTAGGTTTTCATCCATCTATCTAGCTATCCATCCATTTATTTTTTAAATAAAAAATAACAATAAAATACTAAGAAAAAAAACTGTTATATCAAAGTTGGAGAAGTCAAACCAACAGAAGGAAAAGAGCCCAAGAGAAGGCACAAGAATCAGAGACCCACTCATTTGAACTCTCAGGAATTCCATAAAACAATAACCTGGAAGCCATAATATATACGCAGAGGAGCTGGTGCAGACCCATGCAGGCTCCGTACATGCTGCTTCAATCTCTGTGAGCTCAGATGAGCTTTGCGCATGTTGATTTAGACTTGGACTCCTGGTGGTGTCCTCTATGTCCTTTGACTTTCATTCTTGTTCTGTGTCCTTTTCCATGGGGTTCCCTGAGGTCTGAAGGGGAAAATTTGATGGAGACATCCTACTTAGAGCTGTATGTTCCTATGTTCTAAGGTCTGTCTCTGTGGGTCTCTGCATTTGTTCCCATCTGCTGCAGGAGGAAGCTTCTCTGAAGATGGCTGAGCAAGGCTCTTATCTATGAGTATACTAGAATATCATTTTATCACTGTATTTTCCCCTCTGTTTTTAGAACAGCATTATTTGGTCTTTCCCTATGTCCCTGGGCTACCTAACAGTGTTGGATACGGGTTCCATATTGTGGAGTGCGCCTTCAGTCAAATCAGACGTTGGTTGATTACTACCTCAAGCGTCGTGTCACCATTGCCTTAGCATATCTTGTGGGCAGGACAGCATTTTAGATAAAGGGTTTGTGGCTGGGTTGGTGCCTATGTTTCTCTTTTGAGAGTGCAGAGTATGTTCCAGTCCCCCTGAGGAGGTTAGCTCTAAAACAATTTAGGAATAATATCAGAGCTCAGAGCCCACTGATCAGAAATTATAGACACTTCTGGAATTTCTGCCTCAGGCAAGGACTACATTTTTGTTTTTTATCCATCAAAGTGTTTGGTTAATTTTTTGGGGGGGATTCCTTTGCCCTCAAATTGCCTAGCTAGTTTTTACCTCCTGTTCTCATCGTCCAAACTTTGAAGAGGTAACCCTAACTGCTGTTAAAGAATTAGGGTGATGAATGAGCTGGCTTTTTCTAGCTGAATGGGGGTGCTGGGTGTGGTGGTCAGGACACCCTTCAAGTGGGCCTATCTAAAAGACCCTTCAATTGTATCAGTAGTTCTATTTGTACAATAGCCAGGTAGAGGGAGGAAAATCTAGTGAGAAATTTAGAAGAGCCTTGTACCTGGCATAAACTCCAGTGTGATGGCACACCTAGGCTTTTAACTAATCTTTTGTAAATAATCAGTGATTGTTATCTGAGACTTACGGAGTTGCTTTTTCTGTAGGAGCTTCAGAGCCTTTGCATGACATCAGTCATAAGGCATTCTTGGCAAACCAGGAAGTCTTGTACTGCCTGAGAATTGCTTGGGTAATGAGTTCCTTCAGACAACTCCTAGATCAGACCAAGGGTTCTGGGATGCAAAAATTGACTTGATAAAAATACATTTTTCTGGGGTGGGGGGAGGTTCAGTCCTCTGGGGCTGACCTTCCTGCTCCATCAAGCTTCATTACATCAAGTGTCTCTATTTGATCATCCAGAGTGAAACAGTTTACTGGCAGGAAAGGCAGTCCTTGATGGGGCCTGAAAAGAGGTGTGAGGGGGAAGTAAAGCAAGAGTCATGAGCATCAGAAGTTCTCGGTGGGGAATCAGGAAAGGTCATGACAGAGGAGATATTTAAAATTTCCAAATCAAAGTCTCCTAGAGTCCCTTGATGGGCTTACAAGAGCATCCATCCACTCAACTTCCCAGTTTTCCCTTTGGCCTCTGAGGCAGCTGGACTGCTTTCAGGGAATTTGAGAGTCATTCATTGGGGTAGCTGGAATCACATTGTGAGGTCTCTCCCACATTCCTTAGAGAGGGAGAGGGAGGAAGAGGGAGAGAACTTTAAGTTTTAATTGATTGAAATTAATTATTTTTAGAAGTCCAGTTACCTTGGAGTTTATTTAAACTAAGGAAAAGGTCATGTTTTCACAAAATGCATCCTTGGCTCTTTAAATAACAACTGTGAGCGTGGCAGAAGGAATTAGAGGATGCTGCACTTGTGAGCCACACACAGCGTCAGCTTTGGGGTGTTCATTTTTCAAGAAACATCTCTCTTTTCAAAATACCGTAGTAGCCAATTATCAAGGCATGCCTTGATGTGGGCATAGGAATGCAATTTGGAAAAGAAAAAAAATCATATGGGAACCACTCAATTTATTTAAAATACTGATCAAGAAAAGCAACATTGGACTCCTACTGAGTTTATACAGCATCTGTACAGCACCTTGACTGAAATCCAAGAGCAAGGTGAAGACTATTCTCCTCTATTTTTGGTAAACAACTGTATCATAAATTTAGATAACTTTTCCCCTGGATTTTACCTTGGAGTAGCCTTTTAAATATTTTATTTAAAAGAGGGTTTGGCACTTTTGTACTGATGTCACAATGGTAATATTTCTTGGGATCTCAGGAAGATTCATATTCTTTTTTTCCCTTGTCTTTATTGAAAAGTAGATTATTTGCTCATACTGACTCCAGTTTCTCCTTCCTCTGCTTGTCTCAGTTCCTCCCCACATATTCTTCCATCTGTATCAATTACCTTTCTGTCTCTCAATAGAAAAGAACAGGCTTTTCTAACAGTAAACCATAAAATAAAATATTATAAGATGAAACAAAAACCATCACAATCAAAGTTGGACAAGGCAAACCAACAGAAGGAAAAGAGCCCAAGAGAAGGCACAAGATTCAGACCCTCTCATCCACACATTTAGGAGTCCTGTAAAAATACTAAAGAAGAAGCCATAATATATATGCAGAGGACTTGGTGCAGGCTTGCGTAGGCCTGTGCTTGCTGCTTCAGTCTCTGTGAGTTCATATGAGCTTTGTTCAGTTGATTTAGAGGGACTTGTTCTCCTTGTGTCCTCCATCCCCTCTGGCACTTACAGTCTTTTTGCCTCCTTTTCCAAGGGGTTCTCTGATCTCTGAGGGAAGGGATTTGATGGAGACATCATTTAGAGCTATGTGTCCCAAGGTCTCTTTTTCTCTGCATAATGTCTGGCTGTGGGTCTATTTGTTTCCATCTGCTGCAGAAAGAAGTCTTTCTGATGATGGCCGAATAAGGCACTGATCTGTGAGTATTGCAGAATATTATTAAAAGGAGTCATTTTATATCTATCTATCTATCTATCTATCTATCTATCTATCTATCTATCTATCTATCTATCTATCTATCTATCTATCTATCTTTGGCCTTTTGAGAAAGGATTATTCTTTGTAACAGAGCCCTGGCTGTCCTGGACCTCACTTTGTAGACCAGGCTGGCTCTGAACTCACAAAGCTCTGACATCTCTGCCTTCTGAGTGCTGGATTAAAGGTATGCACCACCATGCCTGGCTTTTTTGTTTGTTTTTAGACCAGCAATATTTGATTTTACCTCAGGTCTCTGGGCTATCTAGTTTCTGGTTCTTGGTCTCCCATGCAGTGTTAGGTATTGGTTCCATGCCATGGAGTGGGCTGTAAGTCAAGTCAGACCTGTGTAGGTTATTCCCAAAAGCTCTGTGCTACCATTGTCTTCACATATCTTGCAGGCAGGACAGCATTGTAGATCAAAGGCTCAGTGACTGGGTTGGTGTTTATGTTTTTGGAGTTTTGTTTTGGTAGCCTACAGAGTACCTTCCCATACCAAAAACACTAGAATTTGGGGTGAAGGCTCTGTTTATGTACCAGCTCGACCTTTCCAAGTTCAATGAGTTGTTGTGGGTGTTGTCTTCAACAATGGAGCCTTGCTGTCAGTATGTCTTGGCAACAGCCTGGATTGTTTGGGGGATTTCCATGGGATCCCTTTGACCAACAGCTCAATTGGATATAACCCAGGTCCATTACTTGAGGCTTTGTTTAGTGACAAGAGATGGCTAGTTGGGACTGTGTCTCCTCCGTTATTTGAAGACTTCATTAGGATTGCCTTCATATATTTGGGGAGGTTTCCACTGTACTAGTTTCCATACCACCCCCCAAATGCTCCTTAATTTTTATTTCTTTTCTTGCAATTCCCTCCCCCAACCCACCACTCTATTTCCCTCCCTTCCCACCACCTGATCCTTCTGATCCATCAAGTCCACCTATAAAATCTGTTCTATTTTCTGCTCCCAGGGAGATCAATGTGCCCCCCAATACATTCCTATATACTTAACTTCTATGGGCCTATGGATTGTAGCCTGGTCATCATTCATTTAATGGCTAATTTCCACATATAGGTGAATCCGTACCTTATTTATCTTTCTGGTCTGGGTGACCTCACTCAGGATGATTTTTTTTTTTCTAGTTCCATCCCTTTGCCTGCAAATTTCATGATGCCATTTTTAAAAACAGCTGACTAATATTCCATTGGAAAATTCACATTCTTTAAAAAAACCTTTTTCTTGATTCTTTATGACTTTCACCTCAGGTACCATCTCAGGCACCCAGATGATATCTTTTGACAGTTTAGTGGCCACAGGTTAATTTGGTGGATTGTCATACTATGTAGCTCTCATAACCACTTTCTACATTCTGATTGTTTTCTAGGAGTTCCAGTCGTTAGCCTGAGCCTTGCCTCTGTGTGAAAGCAGAGCTCTGGGCATCTAGAGGGAGCAGCAGTAAACACAAATAACTTTTGTAATCTCATTTTCCAGCAGCTCCAGGCACTAGTGGTCAGAGCCCAGGTCTCCGGGGCCTCCTACAGCCTTAGGAGCCACTGTGTGTGTGTTCACAGCCGCAGAGTGGCCATCTTAGGCATTATCCCGAGACTTAGTTGCTTAATTTTAAAACTTGGTTTATTTTATTTTTTAGGCTTTTGTGGTGCTAAGCTTTGAACTGAGGACCTTGTGTGTGAGAGGCAAGACTGTGCCACTGAGCTGCATTCACTGTTGTTTAAATTCTCCAGTCTGATAAGTCTAGCATTCCTGTTGTAGCTGATACTGCTTCTCATGCTTACTCTGTCTTCAAATTCTGATTAAAAAAAATTAAAAATTCAATTTGTCAGCCAGGAGGTAGTGATGTAGGTCTTTAATCCCAGCACTTGGGAGGCAGAGGCAGGTAGAACTCTTAGTTTGAGGCCAGCCTGGTCTACAAAGTGAGTTCCAGAACAGCCAGGGCTACACAGAGAAACCCTGTCTCGAAAAAACAAAAACAAAAACAAAACAAAAAAAATAAACAAAAGAAAGAAAAGTGTTTTGCAGTTTGTTCTGAGTTCTAGACGTGATGGAGTAGGTGAGAGGCTGTGCAGTGTGTAGGGTACGGGTGTGGGAGGAGGCGCATTGCTCTTCCGTGTCTGGCTCTGGGAGCGTTGCTGAGCATGTCACTCTGGGGTGGACTTCCTCAGGGCTTGTTAGTTCTTTTTTTTTTTTAAGGTTTATTTATTTATTATTTATACATTGTTCTGCCTGCATTTGTGCCTGCCCAAAAGAGGACACAAGATCTCATTATAGATGGTTACAAGCCACCACGTGGGTGCTGGGAATTGAGCTCAGGACTCTTGGAAGAGCAGCCGGTGCTCCTAACCTCTGAGCCATCTCTCCAGCTTGATGGTCCTTATCCCTGGTAGAGAACAGAATTGGAGGTTTCCCTTTCCCCAGATAGGTTTGGGGTTTGGAAAAGTAGTTTCTCATTTGATTAATACTAATCAACTATATATATATATACATATATATATATGTGTGTGTGTGTGTGTGTATGTATATATATATATATATATATATATATGGAAAAAGGAACTTAAAATATATATTTATATATATATATATATTTTAAAGTTCCTTTTTCCATTCCATGACTAGAAACCCAAGGGGGGGTTTCTCTGAGAATCCACTGTAAGAACCCACATACAGAGCCAGGCATCGTGGTGTATGCCTTTAATCCCAGCACTCCACAGAGTGCGTTCCAGGATAGCCAGGCTGTTAACAGAGAGAAACCCTGTCTTGAACTACCCCAGCCCCCCCCCCCCAAATAAAAGAACCTACATATAGTTTCTAGAGGTAAGATTTGTGAAACTACAGAGACCTCCCTACGGATTTTCCGTTAATCTTACTCTGTTACGTTAACAGAAACTTGCAGGCCGTGGTTGTTGAAACAAGTGTCACCCCAGCTGATTTTGTACAAGTTTCAACCAAAGCAGAGATTCGTTTGCCTACTGTTCAGAGAAGCGTTGTGGTAGTGGTTTCTGTTGTCTTTCTCTTTAGTACTTGGACCATGAGACTCTGTCGGAGACATTCATCGACAGCAGCGGACAGTATATTTCCTCTCAGGCTACAGGCTTTACCCGGACTCCGTACTGTGGCTACGAGCACCAGACCCTGTCCAGTCGGGAACGCTCGGAGGAGGATGCCCTGCTTGCTGCCTCGAAGTGGCAGGTGCCTGATGTGGGGCCGGTCCCGTTTGTGAAGAGCACCGACCCGTCGTCCAGCTACTTTGTCATCTTGAATTCTGCAGCCTCCTTCAGGGTGGGGAGCCAGCTGGAGGTGCTGGTTCACGTGCAGGATTTTCAAGGGAGGCCCAAGAAGTACGGAGGAGACTACCTGCAGGCCAGAATACACTCGCCTAAGCTGCAGGCGGGTGCCGTGGGCAGAGTGGTAGACTACCAGAATGGATTTTACAAAGTGTTTTTTACTTTGCTCTGGCCAGGCAGGGTCAGAGTGTCCATATCTCTGGTTCACCCCAGTGAAGGGATCAGAGTTCTTCAGCACCTCCAGGAAGAGAAACCGGACAGGGTCTATTTCAAGAGTCTCTTCCGCTCGGGAAGGATTTCTGAAACCGTGAAGTGCAATGTGTGTCTTCCTGGAAGTCTTCCCCTTTGCAATTTTACAGATCTCTACACTGGAGAGCCCTGGTTCTGTTTCAAGCCAAAGAAGCTCCCCTGCAGCAGCAGAATCAACCATTTCAAGGGCGGATACTTGAAGGGCCTTCTCACTGCCGCGGACAGTGCTTTCTTTCAGAGGTACGGGGGTCCTGCTTCTAGCGGGTTATGGTGCTGCCGCACTGTCTTCGTCACATTTAGGAGGCTCTTGTAAGTTTGCATTCCTTGTCTGTCTGAACCGGGCCCTGTTCAGAAGATGTGTTAAATAAGAAATCAAACAAAGACTTACATGTTTGTGTAGTGCTTTACAAGTGAAATTTAGTGCATGTTCAAAAGACCTTTTACCCCTCAATTTTTGTTGCTACTCAGCTATATTTGAGGTTAGGAATGCATACCATGTTTATTGCTATTTATTCACAGAATAGGCTCTAAAAACCCAAGAAGGGCAGCTTGCTCTGCAAGTCTGAGCAGTCCTTGGGGTCCACATAAAAAGCATGCTGCAGCATACATCCGAAACCCAGTGCTCCTATGGTAGGCACGATGGGGGGTGGGGGTGGGCAGAAACGCGAGAGCAGTCTGGAAGCTTGCAGACCAGCGGGCCTGAAGTATGCAGCATGGCAGAAACAAGGGACCCTTACCCCTTAACAAGGTGGAGGCGAGGACCAACTCTCAAGAAGTGGTTCTCTGATTCCCCTCCTGTGACTTACACTGTGGCCCCTGTGTACCCATCACCCTGCCCCCAGCCCCGGAAAGGATGTGTTGAGGTCTAGTCAGTGGTGCTTGAGAGTCATGCGAAGATAACATTTTGAAAGGACATAAGATCCGCTTTTGAAATATTAAAAACATTTACCTATGGATGTGGCGGTATTACTGAGTTAATGCAGGAAGCATGAGACCCAAGGTGTTCCAAAGCAAACCCTGTACTTTAACAGCTTTTGAAAGTATTATGGTATTGTTGCTGAAATGTCCATTTTGAACATAAACACAGAACATTTTCAGCACGGTGTCAGTATGTGGGTAATGGGCAGAATGGAAAATATAGCATCAGTCCGGATTAAAATGTGTGTTTTCTTCAGTGTTGCATGTAATTCTGAAGTGAAATAGCAATCCTGGGGAAAGTTATGTTGGATAGAAGAAATTACTTCCATTGTTCTATCGTAGCAGGATAACCATGGCTGACAATGGCTAATAGAACACTTATAAAAATATAGTGGATTTTGAATGTTTCCATCATAAACAAGTGGTAAATATTTGCGATGATATCCCAGTTTCCCATTAGTATTATATATATAAGCATGCATTAAATTCATGGTGTACCTTTTAAGTGTTTATAATTACTAGGTGACAAAAATAATCAAAGAAAAAATGACATTATAAAACTACAGGTTTTATAAACTACAATTATTTGGAAGAATGTATAAGTATATATTTAAAATTTTTTAATGATTTATTTTTTGTGTATGGGTGTTTTGCCTGCATGTATGACTGTTCAGCGTGTGAATTCTTGGTGTCCACAGAAGTCAGAAGAAGGCATTGAATCCCCTGGAACCAGGGTCACAGATGGTTTGAACCACCATGTGGGTGCTGGAAGTGAAACCTCAGTCCTCTATAAGGGCAACACGTGTTCTTAACCACTGAGCCATCTCTCCAGCCCTTAAAAATAGTTTATTTTTAAGTTGAAAAATAATTTCATACAACATATTCTGACGACATTCTTTTTCCTTCCCCGCCTTCTTCTAGGTCCTTCCCTATAAATATTTTTACTTCAGTATGAAGTGTTTATTTGTAAGACTGGTAGAGAACTATTTTTGTTGAGTAGGAAATCCTGAAGTTTTAATATTTTACTGCCACCCATTTTGGTAGAGGAGATGTTATTGTAAAGCATGTAGTTACAGGAACTTCTGAAATGAAACTGAGTTTCCACTTTCTACACCTCCCACCTTTCCGACAGTGAACTCATGCCATCCTTTTTTGTACAGGGCCAGCAGAGGGAGCCTCAATCAATGCATTTCCTGCATAGGTCTCTGGAAGACCAGTATTTTGTATGGCTGAATAAAAAGTGAAATGAAATCAAAGAAAACAAACAAACAGTAACAGTCTCCCCAGAACCCTTAAACATAAATTTAAACATTTGTTTATGTATACTTATTTATTTATAAGATCTGATCTCACTATGTAAACCTAGACTGGCAAGAAAACCTATCTTCCTGATGCAGTGATGCAGCCTTGTAAAGGAAGACAATTACAGGCATGTGTTACCATGACGAGCTTCAAGAGCTTATTTCTTTTAATTCTTAAATTTATTTTTAAAAGTTTCATATATGTGTACTATAGTTATACATTTTGGATCTTGAGCTCAGATCCAAGGCACAGTATTTTTCAATGAGTATGGGCAGATCATTTCATTTCGATGACTTTTTCCCCCCATATGTGAAGATTATCTGGTTGCCCCTTTCTGGAGTTGGGTTGTCTATCTAGTGGCTCACACATGAAGAAGAAGCATGGTTACAATTTAATCAAGTTCCATGTGGGAAATAGTTGGATAAAAGGGTAAAGACTTGAATAGTGAAACATTTAAAGATATTCCTAACACTAAATCCCATCATTAGAAACCAAAGCAAATGAAAAACCCTGTTGCTACAGAAAGAGAAAATGATCTCTTGGGCCCACTCTTACTTGCAAATCCTGGGAGTGGATGCCAAAGGGTACACTGTAGGTTACAGTAAGATCACCAAGCCTCTCCCTGGGGCATTTGCTAAGGAAAGTGTTTGAGGGAGCTTACATTTGATGAAAATCGAATGACTAACGTTCACTTTGTTAGCCTTCATACTGCTAAAATTCTAGACCATTGCAGGAGGCTATCTCGAAAGAGAACAGGTCTGAAAGACCTTTGGGCCTATTGTGTTGAGCTCCCTTAAGTATGTTGAATTTGTACTGATTTTTACCTTTATCTTTGGTTCTTAACCTCGCTTAGTTTAGAAAAATTAAGAAGCTTTGCTGCTGTTTTATTTGTTTGAGATAGGATCTCACTGTAGCCCATGTTGTCCTGGAATTCACTGTGTAGCCCAGGCTGTACTCGAATTCACTATAAAGCCCAGGCTGTCCTGGAATTCACTGTATAGCCTAGTCTGGCTTCAAATTTGTGATGCTCTTCCACATCCTCATTTTTCCAAGTGATAGAATTATAGACAGAGTGACTGCACTTGGCTAACTTTGGCGTTTGGATCTTCAAATCATAGGTGGACAATTAAGGTGATAGATCTTCGTTCTTTGCCGTTGGGAGAGAGAAAATGGTGGTCTCGGGAAGGATTCTTGCTCAAATATTCTATTATAAGGGCAGGACTTTCAAAATGACGTTCTTGCTAAAAAGTTCTTTTTTAATTTTAACATGGTTTATGCTTTTTTTTTTTTTTTTTCTGGGCATGATGGCTCAGACCTGTAACCCAAGCTGAGGAGGCCAGGGCAAAAGGGTTGGGGTTCAAGGGTAGCCTGGGCTCAAACAGAATAGAACACACAGAGGAAGGGTCGGGCAGATAGCTCTGTCTGTAAAATGATGGTTGGACAGACATGAAGGCCCATACTCTAGAACGCACTGAAGATCTGGGTGTGATTGTGAGCATGTGTAATCCTGGCACAGAGGTGGCAAAGACAAGCTGATCTCTGATGTTCTCACACCAGCCAGCCTACTCTACTTGGTGAGCTCTAGGATACTGAGAACCCCTGTCTGAGGTTGCTCTCTGGCCTTTCTACCATACATGTGCATACATGAAGGAGTACATATGCATTTTCATACCTGCACTCACACAAGCACACAAACCCAAATGACCAAGCCAAACCAAACAAACAAAAAGTAAGCAAATAATACCCTCCCCAACTGCTTTAGTTTTTAGGGAATACTACATACCCACAATTGTTAGTGTCTTTCATACTTTTCTTTTCCTCAGCATGTACTTTTATATGTCTGCTTGTTTATATTTTCCCCCTTGGACCAATAAAGGGTAAGTTACAGCCATCATAGCCCCCACCCCAGTAGCTCGAATCTCCTATGACCATGGACTTTGTCCAGTGTATAATCTTAACCTGGTTATCACATTTGTCATTGATACAGCATTATTGACTAGTGCACCTAGTTCATGTTTGGTTTTCCCCAGTAATGTCCTTTGTGAATTTAATCTGTGATCCCATTCTATACTGTGATAGTTTTTTTTTTTTTTTTTCTGTGAAGAGACACCATGACCACAGCAGCTCTTATAAGGAAAACATTTAATCGGGGCTGGCTTACAGTTTCAAAGGTTTAGTTCATTATCATCATGGTGGGGAAACATGGCAGCGTGCAGGCAGATATGGGGCTGGAGAAAGAGCTGAGAGTCCTATGTCTCCATCCACAGGCAGCAGAAGGAGGCTGTGTGCCACACTGTGTGCCACACTGCTCGAGCAGATGAGACTTCAAGGCCCACCTCCACAGTGACAGCCTTCCTCCAGTAAGGCACGCCTACGCCAACAAGGCCACACCTCCTAGCAGTGCCGCTCCCTGTGGGCGGAGCCTTCAACAAGGCCACACCCCTGGTAGTGCCACTCTCTGTGGGTGGAGCCTTCAACAAGGCCACACCTCCTAGCAGTGCCACTCCCTGTGGGCGGAGCCTTCAAACACAGGAGTCTTTGGGGGCCATTCCTATTCAAACCACCACAAGAGCTTATCTTTTAAAGCCAGGATTTTGCCTTTTATGATCTGGACAATTTCAATACGGATCTATTGTAAAATGACTTTTAGAGTAGATTTGCTTTGTTTTAATGACTAGATTGAGGTTAAATATTTTTGCAGCACAGTTATGGAGAAAACTATCCTTCAGTCTTTATATGAAAATTGTTATGTATTTTTAAGTAATAAACTCCACGCTTATGAGAATGGTTTATATGTGCCCTCCTGAAAATGATCAAATGTCATTATATAAGATATGAAAGGCTGTTATTCTCCAGTGTGGCCAGCCCTGTATGGATCCTTCATTACTTATTTTTCTGTTTCCTTCTATAAAATGTCAGTTCCAGTTAGGGTAGAGATGCTGGAGTTTTGCCACATAAGCCAGGGCTTGAATGGTGCCCAGAATATAAAAGCAGCCTAGTAATTATCTGTAGCATGAACACATTTTTCTGAAATGGGTGAAGCAGTAAGAATATCCTGATGAGACATTCCTGTATCAGGAGGCCTCGAGCAGTCTATGTTTATTTATTTATTATATCATCATTATTATTATGATCATGATGATGATGATGTTTTTTTGAGACAGGGTTTCTCTGTGGAGCCTTGGCTGTCCTGCATTCATTTTGTAGACCAGTCTGGCCTCGAACTCACAGCAGTCTGCCTGCCTCTGCCTCCCAGAGAGCTGGGATTAAAGGTGTGCACCTGGCCAGTCTACAGTTTTAAAGCTTGTTTTTGATGAGTATCAGAGTCCCACAGTGACTTGATTCTGGAATAGTCATATTGGATTCCCTTTCTTTGCTGCTAGCTTTCATTCCTCCTTCAGCTTTTCATGCAGCTCTTTAAAATAATTTTACCATGCATACACTCTAATCCACCGTCTGTGCTAAGTGCTAAAGACACAAAGGTGAGTGACACTTCAACCATACTCTCAAGGAATGTATGTTATGGTAAGGGGAACAGACACAAGGAATCTGTAATGGAAGGAGGAACTCTTTGAGCACTGTTTGGGGCCAGTGTTTCTGTGGGATTCCTCTCAGTTTGGGCATGCCTAAGGAATCTAGCATGTGGCTTAGTTCAGCCTAGACTTGTGGCCTCAAAATTATGTAGTCACAAAGTAGATATTCTCTGATTCCAAAGGGAGTTATTCAACCTGGAGTTAGTCATTTTAGAGTTTGCATTTGTAAGGCTGGCTAAGAAGTGTGTGTGTGTGTGTGTGTGTATATTATAAATAATACAAATAACACATGTATATAAATAATATAAATAATATAAAATTATTTCTTTATACACCTGTATGTGTGTGTGTGTACAACAATGAAAACCCAGTGATGATCTAGTAAATTCATCTATATAGCTTTCTCTCAAGAGCCTTAGCTAATTAACTATTAGTCATGCTAGTCAATTTTTCTGCTTTACCATAAGGCTTGGTATGTCCCTGAATCTTAATCTAAGCTTGTGCTTTCTTTCTTTCTTTTCAAATTCCATCCAAAGTGGTGTCAATATCAAAATGCCAATCAATTCCAGTGGACCTGACTCGGTGACTGTGATTTCCAGGAGAATAAAAGGTAAAAACAAATGAACTTGATGGCATTTTTCTTTTCTTTAAAAAAAGTGTTTATTTTTAACATTTTATAAGTGTTTTCCCTACATGTATGCAGGGATGCTGCAGACATACGGCACCCTCAGGAACCAGGTAAGGTTGTCCACTCTCCTGGAGCTGGAGTTTCAGGAGGCTGTGGGTAGTCATGTGGGTGCTGGGAACCCCACCTGGGTCCTCTGCAGTAGCTGCAAGTGCTCTGAACTGCTGAGTCATCTCTCTAGCCTGGATGTATGTATGTGGTTATTTATTTATTTATTTATTTATTTATTTATTTATTTATTTATTTATAACCCATGTCTAAGCCATTGTTACTTCTGAGTACCTGAGACTATTAAAAGCTTAATTTTGTGTTTTTTTAAATTAAATTCTTATTTTTATATTCTTTACAGTTTATTCACTTTTTATCCCAGCTGTAGTCCCCCTCCCTCATGCCCTCCCAATCCCACCCTCCCTTCCTCTTCTCTCCCATGCCCCTCTCCAAGTCCACTGGTATGGGAGGTCTTCTTCTCCTTCCATCTGACCCTAGCCTATCAGGTCTCATCAGGACTGGCTGCATTGTCTTCTTCTGTGGCCTGGTAAGACTGCTCCTCCCTCAGGGGGAGGTAATCAAAGATCCAGGCACTGAGTTCATGTCAGAGATAGTCTGTTCCCCTTACTAGGGTGTCCATTTGGAGACGGTGCTGCCATGGGCCACATCTGTGCAGGGGTTCTAGGTTATCTCCATGCATGGTCCTTGGTTGGAGTATCAGTCTCAGAAAAGACCCCTGTGCTCAGATTTTAAAAGCTTAATTAAAAAAAAGCAGCTAGAGCTTGTATACTTAATCCTGGGTTTTGCTAGGTGTGCTAATGTAAAAGCTGTCTTCTTTTTCTTCTGTTATACATTCTATATTTGTCTGTTCAAGGTTCTCTTTCACAGGGGTTGCCCAGAACTATTGAAAACACAGATATTTACATTATGATTCATAATAGTAACAAAATCACAGCTATGAAGTAGCATTGAAAACAGTTCTATGGCTGGGGTCACCATACCATGAAGAACTGTATTAAAGGGGCACAGCACTAGGAAGGTTGAGAACCACTGCTCTAGAGCTATGTTGGCCAATACGGAAGCTTCTAGTCTATCGTGGCCATTAAAACAGAAATTTCTTAAAATGAAATAAAATTAAAAACCCCATTTTGAAATCATACACTCAGTAACATCATCATGTTTGGGAGCATGTAAACAGTTCTGTTGATTAGTGTTCTATAGATAGTCAAGATGTTCATGTAAATTGTCTTGGGAAGTGTTAAACGCTTGTGTAGAGGATGGGCTTACGACTCGGTAGAAAAGTGCCCTGGGCTTAATAGTCTATGGTGAGCCCTGGCACACAAGCACATACAAATTGGCAGGTTGATGCAATTCTGATCTGCTGGCTTTCGTATTAATAATGAAGAGCAAAGGTTCACATCTACCTGTCATCCTTTGGAGGCTGAGGTGGGGGGACTGCTTTGAGTTTAGGGGTAGCCTGAACTACATACTGAGAACCAGGCTAGCCTTGGCTACAGAGTGAAACTCTGTTTCAAAGGACCAAAAAATGTAAAAGAATGAAACTCAGAGGAGTAAGTGTGATACTTCTGCTGTCTGCTGTTGTAAATTTAGAGAGCAAGGAGACTTATGTAGGTGGGGAAAGAGCCTTGGAGTTATTAAGAACAGTGTCTCCCACACTGCATAGATTTCCATCCCTTTCGCCACAGGCACCAGGCATATAACACACATGTACCATGCAGGCCATTTGATAGTATGTGTGCCTGTGTAAGCTATGCAGAACTAGTCAAAGAGCCAGGGCTTCCTCAAGGGGGCAGCTTGTTCCTCTGCTTCCTGCAAAAACCAACCAAACCAAAACTGCAACCACCTCTGTAGACTTTTTTCACCAGATCAAACCAGAAGCCTTAAGGTTTGGTTTGTTTGTTTTGTTTTCTTTCCAGTTAATTTGAGTTTTAAAATGTGATGGTGACATATTTTAAGACACTGATATCTGTTTCAGAATTCATGAAATGTATATGGTATAAAAAAGATTTGTAGCGCAGATATACAGTCTCTGGCTTCTACTGTTGGTGTGAGATGTACCAGTCTCCTGATGAAGATCTGTATTTGAGTTCTTCTTGAACCAGTTGACTTGGTAATTGTTTGGGATGTGTGTGGCAGGTGTGGTGTTTCTCAATAATACTGCACCCCAAACACCCTTTCTCACTAATGAGTCCGCCCTTCTTCCCTTCCACTCTGCCATACTTGCCAAGTTTGTGATGTTTGTAGGTGTCCTGTAGAGTGATTAATAGGAGGAGTTTTTTGCTCTTGAATTTATTTTTTGGAGGAGGGGAGTGGTTCAAGACAGGGGTTCCCTGAGTAGGCCTGGCTGTTCTGGAACTTGCTCTGTAGACCAGGCTGGCCCCAAACCCAGGGATTCACCTGCCTCTGCTTCCTGAGTGCTGGGATTAAAGGCATATGACCCCCACACCCCCATTCCATTTTTTATTTAATTTATTTTTTGAAACAGGTTTTTTTTTTCTGTGTGGCTGTGGCTGTCCTGGACTGGCTTTGTAGACCAGGCTGGCCTTGAACTCACAGAGATCGCCTGCCTCTGCCTCCATGAGTGCTGGGATTATAGGCGTGCACCACCTCGCCTGGCTTTCACATTTTTACTAATGGGAAATTCCTTTTCCAGCATGGACAGAACACACAGGAAGATGTCAGGAGCCAGTCAGAGGTAGCTCATCTTCAGTGCTGAGGGACACCTAGCTGCATTGCTCTGTATCCACCCCCTTGCCCCATTTGCATCATTCTGAAGCAAATTAGGCAGACATTTTAGGGTTTACCTCTACCCAATAGGTCCCAAATCATTCAGGAACTGGTAGATTTTGTGTAAAGAGAAGACAGATTAACTTGGGCCTTTTTTGATGGAAGAAAGTAACTGAAAGTTATTATGTACAAAATACTCTGGCTTTGAGTAAGAAAGTTATATTGTAACAGGTACATACTTAGGAAAAAATTTGTTTCATATATCCAAGAGCTCAGATTGAGGAACCTTCCCAGAAGTCCACACTGATCAGAGATGGTACTTTAAGACCCTAATGAGGCTCTCTGTATTTCCTTCTATGCAAACATCCTGTTTCTACTTAAACTTTTCCCTGCTAACTTCATCTTCTGTTGGTTTCAACTGTAGCAATGATTTCTGTGACATTCCTTTTAAGATTTATTAATTGGAATGCTAGTATAAAGAAGGGTTGTCGCTTTTCATGTCCTTATCACTATTTCTCTCTCTCTCTCTGTATCAATCATCTATTTGAGACAGGGTTTCACTGTGTAGTCCTGGCTATTCTGGAACTCACTATGTAGAGTAGGTTGGCCTTGAACTCACAGAGGGTGCTGAGACCAAAAGTGTGCACCACTATGCACACTATTCCCTTTACTAATATTTAGTATAACAATTTAGTAATATTGAATTTTTATTTTTTGACTTAATTTTTAGTCCAAAGAAATAGTAGATTAGGAGTTATTTTTATCAATTTAATTTTAGTGATCAGAAGGTCCAGAAAGTTCCAAGAAACATGTTTTTTTTTCACTTTTATTTTATATTAATTACAGGTTATGTACTTTGTATCCCAGCTGTAACCCCCTCCCGCATTCCCTCCCTATCCCCCCTTTCCCTCCCTCATCTCCTCCCTGTCCCTTTCCAAGTCCACTGATAGGGGAGGACCTCCTCCCCTTCCATCTAACTCTAGCTTATCAGGTCTCTTCAGGAATGGCTGCAATGTCCTCTTCAGTGGCCTAGCAAGGCTGCTTCTCCCTCAGGGGGCGAGGGGGTCGAAGAGCCAGCCATTGAGTTCATGACAGAAATAGTCCCTGTTCCCCTTACTAAGGTACCCACTTGGGTATTGAGCTACCATGGGCTACATACAATCAGGGGTCTAGGTTATAACCATACATGGTCCTTGGTTGGAGAGACAGTCTCATAAAAGACCCCTGTGCCCTGATATATTTGGACCTTGAGGAGCGCCTGACCTCTCCAGGTCATACTCACTACCCCCTTCTTTCATATGATTCCTTGCACTCTGCCAAAGGGTTGGTTATGCAAGAAACACGTTTATTTTATTTTATTTTTTTAAAGATACTTAAATAAGATTTTATTTAAAAATAAAGGGAATAATTAAGCTAACAACCTAGAAATAATATGTACAAAATAAACTTATAAAATAGTACATGTTAGTATTTTTTATTAAATTCATACATAAAATTCATAATAATTTGTAACCAAAATATATTATTTAAGAGGAATTTTGAGTTGGGAGACTTAAAAAATGTTTTTTTGTGACTTTCCTCTATGCCAATAGTCTTATTATAGAAATGTTGATCTCTCATTGGCCATAGATTTTATGATCTTCTGAGTTTTTTTACAGTGTATTACTGACATTTCATTTATGAAACAAGAGTACTGTTAGTACCAAATGTGACTTAGTTTCTATGTTTGCGAAGACATAGAAAAGACAGGCAGGTCTCAGTACTTTATTAATATCCACTACACTCACAGTCTTGTTTTGAATGATCCAATGATATGTCTGGCCCATACTGTGCTGTTTCTACTTCCATATTTATGGTAGAATAAACAAAGGTCATTTGATCATTTTCAGGGTTTCAGTAAAATATGCCAGAGTTTTAACAGTATCCTTATAAAGTTGTACCACAAAGTAATATACTGACCTGTTTATAGATATGTGATATATGTTTGTAATTATAGTACATTTTGTTTTTGTGAATGAGCATATGTTGTTACACAGAGCAAAAGAATTATAATATGCTGAGATTTTTTAATTACAGATTGAGCATCCCAATTCATACACCCAAAGGTGATATTCTCCAAAATAGAAAAAGAAATCTCTTAGTGTTGACAGGGTAACCAGCTCTATACTCAACCTCATGTGATGGGTGTGGCACAGACTAAACATCGGTTAATTGAACATATTGTACAAAATGATCTTTAAGCCATGCATATTGCATTTATATTTTAGTCTCCTTCCTAAGATTGTCTGTATGTTATGATAAAAGCAAAAGTCCCCAAACATCTATTATCTGGTTCATGACTATTCAGCTTGGGAAAGGATAAATATCATTCCATTTTACAAATTATTTGAAAAGAACTTGAGACCACATGTAAAACTACTAGGATAATAATAGATACATGGGTTGGTTATATGCTAAGCATAACTTTCCTGCATTTATTAATGTATTAATCATATAAAATGTGTACAGTAGTGTTTAACGCATTTCTGAGTATTAATGGTGAGCAAAGTGAAAAAGTCAAGACCTTGCTCAAATATGCAATCGGAACTCTGATGCAGTGCCCTGTTTCTAACCCTCTGTTGACGTGTGTCTTAACATCTCCTGAAAGATGGGAGGGGGTAAAAAAGATTTGGAAGAAGGAATGAAATGGGTAAAAATAAATGAATCACAGATAGTAACACTAGAGTGGAGATATTTCTGTTGACTTGTTCTAATGAGACATGTGTCTCACAGAGAACTGAGCCTGGATAGGGACATTTTAGACAGTGTTACATACACACTTAACTGTAGAGATCACAAATATGTGGTATATTTAAGAAATGTTGAGAGGCCAACTGGGACTAAAGTATAACTTTACAGTGTGGGAACAAAATAATACACTGTCCATAATGGTAGAAGAAGATCTAATTCTCAGTTAAATAAAGGTCATTTGTACAAGAAACACTTTTTTTTTAAATCTTTTTTTTTTAATTTATTTATTTTTATCTCAATCACAGGTTAGGTACTTTGAATCCCAGGCGTAGCCCCCTCCCCCATTCTCTCCTACCCTCCCACTCCCTCCCTCATCTCCCTCTTCCCCGCCCCCTCCAAGTCCACCAACAGGGGAGGACCTCCTTCCCTTCCATCCAACCCCAGCTTATCCTGTCTCCTCAGGGCTGGCTGCAATGTCCTCCCCTGGGATCTAGCCAGTCTGTCACTCCCCGGCTTGTATGGGGGAGGGTCAAAGAGTCAG
>CM053753.1:72223766-72268173 GCA_028658305.1 Pachyuromys duprasi | reverse complement strand
GTCCATCCCATTTGTTCATTCAAACAAGCATTGATCATACCAATCTGGGTCCTCCTTCTTGTATATCCTCTCTAGGTGCGTAGATTTCAGCTTGAACTTCCTATCCTATAGGTTTATATAAGTGAGTATATACCATAGAAACACGTTTTTAAAGCAACTTCAGTTATTTGAAATCAGTCAGGAAACACTTTTGAACAAATTGACCGCAAGGGGGCAGTGTAGGCACATGTGTTCCGTGCTTAAACAGCACCCTGCATTTGAAGAATGAATGTCAGGTTCAGTAATTGATTTGCTTTGCTTGACTAAACTCTGCTAGTAAATATAATTAACATTCTCATGGAAATGGTAATTGCTTCCTGTGTGATATATACTTTTCTTTTTAACGTGTATTTGACACCAAATAACTGAATCTGCCAAATTACCAGGGGTAAAATTGTAACTTCAAAATCACTTTTAATTCTCATTCCAGTAAATGTTTTCTTTGTGCCCCAGGTGTGTTCTCTGCATCTCTCTGGCTATGAAGATTGGATACATTAAATTAAGAGGGCAGGCTAGACAGCTCAGCCGCTAAAACCCTGAGTGCCAAGCCTGATAACCTTAGTTTGATCCTAGCTTCCACACAGCAGAAGGAGAGAAGTGACTCCTACAAGTTGTCTTTGACTTCCATATGTGTATTGTGGTTTGTGCAACAAACACACACACACACACACACACACACAATGTAATAATAATATAATAAAACAGTGAAGGAGTTGGGGTTGCTGGAAGAGAAGCAACACTTGATCGCATGTTGAGGTTTTAATTTGCTCACTGTGAGTTTTGGCCTTGTTTGGAGATGGTGTCATGCTGTGTGCCTGAATTGGTCTTGAACTTCTGAGCTCAGATAATCCTCCTGCCTCAGCCACCTGGGCAGTGTAGCTGTACCTCCCAAGTGTACCCTATTTCTGGCTAAGGAAGTTACTATTGAATAAGTCAAATAAATGTTTATTATTTGCCTTCCTACATTTTCTTTTGTAATCATATTTGTCAAACTAAAACTTTTGCAAAATACCAGTTACTTTTCCACTTAGTCACTGAAGCAATAAAGATGCTCAAGGAAAAAAATTAAATATGCACTATCAAGGGAAATCCTGAAGTAAATAACCTGTGATTAATATAAAATAAAAATGTAAAATAAATCCTGAAATTTCTTTGATAACATTTCATTTCCTGACAACAGGAAATGCCCTCCATAAGCTAGCAGACTAGTACATATGTGGGCATAGTTGTATTTATGGGAATAGTTTTCACCTGTTCTTGGAGGTAAATATCAGAATAGATATATATTTCTTTTTTCTTTACCTAAACTAATAAGCTAGAAAATATGCATTTAAAAAGAGAGATTTGGAAATAGAAAATAATTTGGATTGAGTAACATGGACAGAGGTATGGAGTAAATAACCTAAAAATAACACATTTCAGGTCACAAATGAGCTGACATAAATTTCAAGGTCACATGGCATTTACATTCCAATGGTGGCTCAACTGGTGACTGGAGCGATTGGACTGTGATTGGTGCTGAACCCTGGGGTGTGTAAGGAAGCAGCACAAAAGGATTGGTGTTACTTGGAGTTTACACATTTGCGTTATTAAGAAAGGAGTAAGTTTGTATCCTCAGGGAAAAGCTGAAAGAAATGGCTGACATGTCTTGAGCACATGTTTTTCATATGACCTGGCATGGTAATTGAGAAGCTGGGCTTGGAGATGGCCTGCTTGCTTCAGATCCTGACAGTGACTCTTCATGAGCTCAGCCCCGGGCCCTTGCTCAAGTTGCTTGCTCTTAATGGCAGGAGTACTGATAGGACCTTTAAAGAGACTGTGTGAGCCTGCAGAAGATAACGTGTAACTGCCCGAACAGTGCTCAGAACTGAGCTAACTTGCAAAGGGTAGTAGCTATTACCACGTGTTTTGAAGCCTTTGTTGCTGCCCACAGTGGCATTTCCCGAGGGAGGTGCACAGGCAGAGAGGTCCTGACTCTCTCTGAAAGGTGTCCTGGTGCGAGTACCCTCATGTGTACTAGGTTACAGTGGTGAGCGAGTGCACATTGCTGATGCGTTTTAGTGCTGCTTAGGATTCCAGAAGACCTGAACCACTTGTGGAGAAAAATCCATCACGTGGCATTGGTTTCTTCTCTGCATTTTGACAATTTTTCTGAATTAAAATTTGAATTTAGAATTTTATGGATTAAAACCTTTAATGGATTGGGAGGTTTTGTATTTATATTGCTGTATTAATATTTGTATATATACACACATGTATATATAAATCTCACATATATACATATGTAAATATATCTATAAAACTTTATGTAAGATTAAGCTATCTTTTGGCTTTCAGGAATTGGGATAAAAACTGTCTCTCCCATTCTGAAATAATGCTGGGCAGATGCATACATTTCCTTGGGTTTTGTCCTCCTTGAACTTTGATGAGCACATACATAAACAGAGGGAATGCTTGAAGTGCTCTTTTTCCCTTTTGCCCTCCAATATACCCGCTCTCCGGCCCACCCCCATTTGCTTCTTATCTTCCTATTTTAGTATGGGGAAAAGGCTGGGATTTCTTCAAGCTATGACAATAGGAAGTATTGCCCATAAGCTTGTAGGCCAGCAAATATGTGGGTATGGTTCTCTTTTTTTTCCTTAATGGAAACATTTTTCTGTCTGTGTTTGGAGATGAATTTTAGAATCTTCTAATAGATTTCCCCCCTTTTTCTTTGCAGAAACTGATGACCTTGAAGTAACTCAAGGATCAGGAACTTTTCCTTCTGGATATTTCTACAAAAACCAGTGGAGGCCCAGAAGGTTTAAGATGCGCCGTTTTAATGACCCTGACAACATTACAGAATGCTTGCAAAGAAAAATGGTGTATTTATTTGGTGACTCAACAATCAGGCAGTGGTTTGAATACCTCACTACATTTGTTCCAGGTTGGTGCTTTGCTTTTGGTCTCATGACTGTTTCCAGGATATGTGAAATCATATTTGAAATGAAATCTAAAGAAAAGCATCAGCGGAGGAGGCAATTTCTCTATAAAGACGCATCTTAACCCAGGAGCTGTCCGACAGCTTCTGGCCACTAGTAGAGTCTTGTATTGGTGGAAGCACCATGTTCTCACAGAGGCTCATCCATGTCTCTCTGACTTTGGCTGAGTCATTTGCTTCTCCAGGCTTCTTGTCTCTGTGTCAGATTAGACAGCTGTACTGCGTCATCTCACAGGTGTCCTTTACTTGTAATACTCTAGATTATGAAACAGTTGGCCACGTCCAGTTATTTCTTTTTCAGTTCTGTGGAGCTCAGCTCTAGGTCTATACAAGATCTTACTGGAAGGAGGTGGCCAATTGTATCCTTGTAACAAAGGCATCCACTGGGCCTCTCATTGATGGCATTCTGAGAAAGACATGGCTTGTGTTGCAAGACGCTGGGCAAGACCCAGCATTCTTAGCTTTGTCTGTCTTGCTGTGAGACTACCCTCCAGATCCAGAATGAGTCTGTACTGGTTGGAAACCTACCACTTACCCACAGAAGGTGCCTTCTTCTTTCTCTAAGCATGTGTGCTTGCTATTAAGGAACAGGTGGTGTTGTGGGAACTATTTGTGTGTTTTGTGTATTTGTGTATGGGTGCAAATGGGTGTGTGTGAAGGAATGTGCATGGAGGTCAAGGTCAGCCTCGGGTGTGGTTCTCAGGCTCTGTCTGGCTTCTTTTAAGAGACTGAGTCTTTCACTGGCTAGTGATACTGAGAGACCTGGCCGTCCAGGCCTCCCAAGCACCTCCCTCCCTCTTTGCTTGGGTTCTGGGGATCAAACTCAGGTCCTCACACTTGTATGGAAAGCACTGATCGAGCCAGTCATCTTCAGGCTGTTTGGGGCTTTTTTTTTTTTTTATGGTTGTAAATAGAGTTTTTTTTTTAAGATGCATTTATTTACGAATATGGGTGCTTTGTCTGCATGTACATCTGCACACCAGAAGACAGCATCAGACAGTTATTTGCTGCTATGTGGGTGCTGGGAATTGAACTCAAGACCTTTAGAGCAGCAGTAAGCTCTGAACTTACTGTGGCAGCAGGGCTGAACCTTCAGCCCTGTAAATGGAGTTTTTTTTTTTTTTAAATAAACTAAATTGTCATTATTTTGTGAGTTGCTTATATTTTTTTTTCATCATCTCTAACTTACTTTTTAAAAAGAAATAGGTTGTAGCCCAGAAGGTAAAAAATCAGTTCTGTGTTTTTCTCCATTGAAGCAGATAGGGTTGGGTTCTAGTTGGGGAAGCCTAGATTAAACATCTGGAGGAGGAGGAAATGTGCTGTGGGATGCTGGGGGAGCCTGGGTGCTGACCAGGCAGGCCTTCAAGGCGGCTGCAGTTGCTTCTTCATAATTTCTGATGACGTAGCTCGATATTTCCTCTAATAGCAATGATCACATTGTCTGTTTTGATCATTTTTCCACCAGACCCTTTAAAGACAGATTTTCATCTGATATAATAAGGCCTTGTGTGGGTGCCTGATCTTTATCAAAAGAAAATGATAGCATGAACTTTTATTCACTTTAACTCTGGAGGTGAAATAGTAATGACTCAAGTAGGAGAGTATAAGGAGAAGCTTTGGAGGGCAGAAAGGAAAGAGTGAAATCCACTTTAACCCTTACGGGGAATATAGGACTAGTATAATCTGTTGTGTCCTCTTCAGAAAGGAGTATGAACTGTGAGGCCTTTGCATCTATCTTGGCTGAGTTATAGCACCAGTGGAAGTGGGCACTGGATAGATACCAAGGAAATGTGAATGGAATTGTGTTTCCAACATTTACTATGTATGTATGTATGTATGTATGTATGTATGTATGTATGTATGTATGTACGTAATTTGAGAGAGGCTTCGTGTATACTCCTTCTAACCTGCAGCTTGTGTTGTATATCAGCCTAGCTTCAACTTTGTGGGGATCCTCTTGCCTCCGCTTCCCCCATGTGTAGGTTTTGTAGGAACTGGGCCTTAAAAGACAACTTAGAGGGGAGGGAGCAAAGGGATCTCTAATTTATACTGACTCACCCACTTCCTCCCTACCTCGCTTTTGCTTTCCTTTCCTTTTCTTTTATCTGAGACATGGTATTGCTATCTGACTAGCCTGAAACTCACTATGTAGACCAGGCTGGCCTTACACTCATAGAGATCCACTGCCTTGGCTTCCTTAGTGCCAGGATTAAGGAGTGTCCACCACACCCCCAAGTTTTCTTGTAGGGCATTAGTATAGTTTTCTAACCACGGGATAAACTTAAAAGTCAAAAGAAACAGAACCATTTTTTTTTCTTTTGCTTCCTGGAAAAACAAGGAACTTGCTTTTTTTTTTTTTAATTCAGGAGTACAGGTTATTTTACTTAAAAAATCATTTATTTGTTTACCAACTTTGAGGCAAGATCTCTCTTTGTAGCCTGGAAAGCTTTGAAACCCCCTGCCTTAGTCTCCCAAGTACTGGTGTTACCAACATATGCTATCATTCTTGGCCTAAAAATGTATTTTTAATTGATAAATGACTGCCTGTATTTATAGGGCACAATGTGACATATTGATACAATGATTTTTATCAAGCTAACTAACATACCTGTAACTTTGTACACTTATTTATTTGTATTGAATAACATTTAAAAATATCTTTGGGTGATTCTGAAGTATTTTATTGTCGACTATAGCCATAGTGCTGAGCAGTAGGTCTCATGAACTGACCCTTCCTTATTGGAATAGGTACCTTTGGATAACTTCTCCCTTTTGCTTCCCAGCATCCAGTGAGTTTATTCTCTGAGTTAAACTCTTGTAGTTTCTACATATAAGGGAGGTCATGATGTATTTTTCTCTCTGTGCCTGGCTTATTTCACTTAGCATGGAGGCCTTCCAGGCTTATTCATGTTGTAGCACATGGCAGAATTTTCAAAAAGATGTGTGTGGTTACTGAGAAGTGCTCATAAAACAGAAGCTATAGACTGTGTCCTAGAAGATAGACTCCTCATCTATTAGATGGATAAAGTATGAATGTCAACTTCATTCTTAAATATTCTGTGATCCATGCACATAGAAAGATTTCTTGGCTTATTGGAGGTAACCATCTTAGACATACACAGACTCTCACTGATAACATTGCTTATTATTTGATGTTTTGAACTGATTTGAATAATTAGGGCACTATACTAAGGGTCCATTGATTCAAAATGGGACATAGAGAATAGGTATTCCTTTTAAACTTACATTGAGCCTGTTTGTTTTACTTCTGTTTTTGAAATTGTTTTGCAAAGCCACTTGGAAATTTAGAACATATGTGTTTAGATGGAATGTTTTCATGAAGTTGATTTTTTCTTGTTTCAGATTTAGTGGAATTTAATTTGGGTAGTCCCAAGAACGTGGGCCCCTTCCTTGCAGTGGACCAGAAACACAACATCTTGCTCAGATATCGCTGCCACGGCCCACCCATCCGCTTCACAAGCGTCTTTAGCAATGAGCTCCATTACGTGGCGAATGAACTGAATGGGATTGTGGGTGGGAAGAACACAGTGGTAGCCATAGCTGTATGGTCTCACTTTAGCACGTTCCCCTTGGAGGTGTATATCCGGAGACTCAGGAACATCCGACGAGCAGTGGTCCAACTCTTAGATCGAAGCCCAAAGACTGTGGTTGTCATCCGGACAGGCAATGCCCAAGAGCTGGGGCCTGAGGTGAGTCTTTTCAACAGTGACTGGTACAACTTTCAACTGGACACTGTCCTTCGGAGGATGTTTTCAGGGGTTGGTGTCTATCTTGTTGATGCCTGGGAGATGACCTTGGCTCATCATCTACCCCACAAGCTGCATCCAGATGAAGTGATCGTGAAGAACCAGCTGGACATGTTCTTGTCTTACGTGTGCCCCTTGGAGACCTAGCTGTCCTCAAATACACTAGAGGAATCACCTTCAGTGACCTTTCCAGCTGCCCTGCGGTATAGGAAATTTGTGATCAACTCCGCTGTGAAACGAATGCTATTAACTTGTTTGCCATTTCAAGGAACAGCTGTATTTTGCATAAGGACTTGTAAAGAACTCAGGCATAGTAGACCACATTTGTATCTACCTGTAGGATTTTCCCGTCTTGACTTAACGATCATAGAGTTCTTATTTACAGCATCCACACACTGTATTGCCCTTGTAACCAAAGATGCCAATGAGTGGATGAGAACTAGCTTCTCCTGGGGTGGAGATGACTGTGCTAATGCCTGTGAGAAGTGTTTGGATGTAAACAGAAGGGATTTGGTTGGCAGTGCTGTGTTTGCTGCCTATCTGGTGAAGGAAATTGAACTCATCTTCGTGAACAGCACAAAGTTCTCTCTTTGGGAATAGAGAGGGATTTCTGTCAGAGGTTCCTGTGGCTGAAGACTGCCGTATCTCAGGAGTTTCTATTGACTTATTTATTTATTTTTTCTCAATTGCTTGTAAAGGCCAATGTGTGTGGTCAGAATTTTATAATGAGGATATTAACAGTTTCCTGCTTTTATTGAGGAAAGGAGCAAAGTGGAAGAGCATTACATCTCTGCTTTGGATTGGTACTGGCCCTGGATAATTATTTCTTACTTGATTCACTGAAATTTTACATGATGAATTCTTATTTTAGAGTAACAGCTTTTGGAAACAAATATGTAAACAGAAGTTTATTTTTATGTTCTGAAGCTTGCAGGATTTAAGAACTGACTTTTATGTAAAGAATACCACTGGCCCTCATAAAATAGTTTCTCCCCTCAGCAATTCCAAACTTTCTCTTTTCTTTTGGCTGGCATAAAGTATATGCCAAAATTAGAGGTTAAACCAGATTAGAAGTTAATAAAATTAGATATTAAAATCCATGACAGGTTTTTCTTGGCTTGGGCACAAAGTATCATACACATTGTCTCATGCTTGGAAGTAAGAAGCAACTATTTAGTTATCTGTTATTCCTTCTGGCTCTTTGGACCCATGGCCTTGTGCACAGTAAACAGTTGTGTCTACCAACTGAGTTACATTCCTAGCCCATTTCTGGACATCCAAAAATAACAGGGTTGGTCATTTTATTGGACTTTGTCTTATTAATAGCAAATGATTTTAAATTAAATTTAGGATCATTTAATGAGTAGCTTTTGCATTATGAGAGGTTACAGTTTGCTTTTGCTTTCCCTGGGCAGACACATATAAACAGTGGAATGGCTTGGGAGATGAAGACAGAAAAATACCCACCCTTAAAGTAAGAAAAATCCTCACCTTCTGGGAATGGAGGATTTGGGCTTTTAATGCAGAAGACTTAAGTTGTTCCTTTTCTATTCTTGGGGACCATTACGTTTATGAAATAATTTTTGGGAAAAGTTTTATAATTTTTTTCTGGAGTCTGAACAGGACCAGTGAAGTTAAATATATTATGATTTCTTAGTTTTTGCCGTACCGAAGCTCAAACCTCCTGGAACCTTGCACATGCTAGATAAGCAATCTACCGCTGAGCTAAACTCCCAGTAGTTCTCCTCCTCCTCCTCTTCTTCCTCCTCTTCTTCTTTTTTAAACTTTTTATTTTAAGAGAAGGTCTCCATAAAATCACAGGCTGGTCTTGAACTTGCTTTGTAGCCTACATGGGCTTAAATTTTTCATCTTTATGCATAGCCTTCCCAGTAACTGGACCTATAGACTGTGCCATAAGCCTGGTTAAAAATAGCTAGTTTTAAACCAGGAGTGGTGACATAATTGGGAAACAGATGCAAGTGGGTTTCTGAGTTTGAGGCTAGTCTGGTCTACAGAGTGAATTCTAGGACAACTAGGGATACATAGAGAAACTGTATCAGAAAACCACAACAACAACTCATCTTAAATGGTTCTTTAATGAATCAGGGACCATACCTCCAAGGATTATGGAATAAGCCTTTGTGATAAATGCCCAGGGATTCTGATAACAGTTGTAGGGTTCCACACTTTGAGAAACAGTGACAAAGAAAAGATTGATCTAGAGAAGAAACATTGCTTATCTATTACTTCAAGGCTTCATCAAGTGTTTAATTCTGGTCATGATTCAATAATTTGGGTGATATTAGCTCCACTTTTCGCAGAAGAATTAAAGTCTGAATTTGAGTCAGGTACATGAAGTCCATGTCCTGCTTAGCTGCAGCTTGCTTGACTTCCATAAGGAGATGTTATGGTTTAAGAACCTGTGAACACTTCCTTAAGGAGGATTTTGGGAGGAGGCTGAGGAGTTATTTTCCCAGTGAAATTTCAAGGACTGCCTGCTATTGGTTTACAGTGATTTGTTTCCATGGCTAATTCCTTATGACCTTGTGTAGTTTTTGCTTTTAAGTTTGGTGGCACAAGATCCTAACACTTTGATGGCACAGTTTCTTGAACCTTTCAGTCACCTTCGTCCCGTTTTGCCTTTTACGCTCCGGAGTGTAAATTTTTACAGACGTTAAAATGTTACCTAAATGTTTCCCAGAGCAGTTAGATACAGGTTGAGTGTCTCTAATCTGAAAATCCAGAATCCTCCAAAATCTAACGCTTTCAAATACTTGACATCACAAGTGGGAAAGCTTCACCTGACATGTGATGGGTCCCACTCAAAAGATAGATGTGGGGCTGGAGAGATTGCTCAGGTTCAGAGTGCTTGCTGCTGTACAGAGGGCTGAGTCTGAGTCCTAGCACCCATGCCAAGGGGCTTACAAACCACCAGTGACTGATGCTCCACATGCATTCAGGGTGCCTGAATCCATGTAGCATTCACTCACACTGATACACACACACACACACACACACACACACACTTTTAATTCCAGCTCTTGGAAGGCAGAAACAGGCAGATCTCTGCAGACTCAAGCTCAGCCTGCTCTATATAGTTCTCCATTCACCGGAGCTATGTGGTGAGACAGTGTCTCAAAACAAAACAAAAACAAGCAAAAAGCAAACAAACAAACCAAAACCAAAATCAAATACATACAAGAAGAATAAAAAGTCTTAAAAATAATCTTTAGAAACCAGACATACTAAACATTATATGAAATTTCCTTCAACCTATAGATGTAAAGTATATATGAGACATACATTTCCTACTTAGGTTTCTGACACATTAATGGGTTATATACATATGTGTATGTGAATACATACATACACACATATATATACATAAACATATGCAAATATTTCCAAACTTACAATAATTTAAAATCTAACAGTTCTTGTCTCATGGACTTCAGATAAGGGCTTCTCAAACTTATGAAAAGTTTATTCTAGGTTAGTTAGTCCCACATACTTGTGAATGTCAGCATGTCATATAAAAATGTTTAAATAGATATTTCTCATAATAAATACAAAGGGAATAATAGTTTTAAAAAACTGTGTCTAATTAAGGATAAACTCCAATCAAGAACAATGAACTTTAGAATTTTGATAGGCTTTCATTCTTTTTTAATCACATGCAATTGATCCTCTTTATCTGTAGATTCCTTCTATTTCATCAGCTTCAGCCAACTTCAGCCAAATAAAAATATTTGGGAGAATATTGCATCTATACTAAATGTATACAGACTTTTTGTGTCCTCCATGTAATAATAAGGCATAACACTATTTGCATAACATTTACATATTATTAGGTGTAGTAAATATCCTAGAGATGATTTGAATTATATGGGAGGATGTTTATTCTTATACACAAATACTATGTCATTTTCTCTACAGGACTTGAGCATCAACAGATTATGATTAAATTAATCCTAGCACCCAAATCCTGGAGTTAGAATCACAAAGAACATGTAATTTGGGCCTTTAAAAAAATTTAACCTGAAGATTAAATATTTTTATATGTTAAATAGCCTTAATAATTATAAAGGTCTGCCTAAAGTTGTACTATCTAGTACCAGTTTTATTATGTCCGTTGGCTGCTATGGTTGGATGTTTGGGCTAGTAATAAAATATTAGAACTGGTTTATATACTATTTTGTTGAAGTGATCTATGAATTTGTGGGGCTGGGGAGAGGGAACAGCAGGCAGAGTTTGATTCCCAGCACCCACCCTGTGGCTCACAACCACCTGTAACTCCAGTTGGGAGAGGGGTCCATTCTGACCCCTTCTGGCCTCTGTGGGCACTGCATGCATATGGTGTATATATGCACACACAGAAGCAAAACACTTACATGTATACAAACAAAAATAAGAATTTATATTTGAAATGACTCATACTCCTGAGCTGAAGTGATTGATTTGCTGGTATTGTGAAAGAAAACGCCACACTAAGAACATTCTATGGAAATTACATTTTCTCGATGTCATCCTATTAGGAATAACCTTTCTCAAGCTGGGCGGTGGTGGTGCACACATTTAATCCCAGCACACCGGAGGCAGAGGCAGGCAGATCTCTGTGTTCAAGACCAGCCTGGTCTGCAGAGTGAGTTCTAGGATAGCCACGGCTATACCTTTTTTCAGAGTTGTAGAAATGGCTCAGCAGTTAAGACAACGTGCTGCTCTTGCAGGGGAGCCAAAGTTTGGTTCTTAGTATCCCTATCAGGAGGCTCACAGCAGCCTACGATATCTAGCCCCTCCACTAGTCTCTGTGGGTTCCAGCACTCACTTGCACATACTCCTCCGCAGGTATACTTGCAATTAAAAATAAGCCAGCAAACAGAGACCAGACTTTAGGTATTCTAATGTATGTGAACCATTTTACCATTCAGAAAAAATAAAAACATTAATATTAATACTTCTTGGCAGACTTTCCTGGCTAGAGATAATAAGTTTCAGCCTGATCAATCAGAGTCCTTGGCAAGAACAAATTATGGTAAGCTGTTGGAGGATCCTGCTTTTTGAGGTTGCAGTTCTTCTAGTCCGGATAGCCTAGCTGGATAGCCTTCCTGAGCCCTGCCCTAGGTGGAAGACTCCCTCTCCCCTACAGGGCCTCCTACTCTGTGCCTGACCTCATCTGGAGAATGTCTTTAGGCACAGATGCCTCTAACCACATCTGATACATGGCCTTTGGCACAGTTCCCTGCTAGATCTCCCCTCTCTGCACCTATAGGATAATTAGGTACTGTGCCCCTGCACAGGCAACAGGGCTTGCTCTTTAATGTATAGGAAGAACGCTGTGAATTCCTATCAGAGTGTTTCCTGGCTGCTCCCCCTTTTCTATATATTCCCCTCACACCTGCCTCCCTGCAGCTGGACCTGGAAGCTATTCTGTCACTGTGTTCACAGCCTTTCATGACCTGCATCCTGCCTCTGTTCCTCCTGCCCTAGGGACTGGTGGCCAACAGGCCTCCAGGGAAGAGGAGAGCCATGGTGTGATCTAATTAAAAGTGAGTCTCCTGGACTGAACTGTCAACCAGAGAGCCTCAGTGGAACTGACCTAGGTCCTCTGCACATACGTTACAGTTGTGTAGCTTGGTCTTCTTGTGGGACTCCTAGCAGTGGGAGCAGGGGCTGTCTCTGACTCTGTTGCTTGCTTTTGAGGCCCTTTCCTCCTACTGGGTAACCTCATCTTGCCTTAATAGGAGGGGAGGTGTCTAGTCTTACTGTGACTTTGATGTGTCATGGCTTGTTACTACCCACGGGAAGCTTGCTCTTTTCTGAAGAGAAATGGAGAAGTAGATGGAAGGTGGGTGGGACAGGGAGGAGAGGGAGGGAAAATGCAATAGGGATGTTTAAAAAAAAAGTGATGTTTAAAAAAAAAAGTGAGTCTTCTGTTCTTGGACCCAGATGAAGAAAATGACAGTCATTGGGAAGGGCAGGGAAATAAGCCCTCCAGGGAAATAAAAGATATCTCACTTCTACGCAGCTGCTTAGCATTCCAGGGTTATTCCACAATGCAGGCCCAGTGCACTCAAAAAACCTGCTACACGGGTGGGCAATGAAAATGAATTTAGATTGCTGTTTCCTCTTTCAAAGTGGGTCTGCAGTACCCAAACGCCGGGGGCCGAGGGAGAGGGACTTGGGATTCTGAACCAGATGGGAGGCAGTGGAGTTCCAGAGAGCTGTTGAGGCAGAAGTATAAAACACAGAAACCAGGGGAGCAAAAAAAAAAAAAAAAAAAAAAAAAAAGGGCTCCATCGGTTCAGTTCAACTCAGCCTTTCAAATGCACTTACCTTTAAATTAAAAAAAAATTTTTTGTATTTAAGTATAGATTTTAAGCATGAGGATTAAAAGAAAAAAGGAGTGCTCAGAAAAAAGAGGCATAACGTTTGGTGTGGGCTAATCTGAGAGAGAAATGCCAGAAACTCATTTTAGGATATTTACCTTTTAAAAAAATGCTATCCCCAGAGGCATTGCAGAGATACAGAATTCCCTTATTATTACTATTTTTAATCAAGCGAGAGCTAGTCAGGCCTCTTGAGCTTTAAGGATCCGAACTGATGATGTAGATGAGCATTCTTGCTGCCCCAATAGGACAGGGGGTTGTTTCCTCTGTAGTCACAAAAACTAGACTGTAGCAATGAATGCCTGGAGATGATGAAAGCAAAGAAGTCCTGAAACCACTATAGTGTTCCAAAAACCCAACAGCGAAACAAACTAGGTGTCAGGAGAAACCCCTTCAGTATTGTGCAATGGCTGGCTCACAGTTATGCCGACTTCCCCCATCGCCTGTCCCAGTAGTCATCCAGGTAACGGGGCCCTGGATTATGTTGAATCTTATGAACACACAACAGAGAAGCCACTTTCTGATTGCCATGCTCACAAAACTCAGCTGCAGGAAGTAATCCTCCATTCCATGCCATTTCCACGCCTAAGAGGCCACAGTGAAAAAGTGAAAATCTTAGAGGCGACTCTAGTGAGGAGGCCTAATGCCCTAGATTCCCGGGACACTGGGACAGGCCTCCTGAAAACAGCAATGCGGGGCCGCTCAGTGCTCCGCGCGGCTCCAGTCCGGGTCTTGGAGACAGCCCTCGCGGGGAATGTCCGGGACTCGGGTCGGTACCTTTTAGGCCTGGGAATTTCCAGCGTGCGGAAAAAAGTCCACAATTTAGTCCTCGCTGGCCCCCTCGCCTCCTCTGGCCCTTCTCGGTGCCCACGCACCCCCGATCGAAGCCAGGATGATCATAGGGTGTATTTTAGGCGTGCTGGGCTTCCCCGCCCCCTCTGCACACTTAGCTGGCAAGAAGAAAGCCAGCACTATAAAGGAGGCTGGAGGACTGGCCACCTTCTGCCACCGAGGTCAGTCGGCGAGTTCTAGAGAAAGAGGCTGCTTTAACTCCTCCTTATCATGTAACCTCAAAAGGAAACCGGTCAGTCTCCTGATGCTCTCACGTACTTGGGGCATTATCGCCGCTTAAAGCTGGAAACAGTTGATTTGCTTTTACATATTTTTGACTTGAATCTTCAGACACAAAGGTATACTTCTATTATTTGATATTTAATATGAAAGGGTATCTTAAGAGCTAAGTTGTCCTCAACGGGTTCCTTTCCCATATTCTTTCCTTGGGAGTTTGATGTCTGCTGTTCACATTATAACATTTGCTCTGTGGCAAAATATTGTGGGACACTTTTTTTTTTTTTTGGAGGGGGTGAGGGTGGCATGCAGGATGTTTTAATATTTTGGTAATAGCATGAATCATGTCTGTTTGCCTTAAAGGCCTAGAAAGAAGTAAGATACTGGTGGAGGTGCATATGATGGGTGAAGACATTGTAAATCTGTGTATGAATTTATCTTAAGCCAGTGATGGAAAATGGTGGTACCCTAAGGTGGAAATTTCTCAGGAAGCTTGATGGGTGGGTTTAAAGGTATACGTCCTCACTGAGGGTAAACATAAAACTGTGTCTTGCTCTTCTGAGAGAGAGACACACACACACACGCAGAGAGAGAAAGAAGGTTTCTCTGTGTAGCCCTGGCTGTCCTGAAACTCACTTTGTAGACAGACTGGTCTTGAACTCAGAGATCTGCCTGCTTCTGCTTTCTGAGTGCTGGGATTGAAGGCATGCACCATGTGCCACCATGCCCAGCTATATGAAACTGCATCTTCATGGAAAAAATGTATAGCATACCCTAGGTAATTCTCAGATCACCTTTATAAAGCTAAAATTTGTGAATGGCCGTTTTATGAATGAGAGTAAACCATTGATTTGATGGCTTGGCAGGTTCATAAGTATCTATTTGAAATGTTTAAGAGGTTTCATCCACATGAAAGCATGTTTCTAAATGGGATGGATTAGAGGTTCTCTACATGGGCCTTAGTGAACTGGTTGTATCCGGCAAAGGACCTGGCCCAAAGAAGATGTGGCATTTATTATGTAAACCTTAAGCACTTGGCTATATATAATGTATATATATTCTTAATTTTAATATGGAAATACAGTGAAATATGGTGTCTGGTTGGGTACAATGTTTTTTTTTCTTCTCTTAGTTAAGTGGCTCTCAACCTGTGGGTCATGACCCCTTTGGAGGGGTGGAACGACCCTTTCACAGGGTTTGCATATCAGCTGTCATGCACATCAGGTATTTACATTATGATTCATAACAGTAGCAAAATTACAGTTATGAAGTAGCAACAAAAATAATTATAAGCCTGGGTGGGGGTCACCACAACATGAGGAACTGTAATAAAGGGTCACAGCATTAGGAGGGTTGAAAACTACTGTTGGACAATATAGGTTGTTTGGATAACAAAACAGAAAAATTTCCAAGGCCTGTTCACCTCCCTTACTTATCCCCAATACAGAATAGCTTAAGCCACATTTCATATAAGCATATTTTTACTTGGCTTGAGAATACCATGTGCCTTCTCCTCTTTCTACCATTTCTCTAACATTTTGCAGGTTAAGGGCACATCTGGGCAGGGTACATGGGGCGAGCCCTGAAGAGAGAGAAGCCATCCTAGGATGGGTCAGTGCAGGTCAGTGCAGAACACATACGGGCCTCCCACCTCATGTACAGGTAGGGCCAGGGTCAGCAGAACAATTATTAAGATATTGGCCTTTTGAGCTTAGGAAGGAAAAGGGGGCAAACCTGTCCCTTTTATTTTGTCCTGTGTTCTCAGAACACAGAAAGCAACCTTTCTAAAAGCTCCCGGGAGTGTGATCTTCAGGAGGGCTTTTTGACTGTTCAGAGACCAACAACAAATCACTCTTGAAGGATATTTCCTCTTGGCTTATGATTGACATTGTTCTGGTGGGCCTCTTGATCTCTTGCCTGCAGCTTACTAAGAAGATTCGGAGACCTATGCTGAACTTTACAATTTGATCTACTTGGCCTGATGCAGAAACCCCGAGGGTGAGTGAGTGAGTGTTTCTAAGTGGTATTGACACTATGGGAAATGGGGTGTTTCATTCAGAGTTCTAAGTTTAAGTTGCAAAGCCCTTAATTTAACTATTTTTTTCTTTACAAGCAGACAATTATGATTTATGAACCAAAAGTTTTTGGTGTTTTTTTTTTAAAGTAAGCAAATATATTTGAGTTTCCATTGTTTCTCATGGGAAGAGGCTATGAGCACATCTAAGAGGGGAATCCAGCCCTCTGCTAATGGACAGTTTCAGTATTATGCAATCTTTCACAGGTTCAGAGAGCATCACGTCTGCTCAGGGTGGGTCAAGAAGCTCATCTGAACTCATGTCTATGGTTTCTGATTAAAGCACTTTCTGTTCCTTCAGTTTGGAACTGGGAGGTTCAAGTATTTCATGGAGAAAATACTAGACTTGAAACTAGTGTTTCTAAACAGTCCTAAAGGAGCTGAACCTGCAAGAGCTCAGTTTCTCCTCATATTAGCATTTGAGGTTTATTGTACTCAGGTATAGTTCATAGACTCAGGAGAACTGGATAGTTGGCTCAGAGTCCCCAGATAGAAATAAGTAATATCTAGATTTGCCACCAGGCCAGTTACACAAATGTGCCAAAGGGAGAGGCCAATTTTTCCCCAAGGTCTCTTATACTTCTTGGTCTGAGTCCTGGCTACCACTTACCCCCTGTCCATAGTTACTTGATTCAGTTTTGCTTGATAACTGCCATGATAATACATTTTAAAAATTTTTTCTTTTATTTTATATTAATCACAGGTTATGTACTCTGTATCCCAGCTGTAGCCCCCTCACACATGCCCTCCCTATCCCCCCATCCCTCCCTCATCTCCTCCCTGCCTCTTTCCAAGTCCACTGATAGGGAGGGACCTCCTCCCCTTCCATCTGACCCTAGCTTATCAGGTCTCTTCAGGATTGGCTGCAATGTCCTCTTCTGTGATCTAGCAAGGCTGCTCCTCCCTCAGGGGGGAGGAGGGGGGAGGGTGGAAGAGCCAGCCATTGAGTTCATGTCCCAAATAGTCCCTGTTCCCCTTATTAGGGGGGTACCCACTTGGATATTGAGCTACCATTTGCTACATCCCAGCAGGGGTTCTAGGTTATATCCATACATGGTCCTTGTTTGGAGAAACAGTCTCATAAAAGACCCCTGTGCCCTGATACATTTGGTCCTTGCGGAGCACCTGTCCTCTCCAGGTCTTACTCACTCCCCCTTCTTTCGTATGATTCCCTGCCCTCTGCCAAAGGTTTGGTTATGTGTCTTAATATTTGCTTTGATACACTGCTAGGCAGAGTCTTTCCGAGGCTCTCTGTGGTAGGCTCTTGTCCTGCTACTTGTTTTCTCCTACATCCAATGTCCATCCCATTTGTCTTTCTACGTGAGGATGGATCATCTTACCCCAGGTCCTCTTTCTTGTTTATCTTCTTTAGGTGTATAGATTTCAGTATGTTTATCCTATCTTATAGGTCTATATAAGGATAATACATATTTAAAAGAGACAGCACAGAAGTGCTTTAGACCTCACTGGAGTGGCTGGCCTAAGGATTGCGCAAGAGCTGGCCATTTCCTTTCTATGTCCTTTTTGGAAACAATTGCAGATATCAGAGGAAGGGTTATCCTGTTGCCAATTTCCCTTTGCCCCTCTCAAGACCTTTTCCTCCATGTTGGAAAGATAAACATTGGGAGAATATTCCCACTCCCCCCTGCTGCTGGGCCCACTGCTACCTCCTCTGGAGAAGGGAGCCTTGGGTAAACCCACCAATCTACTGTACTATCGCTGATGTTTCAGAGTGAGCTGGTAAGCTAACTAAATTATCTGTTTTCACAGGTAGCCTCCAGGAGGCTCTAGAAGACATTTACATTTACGCATTTGCTCTTCCTGGTTATTCTGTAGAAGTGTTTTACAATCCCTTCCCAGCCTGCATTTCCTACAGGCTCAGGGCATCACCTGAGTGGAGGAATAAATGAGTCTACTTGGATAGCTAAGAACACAAGCATGGTGTGATTCATGTCCTCTCTCAGTCCCTCTGACTATTTTGGTAAAGTTTTGCTTCTTGAATATCACCCATGGGGAACATATGGTGCATTTTTCAAGTGGGTAATGTCACCGCAAGAGGGTGAATAGTGTTTCTTTTGGGGAAAACCTTAAGCTCTTACAGAGCACTGCAAGGAGCCATGACATGCAGATCCGTATGCAGAATATCTGCAGTATTAATGCTCATGAGAGGGTGTTTAGCAAAGAAATGTGTTAGAAACTTCCTATAGGGCATACAAGAGTGCAAAAAAACCTAAAGATCCCCACTGTAAATGCTCTATATGAATGGATTCAAATGACATTCACAGTTTTTCTCTGATTGCTTGCCTCTTCTTTTCTGCCTCCATCATTGTCAAGAATTTTAAAAAGAAGGAACCATTTTTACTCTTTTTTTCCATAAGAGAAGTTTTATTTTCTTCTACTATATCTTTAAATATTTCATAATTCTTAAAGATTATTGTAAAATTATATATGCTATCAAAGTTATGAGCTTGATGCTATGAGCCTGTATAGATAAGGATCTGTTTAAGTCTTTGCTTTAAGAACTTTTGGCTGTAAACCTAGAAGCCAAATTGCCAAATCATGCAGTAATTTTGTATATAACTTTTAAAGCTAACTTGAATTATTATTATTGTGTGAGTGTGTGCATGCCCCAGTGGAAGCCAGATGACAACTTTCACAAGGCACTTCTCTCCCCTTCCACTGTGAGTTTTGGGGACTGAGCTCACCGAAGCAGGTCATTTATCCACTGAGCCATCTTTCTGGCCCTGTGCTGAACTTTCTGAAGCTCTGCCATACCAGTTTTCACAGTGGCTATCCCACAATCATTTTTTTTCTTTAAAAATTTTTATGACATTGATATATGTATGTATACACATACATACATACATACAGACAGACAGACAGACAGACAGACAGACAGGCAGACAGAGAGGCAGACAGACAGGCAGCCATATATTTTGTGTATGTGTGTCTGTCCATAGGTCTGAGGACACTTTGCGGGCTCTGGGGTTCTTGAGGTCATTGGTTTGGTGGCAAGTGCTTTTGCCAGCCTTGCCTATTTCTTCTTAACTCATTTTGCAGTGTTTGGCTGAGTAGAGTGAATAATTATGTGCACCATGAGTATAAGTGAAGGTTTGATAATCAAGTTAAGAGTACAGAATCTATCTGCCCAGTGGTTCTGTATTCAGCACCCCAATGATTGAAACAAAAACCTTCCCTGAAGTCTACCTGCACTTTAGAAACCAGTGTATGGCTGGAAGACCACTGGGGCAATGTGCTGGATTTCATACACACTGGGTCCTTTAAAACATCTAGAACACTTGCTTTGGAACACCAAATTCAAAAGAAATTCTGAAAGTTTTCCCAGAGATTTAAAAGGGCCAGAGCTAGAAGGCGACTCACAGGTATCCTCAGCGAGGCCTGTGCTAGATGACCTGAGAGGGCCTAGAGGGCGGGAATTGGGTGGCTCTGACGTCACCCTGCTCCTTTTCTTTGCCCCCATTCACTCACCTCCACATTCGTAACACACAGTTGCTCTGTGTGTTAGGAATTAACAAATGCTCCGTAATGTAAGAAGCAGTGAAAATGATTTGTTTCCTGGTTGGAATAGCTGTCTGTGGACAGCTATCAGGAAGGGTCTAAGGGCTCTCTGTGTCTTACTACTGCTAAGGGCAAAGAAGGTGGATTCGAGCTGGGGTGGAAGACAAGGGTTGAGGAAGCTAAAAATACAGTTTTCTGGGCCAGGCTGTTGAATTGACCCTTGAAATCGCTAGTGTTATGTCAGATGAACTTGATCCAAGATGGCAGAAGCGGGTGGAGCAGGGCCTTCCAAGCTTGTCATTCCTGTGCTAGAGTTCTCTAGCTCAGCTCGAACAACCAAAGAAACCAACTATTTTGTTTGTTTACTTGTGGTGTTGAACAGCATCCAGCTTTAAGATAAGAGAGATTCTTACACGCAACACCAATTAAATATCTAGGACACAGTGACTGATGACAGCTGGCTTGTAACTCAGGAGGCACAATGTGGCGGCAACACTCAGAGGCCAAGTGTTCCATATACTTCATTTGTTTGTCTAAACTCCAAAGCTTATGGTAGTCAAAAACTTAGATAGATATAAAAGGTACAGAAGTGATTTAGGGATACACCCTACCACACAAATAAGTGATTAAACAGACAAAAATAACTGAAAGTTTAGAAGACTCCTGCCCAACTGCTGGACCCAATGACAGAGCCCAGATCAAACCATCAAAGCTCAGATCAAGCCAATCCCTAAGCCCGATTTTACATCCTTTACGGTGGGACCCTGTCAAACCTACCAGTCCAGCTATCAACTCAGTCTCTCTTTAGAAATGTAAGTAGCCTTTTGTAAAGGTTCATGCCCCATGAGCTGATTGTGGGATATCTTCTTTTTTTTTTTTTAATTTTAAAATTTAATCACTTTACAGACTGATCGCAGAGCTCTCCCTCTTCTCTTCCCAGTCCCATCCTCACACCCCTCCCCTTCCTTCTTCCTTTTCTGTCTTTTCAGAGAAGGGGAGGGCCCCCAGAGGTACTAACCCACCCTTGCACAGTGAGATGCCTTCTTGAAGTTGGTGGGGCAGTGACTGCTCTGATAGGTTGCAGGGAAGAGGTGAGACACAGGCCAGTGGCAGGACAGGAAGTGCAGACTCCCTCTGTTCTCCACCTGGCTTCCTTATTCCTGTCCATGATGTACCCTACACTGTCAGCCTTGCTGTGGCCTGACTCTGTCCTTTCTCTGTTCTCCAGTCTGTTGTCAGCCCTATGGATTATACTTCTGAATCGTTTCCCCATATAGCACTCCCTTTCCACTCTGCAGGTACCACTCCAGTTCATGACCCTGTTGCGGACTGTTCCACTTACCTACATGGGCACAGCTGCCACCTCTGATGTTTTCACTCTGCTCAGAAACTCTCAGTAGCTCCCCACGGCTTGTCTCGCCAGCTTTCCTCTGTTCTCAGGCAGCTGAAGTCCAAACCTGACTTCAGGATTGTTACCTCTCCTCTGGTCTTCTTCAAGTTAGGCTGGTGATCCAAAGATGTCAGAATATTTAACTATCAAGTATTCAACACAGATCTGAAAAATAAAAGATAACTACCATCATTGGCGCCTCATTCAACTAATATACTAACCCAAAATAGTTAAATAACCATTTTAAGGATGAGAAAAACAGCCCTAGAGGAGATAATTAAGTGGTTATTAAGTGATATTAGGATTTGGACCAAAGTTTGATTTACTTGAAAATCCTATGATTTCAAACAGCAGTTGAAAAATATTACAGGCAAGAGATTTAGGTTAGATAAAACTTGTAGCAAGAGTCATTGTGCTGTTTTCTAATGTGGCTAATGAGGACATAAATATACTAGAATGGAATGTTAGTTTGCTAGAGGTATTATAGTGAGGTTCTTCCGGACTTAGCTGCTTAAAATCAGTCAATCAATCAATCAATCAATCAATCAATCAATCAATCAATCAAACAAACAAACAAAAAAACAAATTTAGGGTTCCAGAGAGCTCAGCTGGTAAAATGCTTGGTACATAAGCATGCAGATCTGAGTTTGATTCCCAGAATCCATGTTAAAAAAAATGCTGGGCATAGTGGTCATGAGCAGGCTTGCTGGCCAGCCAGCCTAGCCCACTCTGTGAGCTCTAGGCCAAAGACAGATCCTATCCCGAGAAACAACAAACACAAAAAACCCAGGTATACGGTGCCTAAGGAATGACACCAGATTGATCCTCTGGCCACCACTCACACCTGCATACATAGGTGCACTCACACACACACACACACACAGACACACACACACACACATACACACACACACAACCCAGCAACAACAACAGAAAACCTTTTGACCTCATTTCAACTTATCTCTTTAAAGGCACATCTACAAATATAGTCTCATTTTGAAGTCCCAGGGCTTAGGGTATAACAAAGAAATTCTCTGGTAATAGGGGTGCAGTTCAGACTGTAACTGAGTTGATAGCCTGACTGGTAGGTTTGATAAGGCCACCCCTTAGAGGATGTGGAATCAGGCCTAGGGTTTGGTTTGATCTGGACTCTGTCATGGGTCCAGTCACTGAGCAGGAGAAATGTTTCCCAGAACATCCAGTTATTTTTGTCTGTTTAATCATTTATTTGTGTGGAGGGGTGTCTTCCTCAATCACTTCTCCTCCGTATATACTGAGGGCTCAGTAGGGGTCACTCACTTAATATGGAGAGCACCATTTCAGCTACACTGTAGTAGTCAGAGAACCCTCAGGATCGGCCTGTGTTTGTCCAAGGCCAGAAATGGCTAGAACTGGGTTTGCAGGCTTTGAAGTCCTACCATAGAACTCTAAGGCCCTCTTCTTGAATCAGAGGGTGGAATTTTATATATATGTATATATATATATATATATATATATTTTTTTTTTTTTTCACAGTGGGCCAAATAGAACTATTTGCGGTTTTGAGGTCCAAGAGAGAAGATGGAAAACATATAGGTACTTAAATAGGCACTTAAAAATCAATGATTAAAACAATGTAAAGACCATTCTTAGGTAGCCACTTGTACAAAGGATTGGGTTTAGCTAAGAGCCTGTGGGCCCCAGTTTCTGACTAAAGGTATACTGAAAGTGGAAACAAAAGCAGTATTGGGGGAGAGGAGGTGATTGTTCAGGTGATTGTAGTTAACACTATTAAATTCACATATCTCCCAATAACAGAAAGTTCAGAATTTATTGTTGATATATCATCCATAGCTTATGCATGCTTGTCATGTATCTGCTAACATGAGCTGTTGTTGGCAAGCTCTCACTAGCTGCCACTTTAGTTTTTGGCCATTGACTGTATTGATTTCACTCGTCTTTGCCTGATCTTCCAGTCATTTGTTACACTAGAGATAATGTAACAAATTATCTCATGGTTAGAGACCATGACTTAACATGGTATTCATTGTATGGTGGATGTTCAGTAGTGATAGCTCCTAGCATTAACATCATCACTATGCCAAAGTATAGATTATATTTTGTGGCTATCATTTTTAATTATTTCATTGGTGATGCCTATTTTGTACATGGCCCAGGCTGGTTTCTTTTTCAGGTCTTAAACATTGTTATAATTGGTGTTTTTAATCTGGCACATACTTCTTCCTTATTTTTAGAAATTCAGAGTAAGTCTCTATAAAAAGCAATGGCAGCAAGAAATCCCTCTCCCCAACTAAAACCTTCCAGTTTTAGACTCTGAACTAAGGGGTATAAATTAAAGAGTATCCTTAGAAAAAGTTCCAGAATCAAAATTCTGTCATATAAACGTTCATGTCTTTATATAAGGAATGAGTGACAGATGTGTATCACCTGTATTTAAGAGGAAGTGAGGTTAAAGCACATGCCTCTAAACCCAGCCCTTGAGAGGCAGAGAGATGAGGATCATGGCAAGGTTCAGCTTATCTCAGTGAGTTCCCGGGCAGCTTCGGTTACAGGGTCAGACCATGAACACTGCCCCAACTCCACAAAAGGAGACTTTGAATGTGAAATTTGGTTTTTAATATTTATTATTATTTATTTAATATTTATTTTAATATTTTTTGCCTACATGTATGTATGTATGTATGTATGTGTGTGTGAACCCTCATGTGTGCCGGGTGCTCTTGGAGTCCAGAAGAACACGTCAGTTACAGATGGTTGTGAGCTGAGATGTGGGTTCTGGGAACTGAATCTTGATCCTTTGTAAGAACAGCAAGTACTCTTAACCCACGAGTCTTCTTTTGTGTCCTCAAATGTGAAAGTTTTGAAGAATATAAATTGATGCTTAAATCGGTCCAATCAGTATTTTTTTCCTTTTTGAGACATTACTATGCAGCTGAGGCCAGCAGGGATTTCACTGTGTAGTCCAAGCTGATCTTGAATCCCAGGTCTTCCTGCGTCTGCCCGGTAGGCACTGGTATTATAAGTATGCAACAGCATGCTTTCAGCAATTTTTGTGTGACTGTTTTGGGGGTCTGAACCCAAGGCCTTCTTCATGTTGGGCAATTGCTCTACCACTGAGCCACATTCCTAGACCCCAACTAACTTTTGATTCATTAAATCTATTGGTCTGGCTTGTACTTTAATTGCTCTTTTACCCATAGGTGATTTTTGTAATATCTTGCATTGTTCATTTGAAACATATAGTTAATTGAGTGATACAGATTTTTCTAATGCTTCATCATGGGTATAATGATATATAGGTTTTATTATATAATATAAAACCATATTTGTGAACAACATCACCACTGGCTTCATCACAAAAGTCTTTAGAGTAAGTATTGGGAGGCTTTACACCTCAGGAGATCTGACAGAGATTGCCTCAAATTCTAATTTTTCATTAAAACCTTTGAATTTTATCATTGCCAACAAATACGGATAGTTCTTCTTGATACAGCAGACTTACTTTGTAATTATAAAGAAATCCGAATATCTACCTTGTCATTCACATGAAATTGGTATTTTGTGACAAACACTGGCTCAGCTAATAGTCCAGAGTTTGATTAGAATGAATGGCAAGCCACACTGCTCACCCTGATGACACTTTTCTTTTTTTAAATTATTATTTTATTTTATTTATTCACTTTATATCCGATCGTAGTCCCTCCCTCCTCTCCTCTTGGCTCCACCCTTCCTCCCTCTTCCCTGTGCTCCCCCTCCCCAACTCCTCAGAAAAGGGGAGACCCACCCCCCCAACCTATTCCAGCACATCAAGTCACATCAGTAGTGAGTGCCAGGCAAAGCAACCCTGCTAGGGGTTTTGACAAAAAGCAGACAACAGAATCCAAGTCATAGATAGCCTCTGCTCCCCTTACTAAGGAAACCACAGGAGGACTAAGCTGACCATTGGCCTCATATGTGTAGGGGGTCTAGGTCCAGGCCATGCATGGTTCTTGGTTGGTGCTTCAGTCTCCGCAAGCCCCTGGGTTCAGGTTATTTGGCTCTGTTGGTCTTCTTGTGGGGTTTTTGTCCTCTCTAGGTCCTTCTATCCTTTACCCCCAATCTTTTAAAAGGCTCCCCGTGCTCCACCTAATGTTTTGATGTGAATCTCAGCATCTGTTTTGATCTGCTGCTGGGTGGAGTCTCTCAGAGGACAGCTATGCTAGCAAATACTCTTCTTCTTTTTTTTTTTATAATTTATTTAATTTAATTCTCTGTGCCTTGGCATGAAGGTGTCAGAATACATGGGACTGGAGTTATAGACAGTTGTGACCTGCCATGTGGTTGCTGGGAATTGAACCAGGGTCCTTTGGAAGTGCAGCTAATGCTCTTTACCACTGAGCCATCTCTCCAGTCCCACAAATACTCTTCTTAAAGGCAATTATTGTACTTCAAAGGTACAGTGCAAGAATCTATGTAAGCCTTCTTTACCACACAGAAGACTAAAGTGACACATACTTCAGGGATCAGTATAAATACAATTTAGAATCACTATGATTTTATCTAAGACTTTCTTAAGTGAACCATATTTTTTTGTTGTTTTTGTTTTTTTTTTGGTAGCATTTAGTGTTGAGATTCAGAAAGGAGACTGTACATTTCAGATGTCTTGGCACCCGTTGCACTTGTAGTCAGACATTCATGTAATATGCTGATATGTGATATGGGCTGGTGTAAGTTGAATGCAAACAAGTAGCAGGCATAGTCTGTAGAACTGTCCTCTCTGAGGCAGAAGCGGAATTCTTCACACAAGAGCTGTTTGTCATCTGCTGAGCTGCCACGTCATTTGAAAGTGGCGGTGCTGTGATCTTTTCCCCCCTTTCTGCCAGCAAAATCAATAATGGGGAATGGCCAACTTCTTGCCTGTTCTCTTCTGTCAATGTAGTACAGTAGCTCATTCTCTTAGATACCGGTGTTTCCGTCTCAAATATGAAATGCTGTTCTAAACTATTTACAGTAGTAAGTTCATTACATTTGCATTTTAAAATTCTGTTCCATTTTTAGAACTCTGAATTATTGGTCTGACAATGGTGTTACAACATAACCGGAACCATAAAACTGTTCAAACTGTTCTGTTGTATAAAACACAATATAGTAAATTATTAACATCTATGAAGCCAAGCGAAAGGGTTTCTTCAGGTCACTTTGGAATAAATTTCTCCTTTCCATGAGCCGCAGAACTCTCTGATATATTATTCCCATTGTTTCTAGTGTCCTTAGATGCACACAACATATCTGCGCCTTGAGATGGGTTTTCTAATCTTTAAAACAGTATCAGATCCATGTTAGACAAATGAAGATTTTAATTACAGTTCACGAGTATATGTGTGCACGTGTGCATGTAACTAGGTAAGAGGGTTATGGCAGGAGACAAAGAGATCTAAAAGGCAGGTAGAGAGAGGCTGCTGGAATCAGAAAGAAGTGCGGTCTAGGAGGTCATGTAGCCACTGGGGACAGGGAGCAGATAGTGGGGGAAAGATGAATTAGAACAGATTATAATGACAGATATGTATAAAAATGCCACAATCGAACCCATTGCTTTTGTATGCTAACTTAAAAATTAATCACAACAAGTCGGCAATGCCATTCACAAGCCTTCAGCTGGGCCTATTGTTGTAACAATGGGGAGGAAGAGACACAAGGTGTTTTCTAGTTGGTCCACAGAGTGAGCTGGGCAGCCTGCTTGTATTCTAAGCCAGGAAAGGGGCTGGTTGTACCAGTCACCTATCACTTTCCGCACCAGACACAGGAGTCTCTCTTGTAGGTTACACCAGGAGACATGCCCTCAATCTGGCCTCGGTGGAAATAGTTCCAGAGAAAGGTCGGTGCAAGCCATTTGAGATAGTCCTGGCTCAGGCTGCACCTTTAGAAGCCAGGGTTGTGTTTTAGTAGCAAAGGGCTGTGGCTGCCATGCAGCTCTGTGGAGTGTTACAAGTTGTTTGACAGTTCTTTTCTTTAGGCTGCCTGAGCACAGAGCAAGAGCCTAACAGCTAACACTTAGGGAATCAAATCCTCTCATTTCCCCATCTTTGTTTATTTCCAGAAAACAAACAGGAGTGTGAACTCTAAGAAGTCATTGATATTAGTTTCAGCCTTAATGATGCTCAATGCCTGCTTAGTGCTGCAGCGCTGTGGGCTGCCCTGCGGTCCAGCACTGTCGGCCGTGCCAGATTTGTGGATTCTGCCTTAGTAGTGCAATTCACTTAATTACTTATTATCTATTTACTTTTAGCTTCCCCCTTGCCACTGTTTCTTCTAGGTCAGGTCATCTCTCCGGGGCCATGGCAATTAACCCTTGCTGGCCACTAGGACATCCTCAGTCTTACCCCCTCTAAAACTGCTTCCAGATCCATTTTGCCTGTTTCAAATTCCTTCATGTTTCTTCAGTGAGCATCGAAGTTCCAGTGTCTTTGCTGGCCCCGGAGGTGTTCCACTTAAGGTTGCCTTTTACATTTAATGCTATCTTCCCTTCGGCAGTCCTAAAAGGCACTGTAGATTGTTCCCTGACTCCTGACCTTAATTCTTTGCTGATGATTTTCCCAAAATCCTTTAGGGCCATCCTTTAGGGCTCATCTCAAAGCCTCATTCTTTGCAGACTTTCCCCTTGACCTCCTCTCTCCACAGAAACATCCTCTCTCTTTTTAGACTGTCCACTGAACTTTGTACCTGTCATGATGTTTAACCACAGTCAGTTTCTTTTAATATGTGTGTATGAACCTCATTCCTATGGACTAAAGACTTAATCATTCATCCCTTTTCACCCCTGAAAACAAACTTCCCTTGTCATTTCACTAGTTGGATTTGTGGCAACAGCTGTATAAACACTGAAAAAATTATTCAACAGAGAAACATCAGAATCCCTGTTTATCAGACACAGAGTAAAGTTGTGCAGAACAAAACATTACATAATATATAAAAAGTAACGTAAAACATACAAAAATATACATGCATGTATTGCATTAATCACTTTGCTAGGAAGACTTTATTCTAGTATTGAAGGACACGAAAGGATGGACATTTGCTTTTTATTCCAATATTGCACCAAAAGAAAAAAGAAAAAAAAAAGAAAAGAAAATTTAGTTATAGTCCAGATAGGAAGTTAGAAAATCTTCCAGCGCTCTGAAACTGAGACCTGGCCTGGAAGACCTGGCTTGGAAGCAAAGGCTTCCAGGTTTGGAGGCGGGTAAAGTGCTGGGAGGCACGGGAGGAGACTGAACTCTGCACGCACAGCTTGGGCTTTCCACTCCCAGAACCGGGCGGACCCGTTCCCGCAGGGGGCCGGGGCTCCCCGCAGTCTCTAACCCCTCCGAGGAGGGTGGAGGGAGTTCGTAACCCCTGCAGAGGCGTCCTGTAGCGGGTCCAGGACCCACGGGGTGAGGTGAGCCGAGCGCAGTCCAGCCGGGGAGGCTCGGAGCTGGCACGGGGGCAGCGCCAGGGCGCGGGTGCCGGCCGGGGTTTCCAGGTGAGCCGCCGGAAAACAACCGGTCTGCCCGGGCGGGGCGGGGCGAGGGCGGAGGGCGCATTGCCTCATCCCGGGCATTTTACTGGAAACTAGACGCATCCGGAGGCGGGGCGGGAGGCAGCCCAGGCGCCGCCAATGGCCGGGCGGGCGGGGCGCCGGGGATGGGGTGGGGAGGTCGGCGAGCGCCGCTCCTTAAATAGCCCGGCCGCCTCCGGGCGCGCACGTACGAGTCGCCCTGCCGCAGCCCGCCGGTGGCGCAGGTGTCTGGGGACCCCGAGCGTCTAGCCTGGGAGCATGATCGTGGACAAGCTGCTGGACGACAGCTGCGGCGGAGACGGGCTGCTGGACGCGGCCGGCGACTGCGGCCTCATGACCAGCCCGCTCAACCTGGCATACTTCTACGGCGCCTCGCCGCCCTCCGCCCCCGGAGCCTGCGACACGGGTTACCTGTCCGCCGTGCCCTCCGCGCCCGGCTCGCCGGGCTCCGACTCCTCCGACTTCTCCTCCACTTCCTCCGTGTCCTCCTGCGGGGCCGTGGAGTCCCGCCCGAGAGGTGGCGCGCGCGCCGAGCGCCCGCAAGGTACCCACCCGTGGGGACCCCGCGATCCTCTGCTCGGGGTTCACACGCCTGGGAGGATGGGGCAGGACTGCCCAGCTAGGGGTCGCCTAGGCGAGATGTTAAGCTGGCCCGCAGCCGCGGAACACACACAGTGTGGTCCTTAGTGACTGCTGGGTGCCCTTGACTGCTCAGTCCGGAGCCTTTAGGCTGGAGCTCCGAGCGCTCTGCTGGCTACAGCGCTGGTTTCCGGAGGAAAGAACTTTTTGAGAGTCTAGGATCCCCCTCCTCCTCCCCCTCTCCCATCTCATAACTTCGTTTTCACTTTCCCCGTGCCCCCGAACTCGACAACCTGAGAAATACGACGGTGAGGTTTTGGGTCTGATGAAGATGTAGTTTTCTTCTTGTAACTCTCTTAGTGAGACGCAGTAGCAGAACATATAAAGCTTTGGGAACTGGATTTAAAGCCGCCACTTATTCCTAATATATTTGTAGGAATGAATAAAGGAAAAATAAGCCAGTTTATCGGGATGTAGAGGAAAGCTACGATCGGAAAAGTGATTCCGCTTCTGCAATAAGTTCATGATGTTGGAGTCTCAGGGGCAGGAGCCTGCTCAGAATGCTGCCGCCTTGTTTTTCTGTGTGCTTTAGAGTGGGAAAGTTACATCTACTGAAGCCCTTTAGCTGCGAACTGCATGGTTTCCTTTCTTGGTGAAACGAGTTGCATAATTCGGGGGGGGGGGGAAACAGGATGCCGCCGTGGGTAGATTTAAACACCGCCTAGACTATCTCAGCTGTTGGAGCTTCTCATCGCAATTATTTTAGAGAACGACTCTTTAAGATAATATTGCTGGCCACTCAAGCTTTGAGGGTCATCTATTTTTAAAAAGTTATTTTTAAATTTAAAATGATGTGCCTTAAACCACAGGGTCCTGTATAGTCTACTTAAAAAGTTAGATGGGTATGCATTGACAGTCGTTAGGCCGAAAGGGCTGACATCTGGCTGAACCGATTTTTGCTAGTTCTTGGTTTGCCACATACGCCAGGGGGGGTTCCTAAAGCTGCCTTTTTTTTTTTTTTTCTTTTTTCGTCCTCCTTGGGCATGGACATTTTAACTCTTGACACTCCAAAGGAGTGCTGTTCCATTCTAGTCATTTGGGTGTTTGTTGAAATCCTTGAATTTAAACCGAAAGACTATCTGATCACTTCATTGCCTCATCACTGAGTGTCTCATATACTTGTGGTATAGATGGTCAAATTGTGCTTTGTCCTGCTTTTTAATTTTTCTTGCTTTGGACAGTGGACCCGCTATTCATTTCCTGATCTTCTCAATGTTGTCTTTAATTCATGTGCAAGAGTTTGTTACATAGTTGTGGCCAGGAGTGGAATTCTGTACCTCACAGTAAACTTTAAACTGCCGTCTGAAGTTTTAAGGTGAACACGCCTGTTTCCTTTTTACTTAGAATGCCCATGTACGTAATTCTAAGAGCAGTGAGTGAGGGGGAAATCCTGTGTATGATGTGGAAATGTGCTAAGTGAATTTAAGCAGCTTTCTTGGCACAAATGAATTAAGGAAATACTAAGAAATCTTAAGTCCCTGTTGCTGGCTTGTCAGCTTTGGTACCTTGAGATCTTCAGAGGAAGTTTGGTTCCCTATTAGGTGAATGATATAAAGGTACTTTATGATTTCTATATGGACATAAAAGACTCTGTTTTAAAAACTACAAATGCCTCATTTATACTCTGCTCCTCCAAGGATTTCTCAAAGTCAAGAATAATTATAAGTCTACAATCTTGGCACAACCTCTGATCCTATTTCATGAGTAAATAGTACCGAGAGACAGAGAGGCTTTATTTGGGTGTATCTTTTGGCCCCAAAGATCTGCTTTAATTCCTTAATTGCTGGCCCTTTAATTCCTTAGGGTGCCTGGTAGGAAGACCTATTGGGCAACACAGACCCCTGGAGAGCCCATTGACCAAAGGATGTCGGAAAAGCAAGCTTTGCAATCTGCTGCTTGAGGATTTTACCCAGCAGTCTGTGGGGGCTGTGACAATTCATGACTGTGAAGAGATGTGATTGAGACGGGTTCCTTTTCTTCTTAACAGTTGAGCCCCATATGGGGGTTGGCAGGCAGCAGAGAGGGCCATTTCAAGGTGTTCGAGTGAAGAACTCGGTGAAGGAACTCCTCCTGCATATCCGAAGTAACAAACAGAGGACTTCTGGCCAGTCAGTGGATGAGTTTAAGGTGGTGGCCTCTGCTCTTTGTTTTGTTCGGGTGGGAGGCTAGTCGTTCACGGTTATTTTATTTTAGCAAACCTCCATCCAGTAACTCACTTGCAGTGACTGAGATCACAGGACAGACTGGCTGTGTTTTATTTGCTGCATTCCTTGCACTTGGCTCAGTGCCGGGTGTGTAAGGGAAATTTAAATGGGAGAACAAATGAAAACAGTTTAGGGACAAGGAGATTCATAGGATTCAGTCAAAGTGGAACATTTCGATTACAGAGGAAAGAATCAGATGCAAAGAATATTATTTATTTCACTGTGACCAGGATTGAATAGGCTGGAAGTGAAAATGGTGACAGAGAGAGAGAGAGACACAGAGAAAGAGAGGACACAGAGGTAAATCTTTCCTGAGAAGCCATTTTGCGTATACTCAATTATAATCTTTTTCCCTTGTAGACACAGAGCACGAACATTGAGCAACTCACCGGTAAGAGCTCCTTCTATTCATAAATTTATTGGTCTCTTTAGAGTGAAATTACTTAGTGTGGCGCTAGGTGGAGTTTGAAAGTTGGAATGATCACAGATTGTATATTCTTTCCTTGGGCACAGGATTGAATGCAGTATCTGCAGTGGGGAAAAGGAAGGGGACCGATGCTCTGCCTGATGGACCAGTTTGCAAAAGGCCAGCTGTGTTGCCTACTCACTTTGTGGTAAGCATCTCACTATTTTCCTTTGAACACTGTGGAACCATTTCTGGGATAGTGTTGCTATCAACACAGAACATTTTTTTGGTGCTTGGGATTGAAGCCTAGCATGTAACCTATTGCTGAGTCTACCCTGTAGCTCTTGGAGTTCTTTTCAAGGAAGTGATTGTGAAAGTTGTTTTTTCCTTCTTTCCAGACATCATCTCAAACACCTGCAGTTGGGGAGAGCATGGAAGATGTTTGTCACAATGAATCCAAGCTGGAGAGTCGTGCTGCTCTGCTTCAGAACATTATAAACATTAAGAACGAGTGCAGCGCTGTTTCACTGAACACTGTCCAGGTTAGCTGGATGAGCCCCGTGGTACCACAGAACTCCCCAAGAGACCAATGCCAGGACTTCCATGGAGGGCAGGTCTTCTCTCCACCTCAGAAATACCAACCATTCCAAGTCAGTGGCTCTCCACAAATGATGGACCAGGCTTCTATGTACCCGTATACACCACAAACCCAGAACATGCAGCAGCTACTGCCACCGCCGCCGCAGCAGCAACAGAACTATCCACACAACCCAGCTCTGCAGTTCAGTCCTTATTCCCAAACGTCCCAGTCTCCGAAGTATGAATCAAACCTCTTTGATAATCAAGATCCACAGTTCTGCGCGGGCCAAAGTTTTGTGTCTCTTCTGAGTGGCCAAGGGGAATCTGAGAATGTTGCTGTCCCCGTTCAAGCTGCCCCCAGGGTCCCACTGCAAAATGAGTCTCATCTGCAGAACTTCAGCCTGATGCCAAATAATGCCTGTGAGGCAGTTGGGGTGCACGATGCTGGCTCGCCCTCTTTGGGCGCTTCCCCGTCACTCCAGAACATCCTGGGAAGCCCAATGAACACCACACAGCTAGGGAAGTCGTTTTTTCAGTGGCAGGTAGAGCAGGAAGAAAGCAAATTGGCAAATATTTCCCAAGACCAGTTTCTCTCCAGGGATGCAGATGGCGACACGTGAGTATCCTTTTTTTCTTGTGTACTTTCCCAGTTGAACCTTTGTGCTTGGCACAGTGATAATTCATATTTCGAGAAAGAATGTTCCTTTTTATCTTCTTGAAAGAAAGCCTTCTTGTCCTAAATTAAAAATATGTGTTTTCTGTGAATAACCTGTTATGAAGACTAATGCAGATGATATCTTTAGAGCAGAAATAAAATAATTAGGTCGTGACTAGCCACCAATTAGGAGTTGGTCTGTAGGCTGGATCCTCCTCTGTCCTGATGTCTTTATAGCTCTGGGCATGTTACTTCAAATCTCTACGCCTCTGTTTCTTTACACATACAATAGTAGTGTTTCTGTCCTAGAATTTTTATTAGCATTAAAGATAAGGTCTTCAGTGCTCAGCAAGGCGTTCAGTACTCCTCCTCATCTGTATTCTGCTGCAGTTCAGATGAGAGTACCAACATGTCGGAAAAGCCAGATTTTCCTCCTCTGTGGTGTCTCATCTGAGTGTATCAGTACATCAGAAAGAGGGTGGTAGGCGTTGTTTTCTCTGGCCAGTTTAATGGCGTCAGAAGAAACAATCTCTTTCTTTTCCTTGCCTCTTCACCAGGTTTCTCCACATTGCTGTTGCCCAGGGGAGACGAGCCCTTTCCTATGTCCTTGCAAGAAAGATGAATGCCCTCCGCATGTTGGACGTCAAGGAGCACAATGGGCAGGTGAGGCTGTTGGCGTGGCTAAGCTGGGCCGGGGCTGAAGTGAGTGGCAGCCGGTCTCCCGTGGAGACTGTTTAAGAGCCCCAGCTCAAGGGACTTCAGTTAATATTAACTTCGAGATGTTGACTTTTTGCCACCATTAGCCTTGAAGTTATTAATGTGAACTTTGCAGTTGTTTGACCAAAGATTGTGTGTAATGAAGCCGCACCCTGAGCTTATTTTAGTTTCCTCGTCTCGCTGTATTTGGTTGCTTATTAATAGGATCCATTTTCCTTCCACGGATATTCCTTCTTGGCCCTCATTTAGGTTCATGTTCCCTATTAGGTAGCATTACAGGTTTAAAACACATCTTTCTTCTCTGAATGTCCACAGAGTGCCTTCCAGGTGGCTGTCGCTGCTAATCAGCACCTCATTGTGCAAGATCTGGTGAACCTTGGAGCCCAGGTGAACACCACCGACTGCTGGGGAAGAACACCTCTGCACGTGTGTGCGGAGAAGGGCCACTCCCAGGTGCTCCAGGTAAGCAGGCTTCTGTCACCACAGTGCCGAGGCTGTTAACTGCGTTGGGGATACACGGGGCTTGGATGTAAGAGGTTGCGTGTGTAGGCTGCTTGCTAAAATAATCTGTGTTTAGTTTGATTTCTTAATTTCTTAGCATAGTAATGAATGGCTATTTGTACATTACCGTTGGATAACAGGTGTGTATTTTAAACAATTGCAGGCAATCCAGAAGGGAGCAGAGAGGAGCAATCAGTTTGTGGATCTTGAGGCGACGAACTATGATGGTAAGCAGCTGATACTCCATTGGATAAAGAACCACAGGAAGAGTGGGGGCCATGAATTCTAAGCATCTTAAGTGTCAGACTAAGAAAGAGAAGGCAAGTAGAGCTAAATGTTTTACAGGTAAAATTGGCATTTAAAAATTAAAAATTGGCCTAGGTACATACGGATTGCCTTACTAGGTTTTATGGAGACTGTTTCTAAGTGAACTGAGGAACCACCCTAAGGGTAGTTATGGTGGCCGAGAGCTTTGATGGGATGTTTCACGTCTGTTGTACCCTTTTCCGTAGGCTTGACTCCCCTCCATTGTGCCGTTGTGGCTCACAACGCTGTGGTACATGAGCTGCAGAGGAATCAACAGCCTCATTCGCCTGAAGTGCAGGACCTCTTACTGAAGAATAAGAGTCTGGTGGACACCATTAAGTGTCTGATTCATATGGGAGCAGCAGTGGAGGCGAAGGTAACCTCACCTTAGAGGTTAGAGATGGGTGGGGAGAAAAGTGGGTGTGGCCGAGGCCTGGCTTGCAAGCACAGATTAAAAATACTTCCTCCCCTCGCCTTATTTTTAAATGGGTGGAGGGAGTAGCTTTACATGAGTGTTTAAGAAGCTTAGCTTTGAAAAGATCCTTTAATCCACTTTCTTGATTTCTTTTTAATTCGTGAGTCATCCAAGCAAACAAAACTATTTAGTTGGGAGGTAAATTAGTCTTTGTTTAAAAGTGAAAAGAAGCTGGGAATTGCTGTTGCTTTGGCTTCCATTTTCATGTACTGACAATAAAAACGGTGCTTTTTGGAATGATTTTTTTTTCTTTTTTGTGGGATCTGGAACTTAACTTTTTAAATTTTAATTCTTTGAAAATGTTTTTTGTTAGATTTTGGTTTGCGTTGTGCATGCATGTCTAAGGGTCCATGTGGAGGTCAGAGGTTAACCCACAGGGGTTGGTTCGCTCCTTCCATTGTGAGTTTCAGGCACTCAGCTCGGCTACTTAGGATTGGCAGCATTCACCTTACCCCCTAAGCCATTTCACTGGCCCCATGTTGAATGGGAAAATATTCCTTTTAAATGTGGATATTATCTGTTGATGATTTTCTGTGTCCTTTAACATGTTGTTAAATGGGATACAGATGCCCACGTGGATACAGGTCCGTGTGGAGCTGGCTATGTTCTCCCAATATAGCAATACACGGTGGCTGCCAAGTCTGGAAACAGGAACACACAATCAGTGGACTTTGATATAACATAAGAGAGTAATGCTTTACATCTCTACGCTTTAATGGCTGCTCTGCATGTGAGTGGGATGTGATGAGAATCAAGTGGTAAATTAACCGGGAGTACAAGAGGAATAGGAGCTTCCATGTAACCCGGGTCCAGGAAGACTCTGGAGAGAAGGACACACCTGGAGTCATCTTTAAAGCTGCTTTAGACATTTGAGAGAGGGCCAGAGCATGTAGCAGAACTACAGTTATGAAGTAACCAACTAAAATAATTTTCTCTTCGCCACCATGTGTAGTCCTGAATGAAGGGGTTGGCAGCGTTAGGAAGACTGAGAACCACTGCACTGAAGGTTGGCAGCTGGATTCTCACTCCTTGCCTTTCTTGCCTTCTCCAGGATCGTAAAAGTGGCCGCACAGCCCTGCATTTGGCAGCGGAAGAAGCAAATTTGGAACTCATTCGCTTCTTTTTGGAGTTGCCCAGTTGCCTGTCTTTTGTGAACGCAAAGGTAATTTTAGAGAACCTCAGTGCTGCTGCTCGCGTTGTAATGACCTTCCCACCTTCAGGCTTGTGAGCTCCCTTCAGGGAATTTCCCCCTTCCTTATGTGTGCCATTTTGTTGATGTGTTTTCAGGCTTACAATGGAAACACTGCCCTCCATGTTGCGGCCAGCCTGCAGTATCGGGTGACACAGTTGGATGCAGTCCGTCTGCTGATGAGGAAGGGAGCAGACCCGAGTATTCGGAACTTGGAGAATGAGCAGCCCGTACATTTGGTTCCCGACGGCCCGGTGGGAGAACAGGTGAGGGCCACAGGAGGGCCCTTTGGTCTGAAATCTAGAGGGGGGAGGGGCAAAGACCAGCTGATGCTCTGCAGGTGGGCTGCTCAGTGTAGACTCTTTGAAGTAGTGCAGGCACATCCTGTAAAGGCTTACTTAGTGAATATCAGCTTCTATAAATCTGTCTACTAACCGATTCTCCATAAAGATGGAAAAGTACCTAGCATATGTTAAAGTTGTGCTGTGCTTATTAAGGGTGGTTATGTTTTATCTTCAAGGGTTGCATAGCTCCACATGAGTCACCTCTTTCTCCATAAGATCTTACTCTTTTAGGAAATTATTTTTATGGACTTCTTTTCCCAGAGGGAATTAGGGCTGTTGGTAGCTGTGGGTAGATGATTAATATACTATTAATTATAAATTAATTTATTCAGGTTAGCTTTTTCTTTGACTCCTAGGTGTCATTAGAGCTAAAATGTTGTAGTAACTTGTCTGCAGAGTTCTTTGGAACCAGATAGTTTGTGGCAGTTGTCACATGTATTTTACCATTTAAAAGTTACAAAAACTTCTCAGTGAGGTTTAACTGAGAAAATGATATGTGGAAAGGGCAGGAACTGCGATTAGCTGGTAGGTGGAGGTCTCCAGCCCAGCGTTTGCTGCTTTGCTGTGGTGTAGTTTCATACATCAGTGCTCTGGGGTGTTCCGGGAGTATGAGACTCTTAGGGCTGTCATCTTTCCCTCTGTCATGGAGAGGGGCTTCTCCTTCCTTCACTGCCAGGCTAATCCACTGGACAGGCTTCCTTTCCAGTGTAAGCAGCCACCACAGTCTTCTCTACGTTATTGCTTCTAATCTGTGGTGGGCTGAGAGCTAGATACCACAATTTGTCCAACCAGAATACAAAATCCGTCACTCTAGATGACTGTGGGGGCTTTCCTGGGCCTGAAGAGTGACACACAGTTGCTTTAATATGTGGGTATTCTGGCCACTGTTTTGACTTGGAAGTCATTGAGATGCACTTGAGTGTGTACAATGGGGATTTTGCATTCTTGATGCTGGATGTTGGCTGGCTTCGCGATACACGAGATAGTCTTCTGTACCGCAGTGACTGCCCTAGTGGTAAAGATTAGCAGGAGGATACAGACCTATTTCAGTTGCTGATTTTCAGTTTTAATGGAGTTGATTTACTGTCTTGCACTCAACAGTCATTACAGGAAATGTGAAATAAGCTGTGAAAGTTGTAGTGTTAAAACTCTTGGGGCTGCTGAGCTGACTGAGCTACACTTATAAGTTAGGGGTGCTGTAGAAGGTTTATGAGAGGACTGAAACCCTGGAGGGAAGTGTGCCACTTTGATCATTAGAGACGAACTTCACAATTCATTTCTCTTCCAGATCCGGCGTATCCTGAAGGGGAAGTCCATTCAGCAGCGAGCACCACCATACTAGCTCCATGGCTTGGAGCCTGGTCAGCAACACTCACTGTCAGTTAGGCAGTCCTGATGTATCTGTACATAGACCATTTGCCCTGTACTGGCAAATGTAAGTTGTTTCTATGAAACAAACACATTTAGTTCACTATTATATAGTGGGTTATATTAAAAGAAAAGGAGAAAAATATCTAATTTTCTTGGCAGATTTGCATATTTCATGCCCAGGTATCTGGGATCTACACATCTCAATTCATCTGAATGGTAAAATTGCCTTCAACAAGCAGTAGCTTTGGGGGTAGAAAAAGACTCATGGGAAGAGGCTTGATTTGTGGCATAAAGCATTGCTCATGTAGCTATTGCCAGTTTCCAATTAGGTGGACTTGAAAACACAGGAAGAAAATTGAAAGCGTTTGAAAGGGGACAAAAAATGTGGATGTCCTGTCGATGCCTGTTTGGTCTAATGCAGGCGCTGGTGGTTAATACTCTCACTCTTTCACTAGGTGAGAGAGTTCTCTGTAGTTAGGACGTGATCTCTGAAGCTGTATATAACTGTTATTTTTACCTTTAAAATGTTGTACATGTTTGATTGTTAACACGGACATTTGAAATGTGTGAAACAATAAAATAGAAGAGCTAGTGAATTGTTACCACTTAAACAAATTATGCACAATTAAAGCAGCTTTTATTGCGTAATTGCCCAACTATAGTTTTTGAAGATGAAGCAAAAGGAGAAGTGTGTCCCAAAGTTGCTATGTTTGGTTTGCAAGTGGGCTTCTCCAGCAGTGGAGAGAGACACATCTGTAGGTTGTTGCATGTTCTTGAAGAGACCCTTTTTATGAATCACCTCTTAGAATTTGTGATTTACATAGAGTTGTTGAAGTTTCTGTTTGTCCTTAATAGAAATTACAAAAATTCATTATTGTTTCCTGTTGTCAAATAGTAATAATATGCTGTGGTGTTTATACTAGTCATAAAAATTTTTTTGATTTTTAATGTTAATTTTTTTGATATTATTTGCTTACATTTGATATGCCTGAGAAGAATATATTTAGCTTTGATTGTGCGCTGATTCTTTGTAATAAATATGACCCATTTAAAATGATATCTTTTAATTGACTGGTCTTTCTTTTATGGCTAAGTACTCATGTTCTTTTTTAAAAGATGCCCTTTGGATTAAATCGTTCATATTGTTTGATTCAGCATGTCTTATGAACAGAAGTTAGATATAGCCCCTTGGCATTTCTAAGGTGGAATGAACCTAGTGCACTTTCTGACAAAATTCATAGTTTTAAACGAACATCAATAAATTCATGTTGTCTAAGATGCATTTTTCCCCTAGTGTGTTATTTGTGTGTGTAGGTTGAAAAGTACGGGTTTTTGTTTTGTTTTTTCCACTCCTGAAGATTGATTTTAGGGCCTTATGCCCTTTATCCAATGAGCTCTATTCCCAGCCCACGTAACATATTAATGGAAAACACTATATATCTTTAAATTACTTACTTTTTGATTCTTTTTTTATTTTTTGAGAACATGTGTCCTGAAGTTATATGCCTTTTAACATCAAAAATGGCTTGCTGTGTTCATGAGTGGAAGTTTAAGTTCTGAGAATATGAATTTTAATAGTATATACTGTTGAGTACTCAATTTCTGTGATAAATGAGCAGATCAGTGAACACAGGAAACACAGTGTGGGCATTAGTAGGGTCCTCCTAAGAGGGATATCAACCTCAAAACAGTACCAAGTGGGATGGCTTCCCTTTCCCAACATTACAATTGCTGCACATGTATCCTAGTTCTTAGAGTTCTCTTGAGCACCCGGGGAAAGCCATGGATCCTTTCCTAAAAAATGTACATGAGTGTATGTTGTTCAGGACTGCCCTCCAATCCAAACTGCCACCATCTTCATGGGTTCAGCTAGGGCCATTTGTGATTAAAGATGGTTGCAGCCGAGCTTATTGACTGTTGGTCGTCCCTCATGGAAGGAGGTCCACATGACTATCCAGTTATTCCTTCCAACTAGTTGGATTTCTGCCCTAATTTCATGTGGCTGCAGGGTCTGGGGAAGGGGCTCATGCATTAGGTTGGGGGTGATGGGGGAAAGGGTTCTGTTTGTGTAGTCATGGGCAATTCATGCCAGGTATATATATTTTTTGGTGTGACTGATTTGGGTTTACCAATGGTCCTGACAATAATTCCTTACTCAGTATGTACACCTTGTTGGATCCACATGGGGAGCTTAGGTGGATGTTGCTTAGTCCCTTCCCAGAGTGAAAATTTTCAAAACAGCACATATACAGTGTTGTATGCAGTATCAGGGCTTCATAGCCCCAGAAGACCATGACTCTCTAGTGCACATTCTCTTTTAGATAGACTGGCAATATTCTCAAACCCCACCGAGAAAGCCTCTGATGTGCTAGGGGCTTAGCAGGGAGGGAATACCGTGGTGGGTGATATCTGCCACAAGGGTATGGAAGCCAAGACCATGTGCTCATTGCTTAGCATGTGGTCCATGGTAGGAGATCATAAAATATTAGTTAAATGAGTGAATGAGTACAAGCCAGCTGTGGTTAGAGCCACTGGCTATGTGAGGAGTTAGTACTGTGAACAGGATTCACTATTAGTGAATTCACATGTGATATATTTAGGTATGTAATTTTGCATCAATCAAGGGGCCTAGTTGGACTCTTAAAATTATTTTGTGTATGAGTATGTCTCTCTCTGCAAGCAACAGTAGTTTGGATATAGTCTACAGAATCCCCACAAGTCAGACACCAACTTTTCCAGCTTTGTTAGTCAAATAAGTAACATTTAATGTCAGGAGTGGAGAATTTTCTCAAACTCCTCTAGCTTTTAGAAAATAGGGACTTCTTAAACATGGCATCAATGGTTTCCATTTTCCCAATAGCATCAGATACTCTATTATTGGATAGAGTATTATCAGTTACTTTGTATTGAAAGTGACCTCAGGGAGAAATCAACTTCTGGCTCTGACGTAGTTGAGGTCAGTATACAAAGTTTGAGCTAACTTCGAACTGTCGCTGGGGTTCTGGTTTTCATGCTCTAGTCCAGGCTTAGCTGTTGAGAGAAGGGAAAGCATGACTGTCTCATCACTGAAGCCCCTGTGCCTTGCACAGTATTGGACACACAGCAAATATTCAGCAACTGTATATATATATTTTAATTGAACCTTTTGGCTTTTCAATGTATCTTCCCCCCTGATACAGTGTATACTTCAAAGTATATTTTATCTTTGACTGGGAACTCATGCTTTAATCCAGAATTACTTCACTTCATCCACCAGGTACAAATCCAGTTTTAAGGTTCTTAGGGCTCACAGTCCACTGTTGGGTCTGCAGCATTGTATGCATGGTGCATTTCCAGGGGCAGTGAGATATTAGATTCCTCTCAAAGCATGTCTTGTGAAATATATATATATATATATCACATCATCTCAACAGAGTTGGAGCATGAAAGTAGCTCAGTAATTATAACAAATAAAGGGGTTTAGTCTTTAACCTTCTAAAAGTAAGCCGCTTTGAGTATCATTAGTTATTTCGTTCTCTGGTTCACATATGAGTGGCCCTGCTATTTTTCATGTTGGATAACAGTAGCTAAAGTTGCCCATGGGGGAAGCAATAGGATCATAAATTAAGCACCAGTGCTGTGCTTGGAGTACTTGACTTTGTAAAGATAACAGTAAAATGGGTAGTCAATGGCAATTTGAAACATTTGGATGTGAAGTGTTAGGCATTTGGTTCTGAGTCCATGGGGCCCAAAGTCCAGTTGATGCATTTTGTTTTCATTGAGTGCCAGTTTCTGCCTATTGTTCTGCAAATAAAGACTACGGCAGCTTTGGGAGCTGTTTAAGTTGGATCTAGCATGTGTTTCCTGTTGGAACATCAGATTAGCAATGAGTAGGCTTGACGGTGGAGACACATGCCGATTGGGAAACAATACTAGATTCCTTAGCTTAATTGATTCAATCCGCAAGTTTGACAGCCTTATTTCTAATCAGCTCGTACTATCTCAGTCTCATAGCCTGCCTGTCATTTGCTGCTGTCCCTCCTGTACAGGTTTACTTTCAAGCGTTTGCATCCGTGTGGGATGTCACAGATGACTTCCATCAGTGCTGGTGGTTTTTCTCTGCCAGCACTGCTCATTCGTTACTGAGGACCCTGTTCACGGGAAGTTGACTTTCACAACTGTTTTTCTATCTGGAAAAACTTTTAAAAAGATAAAAATTTGAGCTTGACAAGTTCTGATAAGATACAATATACTATATATGGGTTGATTTAAAGGAAAACAGATCTCTTTAGGGCTCTAAAATATACCCAATAAAATTGCATGTTAAACCAGATTGCTCTTCAAACAGCCCCTTTAAATTTTATGGGGAACTGTCAAGTTTGTTTATATGGTATAGTAAAGATCTATACAGAGGAATTCAAGTATACATAATTTTACTTTTCATGTATATTCTAGCTATACGAAGAATAAAATGTAGTATGTTTAATACAAAGGTTTTTAAATAGTTGACAAATTTCTCTTTTATGGCATTTCTATTTTCCAAGATATGTAAATTTTATTTTTCTTTTAACAGAAGTTATATAGAATCTATTACAAAAGGCACATTATCTTTGAATTAATTTTTGTTTCTAGTTTTTGCTTGTCATTACTGCATTCCAAAGCTTTTATGTTTTCTGAATTGCCACAGTAGATTTTTTTATTTTTTGTTTGTTTTTTTGTATGTGACTTGAGTGTGTGTAAATGTGCTGTGTGTGTGTTTGTTTATGAGTGTGTTTGTGTGTGTGTGCTCAAGGTTGACATTTTCCTTGATTGCTTTCTGCTTTATCAATTGAGGCAAAAGTTTTCCCTAGTTGTAGGAGAAGAGGATGTCAGATCTATTTGAAGCCTGAGAAGGATTTCGTGCTCAATTACTGGCTTGGAGATGGAGGAAAGGGCCTTGTGCTATGGAACATAGGTAGTACCGCTAAGTCCAGAAAGCAATAGGGTCTCAGTCTTCTACACACAAAGAACCAAATTCTGTCAATAACTGAATAAGCTTGGAAGCAAATTCCTCCCCCAAGCCCAAGTAACACTGGAGTGCCACTTTCACATTCCAGGCAGATAATGTAACCAAGTTCATCCAGATTTGCTCAACTTGAATTTAAACACAATTGGCATTTTAAGGTGCTAAAGTTGGAAGAATGGTATTCAGAAAAAGAAAAACAAATACACCAAAGAGGTAACACAGCATCTGAACTTAGTGTGAGTTTGTCATTCTTGCTAGTCTAAGACTCCAAAGGAGCAAGTGGGCTCATCGCACAGGCTAGCAGATTTGTTTATGACACTTCACTGTTGTCCATCAGTTTCCCATAGCAGATAGGAATAACTCAAAGGAAAGGGAAGTCTAGGTATTGCCAGTGTTTCTAAAACAAAGTGTGTAAGAGCTTCCTGTGACCACCAGTACCATCAGCTTATTGGTCTGACAATTTGCTTGTGTTATCAGGATGGAGCAGATAGAGAGGTATCAGATTTTTGACTTACTTATAAAAAATTACAGATACTGATTTCAGGAACTGGTCTTTTTCAAAAATATTTTTCAATTTTATTTTCTTTACAAAAGTGATGCAATTTTAATTTATTTCTTTTTTAATATTAGTTACAGTTTATTAACTTTGTATCCCTGCTGTATCCTGCTCCCTCATTCTCTCTCAATCCTATCCTCCCTCCCTCATCTCCTCTCTGCCCCTTTCCAAGTCCACTGATGGGGAGGTCCTCCTCCCCTTTCGTCTGACCCTGGTTTATCAGGTATATTTAGGACTGGCTGCAAAGTCCTCCTCTGTGTCCTGGCAGGGCTGCTCCTCCCTTGGGGGAAGGAGGGGAGGTCAAAGAGCCCGCCATTGAGTTCATGTCAGAAATAGTCCCTGTTCCCCTTACTGGGGTACCCACTTGGATAATGAGCTACCATGGGCCACATCTGAGTAGAGGTTCTAGGTTATATCCATACATGGTCCTTGGTTGGAGAAACAATCTCATAAAAGATCCCTGTGACACACTAAACCGCTTAGAAGACAAAGTGGGGAAGACCCTAGAACTCATTGGCACAGGAGACTACTTCCTGAATAGAACACCAACAGCTCAGGCTCTAAGATCAACAATCAATAAATGGGACCTCATGAAGCTGAAAAGCTTCTGTAAAACAAAAGACACTGTCATCAAAACAAAATGACAGCCTACAGACTGGGAAAGAATCATTACCAATCCTACTTCTGACAGAGGGCTAATATCCAGTATATATAAAGAACTCAAGAA
>CM053753.1:72191275-72223266 GCA_028658305.1 Pachyuromys duprasi | reverse complement strand
GGGGCGGGGAGGAGATGAGGGAGGGATGGGGAGAGTGGAAGGGAATGAGGGAGGGGGCTATGCTTGGGATGCAAAGTACCTAACCTGTGATTAATATAAAAATAAATAAATTACATTAAAAAAATAAAAGACCCCTGTGCTCAGACATATTTGGTCCTTGTGGAGCTCCTGTCCTCTCCAAATCATATTAACCCCCTTCCTTCTTATGATTCCCTGCACTATGCCCAAGGTTTGGTTATGAGTCTCAGTATCTGCTTTGATACACTGCTAGGTAGAGTCTTTCAGAGGCCCTCTGTGGTACGCTCCTGTCCTGTTACTTGTTTTCTTCTTCATCCAATGTCCATCCCATTTGTCTTTCTAAGTGAGGATTGATCCTCTTACCCCAGCTCCTCTTTCTTGTTTATCTTCTTTAGGTGTATAGATTTCAGTATGTTTATCCTATCTTATATGTCTATAAGTGAGTATATTCCATGTGTGTCTTTCTGCTTTTGGGATACTTCACTCAGGATGATCACTTCTAGGTTCTACCATTTGCCTACAAATTTCATGATTTCCTCCTTTTTAATTACTGAGTAGTATTCCATTGTGTAAAAGTACCATCATTTCTGTATCCATTCCTCAACTGAGGGACATCTGGGTTGTCTTCAGGTTCTGGTTATTAGGAATAAAGCTGCTATGAACATGAGCAAATGTCCTTATTGTGTACTTGAGCCTCTTTTGGCTATATGCCTAGGAGTGGTATAGCTGGATCTTGAGGTAGCAGTATTCCTAATTGTCTGAGAAAGTGCCAGATTGCTTTCCAAAGTGGTTTTATAAGTTTGCATTCCCACCAGCAATGGAGGAGGGTTCCCCTTTCTCCACAACCTCTCCAGCATGTGTTGTCGCTTGAGATTTTGATCTCAGCCATTCTGATGGGTGTTAGGTGAAATCTCAGGGTTGTTTTGATTTGCATCTCTCTGATGGCTAAGGACAGGAACCAGTTTAAAAAAATGGTTGCTCAGAGTTCTTAGAAAGATGAGAATTGCAGTTACAGCCTTCTGCCACCTAAAATCAGAAATGATGGGCATTTCTACAGCTATGAATATATAATGTAAAGTGGCTAGACATTCATGTGGAGTGCCTGGGTGTATTTCATAATGAAATTATTTCTTATAAAATTTATTTCTGAATGAGTCATCATAGACTTATGATGAAGGTAAGGCTTCCAATTTAAAGGGATGAATGTCCTTTAAAAATCAACTTAAAAAAATATTTTGGAGTGGGGGAGGAATTTCAAACATAAGTACTGTAGTTACATTGTTTAATCTCTTGCTCTCTCCGACTCCTTCCTTGTTCCCCCTCTGTCTTCTATAACTGTTATTCAGAAATGAATATATGTATTATTGTTTTTTGCATATATATCTGTATATCTTTATCAGAAAATGGCCTTATGATTGAATAAAATCAACTTTATGATATAATAATTCCTATGCATCTGCATCTCAATTGCACAGTTCAATAATGTGTGTATCCAGGTAATCACCACTCAAGTCAAGAGAGAACACATTTCCACCTCCCCAGAGAGTCACCTCCCCTCCCCTTTTGCCATCAGCCCCTCCACACAGTGGTCAAGATGATTATTAATCTGTCACTACAAGTTGGCTTTGCCTCTTCTAGTCCTTCCTGGAAATGACATCACAGGATTCAGTGTCTCTCACCCTGGTGTTTTTCAGAGCCATCAGCATTGATGCATTTATTGGCAGTACATTTTTATTGTTGACTAGTGTGTATATAGCAGTCTGTTTGTCATTCATCTATTAATGGCTGTCTTAGGGTTTTATTGCTGTAAAGAGGCACCATGACCATGACAACTCTTATAAAGGAAAGTATTTAATTGGGGCTGGCTTACAGTTTAGTTTGTTATCTCATCATGGCAAGAAGCATGGTGGCATGAAGGCAGCCAAGGTGCTGGAGATGTAGCCAAGAGTTCTACATCTGGATCTGCAGACAGCAGGAAGAGAGAGAATGAGCCGCTCTGCCTGGCTTGAGCTTCTGATACCTCAAAGCCCACCCCTCGTGACATACTTCCTCCAGTAAAGCCACACCTACTCCAGCATGGCTGCACCTCCTAACCATTCTACCCTCTACAGGCTTATAGAGGCCATTCTTATTCAAACCACCACAGTGGTCATTTAGGTTTCTTTTTCTTTTTCTAGAGCAGACCTTACTCTAGAGCAGGGTTTCTCATCTTTTCTGGTATATCTCAGTTAGGGGATTAGTGTGTGAAGGAATTGATGACAAGGTCTGGCCACTCAAGTCCAGAAGCAATGCTTGATGCTCTTGCTTTTTCTTTTTTTATTTTCTTTGTAGTTATAACAAGCCTCAGGATGTTTTGCCATGAGCATGCTTATCTTAGACCTGAGCCAAGAATTTGTAAAAAAAAAAAATACTTCCACACCATTTTGGGGACATGCTCTTCTCCCGACTTTTATATAAAACATCCTTCCTTCCCAGTCTCTTGAACCGTAGACTCTGACTGCCTCAGATCTTATCACTGGCCTCTACCGACCTGTTTTATCAGGACCATGATGCTTGGTTTGGATTTCACCCTCCTGTGGCATATTTGGAAAATTGTGCCTAGCTAGAGATCCAGGGAAACTCTTGGAGTCACACAGTGAATTTCTGCTCTCTCAGGAATCTATGTTAAATTTCAGAGCATGCCTAAAAGCCTCATGCTCTGTCTCTAATTTTATTGTTTAGAGTTGGGGGCTAGTTCAATACTAGTTGCTATATCATATCTAGAAGTGAAATCTATGCTCTTAGAGATGAAACCACAGGACCTTGAGATACAGTTAGTATGAGTTTGGCATGAGTAAAACCTGGCTTCAATCCTATGCATATTAGATTTCATATACAGATACTAGATTCATAATCAGGAATGGATTTAACAAGGTTAGACTCCAAACTTCTGTTTGAACTGAAAAAGAAATTTCAATGTCATGAGTTCCATCTAATGTCTCCTAACACTGGCTCTATTCCTAGGAAGTTAGTATGGTAGAAGGCAGTTTCTTTGTGGTTCTCAGAACTATGTATCCAGCTTCTCTAAGAAGCTAAGAGAAAGGGTCTAATATAGCACTCATAACAATAACTTACAGTTTTAGAATTCTGTTTTAGGTACTGTTGCTAAATTTTATTTCTATTAACTCTAATAATATATTCTTCATAATATTATCCAGTTTATTACCAGTTGATTGAGAATTAAGTACTAGTCAACACCCAAACATTTACTAGTAATTACTAATTTATTTACCTATGAAGCTGAAGCGCAAATAGACAATATAATTTTCTTATGATGTCGTATAAGTTGGGTGGCAGATAAGGAAGTCTGTGGAAGGCCTTTGCCAGTGTCCATTCTAAAAGTGTTGTGTAGGCTTAAAAGGTTTTAGAAACGTAGCCCATGTGAATGTGCAAATAGTAGGTAGATCCTTGAGGGCCTGTGGGCATGTGAGGACCCCTTCCTCAGGGTATGGCATGTGAGGACCCCTTCCTCAGGGTATTTTCAAATACCAGGTAATTTTGCCTTAATCATAACCACTTAACCTTCAGTTGATTTAACATATACTGCAGAATTTTGCTTCAATCCTATCACCTCAAGGAAGCTTGTTATGTGCTTTCATAATAGGTTGCTATTTATTTTTTCAATTACACTTATAAATCAAACTAATATACATATTTATTTACTAGATGACTTTTCTTACGGACCACAAGCTTCATTAGACCTCGTGGGAAGGCACAGTGTCTGGGATGGAGTACTTAGTATTTGCTAAGTGGATGAATAGTCGGTTCTTACTCTTCTCAGCTTCCTATAGGCTCAGTGAACCTCTGATGGTTTTCTTTTTTTTTTTTCTATTAAAAATCATACATTCAGCAAAATTTATTTCAACAAAATTATGTAGATTATATAGCCACTATCACACCACACCACCACTGTATCACGATATTTTCCCACCACAATTTCCCTCTTGTTAACTATTTTTGGTCAAAATCTATGCACCCAGCCTTTATTCAACAAATCACTGGGACCTGGTCATTTTGCATTCGCTTGAGCTCTTGGCTCAATTTCCATTTTGGTTTCTCTGTACTGTAGATGTGCTATTGTGTAATTGCATTCTAATGTTATTAAGTGATTTGTGACAGTTAACTAATTAACAATTTATTCTGCACATGGAATCCTTTGAGCCAATGACTTGATCACTGGGAAGAAGAGGGACGTGAGATCAACCGGGTTTTTCTTGTCAGTCTGTTATTTCTCCTCTTTTATGAACTCTAGCAGGTGTATGTACCTCTTTCTGTCTCTTCACCCGAACTCGTGCCACAGGGTCTTGTGTGGGCTATGGCCTCCATAATGGCTTACCTATTTCTGATGTTTTCCCCATGTGCAGTCTCTGCATTCCACCTCCAGTGAAACATTGAAGACCTTAAGACCTCCAAAATCCCCTCATGGGCACCACTGAGCCTTGGCATTTGGCACATTCCCACTTCTTCACTGGGCCCTTGTTTACTTCTGAATCATCCGTAGGGAGCCTCACTTACTACACTGTATGATGTTCCAGTGTTCCAAAACTAGCTGACATTTCCAAAGGTGTCCTGTGTTTCTTCGGCCATCTTGAAGGCCTTTCCTCATATTATCTACCAAGGAATACCTAGTCATCATTAAAGACAGCACAGGTGACACCTCTTGCTTTCTGAAGAGCACATGGCTAATACTTCTTTTTTTTTTAAATTAATTTTTTTACCATGCTATAATCCATAAACCTGCTAAGTAACAAGGAGTGCCCAAAGGATGATGCTTGAATATCACTCAGAGGGGAAAAATAAAATAGACACCTGCTGTAGATGGAGGGAGAGAAACTGTCTGGGAGACTTCCTTCCTTTATCTCTTTTATCTCCACAGTTAAATGTCTATCCATCTGTTATTTCTAATAGCATCTCATGCTCACACACTTAACTTTCACACAGTAGAAATGATCTTTGAGCTAGGCCTGTCTCTTGTTTTTTTGAATGCCAGTGTCTAGAACAGCACCTGCCTTGTATAGGTGCTCAACAAACATTCTCACCGATTTCATTGAAATATAACTACCACATTTCCTCTTCCCTTCTCCTTTCCCTCCCGTAGCTACCATGTCCAAACTCTCAAATTTATGGCCTCTTATTCTTTAACCATTGTTGTTACATATAAATATAATGAATAAACGTACATATATTTATTTATATCTTGTTTAATCCGTTCCATATTGCCTGCTTGCATAGGGCTGACCACTTGGTATGGGATAACCAACCCAGGGGTTCACCGCTGGGGAAGATTAATTCTCCCTTCTCGGCAGTTGCTAATTGTTTGCAGCTCTTCACCTAAAGGTGGGGTCTGTGCCCATCGATGTTATGTTCCAATGAGTATTGGAATTGTTCAGGTCCTGTTTAGGCAGCCGTGCCGTGTGATGAGTTTTTACTGTACTTCCCGCTGAGCACTTTAATACGTTTTATAAACATGCTTACAGTGTATCTGGTTTTTGATGTTTTAGATTCCCATTTAGACACTAATGACCAAGTGCATATGTGCCTGCGCAGAGGCCAGAATCTGACATCAGGTGTCTTCCTCAGCCACTCTCCACTCGTTTTCTTGAGGCAGGATTTCTCCCTGATTCTGGATCTTGCTGATTTGGCTACCTCAGCTGACCAGGAAGTCCCCGTGATCTCCATGTCTCCACTTCCCCAGCACAGAGATGACAAACTTTTGTCACTATTCCTGGCTTTTTACATGGCTTCTGGAAGATTGAACTCAGGGCCTCATGCTTGCATACTAAGTTTATGAGCTGAGCTGTTTCCCCAGCTCATTCTGTTTTAATATTTTCTCTAGCCCTCTGTCAGACAGTATGCATCTATGTGTGGCTTTCCCATTTGGCATTATCTCAACCGGGCTTACCCATAGCTCTTTGCTTTTGTAAAGAAACTTGTAGTTTCTCTATGAATTTCATAGTTTGCAACTATGGAAATAAAAAAGGGAAAAGCAGGAGATGTTGAAAGTGAACATGAATTTCCCACTTGTGTCTAATTGGCTTAGAACTTCCTCTACGCTGGGGCTCGGAGTAAAATCTAAGCTATCACTCTGCTTGGGCCTAGGCGGGCTCAGCTCGCCCAGCTGGTCATGCTTTTATCTGCTGTGGTGTGTTCATAGCTTTGCCTCTTTTATGAACTCTCAGCCCTTGGGCCTCAGTGCCAAAGTGTTTGGGTTGAAGATTTTATTAATTAATTATAGTTTATTCACTTTGTATCCCAGCTGTAGCCCCCTCTCTCATTCCCTCCCAATCTAAACCTCCCTGGGTTGAAGATATTAAAGCATTTGCTGTTGAAGTGGAGATTTAATCTATCTATCTATCTATCTATCTATCTATCTATCTATCTATCTATCTATCTATCTATCTATCTATCTATCTGTTTATCTTAAATGAAAGAAAAAGTATTGAGTCTCTTCACAGTAACCATAGGTAACCATGACATTTCATTAGAGAAAACAAAGTAAAAAAAAAAATAAAACAAACACATTGGGAATTTCTTCTTCAAACCTCATCTCCCTCCAGTGTCTGGAATTTAAAATGATTTTGTGGAAAATACCCAGAAGTTCAAAGTAAAGATTTGTTGACGAGACTTACAACACAGTCCAGTCTCAAACTTGCCATCTCCCTGCTTCTGCCTCCTGAATTGAGGGATTGCAGACATGGACCTCCACACCCAGCTGAAAGGGAAGAGCTGTGGTTCTGGTCAGTGGAATGCTTACGTCAGCAGAACGTAAAGGGAGATTTTCCAGTTCACTCTGATGTTTCTCTTTGACAGCATTGCAGAATCACCTGAATTTGCATCACTAAACCTTCCTGCTATACAGTTGTTAGGCGGAAGACATGGATATATTTGGTATGGCAGTACAAATGTGATGGGAAGGAAGGATACATGATGCCCAGCTGCTAAAGGAGGTAACAAATGTGTTGTCTCGTAACCCGTTTTCAGATATGAATTGAAAGTTTGGCTCAGGTCTCCAGGAGGGAGGCTTAGTTTCACTATAGCATTTTTCTGCTATTAAGCCCTGGAGTCAGAGGTGATTAGTGGAGGGACAGAGGGGAATTATGCATTCATTTCATAGAACAGTAAGTTATGTGACATTCCTGAGACACAAGACAGAGAGAGCCTTAAACCATTCCTCAAATGTTGTTCTAATCTTGAGGAATTTGAGGAGAGGAGCACACTGAAACATCACAGCAGGCTCCAGAAACGCTTCCATGTGTTTCAGTGGTATAAATGCTATGTATGCCCCAAGGACAGGCTTTTTTTGGGGGGGAGGGGGATGTCTTCTTGAAGAACAGCTTTCATGAGATTGCAAAGAAGAATTTTCTTTTTTTAAAAAATAATTTTATTATTATTTTTTACATTTTATTTTATGTATATTGGAATGAAGGTGTCAGATTCCTTGGAACTGGGGCTACAGCCAGTTGTGAGCTACCGGGAATTGAACCCCTGTCCTTTGGAAGAGCAGCCAGTGCTCTTAACCACTGAGCCATTTCTCCATCACCCAAGAAGGACTATCTATCTCTACTGTTCTAGCTCTAGGTCTGAGGGAATTAGAAGTTGTACATTTGTACTGTTGGAATCTGGATCTCAGTGTCTCCTGAAGGCTCAGGTGTTGGTGAAGGCTTGGTCAATGGATTGTGGCCTTTCTGGGAGATGCTTCAGTTTTAGGAAGTAGGGCCTAGTTAGGGGAGGTGGGCCTCTATGGGCGTGTCCTTGAGGAGTGTATAGAGGGGTCTTTTTCTTCCTGTCTCTCTTCCCATCTCTTCTGAACTTTGAGTTGAGCAAACTTCTGGCTTTGATGTTCATCCTTGCCAGAGGTCCAGTGTCAAAAAGGCCAAGTGAGCATGGGGTAACTGTGGACCCAAATGAGTCTTTCTTCTTTTAATTTAATTTTCTGAGATGTTTTGTTACAGCAAAGGGAGCTGACTGGCATATTTAAGATAATTAGACACACTTGCCTTCAGAGTCAGAAAACTAGACAATGGTGCTAACAAATTGACTGTGCACTAGAGGAGGGAAGGGACCTTAGGGACATTGGAGTCAAGTCCCTGGAATTACTTTCATCCCTTTAAATCAAGCAGTTGTCTGGCTTCCTACTGGCGGGACAGTATTAGCCAATGCTATTCTCCCTCGATGCCATGCATGCTCACAGGGGCTGGCAAGGATCACTGATCTGCCCATGCCACCATGGAGGACATTGCTCCTGCCCCAGCTGTTCCCAGACTGAGACAGGACAATTCAAACTTTTGGACAAGTTTCTCCTTTGGGTACAACATCAATCCTGATGTAATTTCTCTTGCAGGGAAACTTTCTTTGTCCCTAAAGCCAGAGTAAGCACTGCATGTTTGTATGACTTTGGTCATGTCATTACGTCTGTCAAGGCCTTGTGTTTTCATGTGTCTGATGTTATTATCACCTGTAACTTACACAGACTGAAGAATATTTTTTTGTGGGAAGATTTCAAAACAGGGTTCCAGGCTGTCCTGAAACTGTGGTCTCAAACTCACATTTATCTGCCTGTCTCTGCCTCTCAAGTGCTGGGAATAAAGGCATTAGCTACCACAGCCTGGAGACTGAACGATAATTTAAGTGTAAAATGCTCAGTATGAAACAGATACATAATTATGCATATTTCTAGGAAGAGTAACATTTTATGACAATAGTAAAATGATTCTCCCTTGCTGATTGCATTCTTCCAAAATATTGTCAAGACTAGACCTAAGGCAGAAACACACACACACACACACACACACACACACACACACACACACACGCACACAGATGGAGAGAGAGACAGAGACAGAATTTGAAAGAGTAGGTCAAGATTGTTTAAAGATAACAACCTGAGGTGATTCTCTTTAGTGTAAGCATCCTGTTTGCACTCTGGCAAAAGCACACACAGGTATACAAATCTTCTTTGATGCTGTCCTGAGATCAGGCTCCAACAACACTCACATCCTTGGCAAACACTGTCAGAAGGAAAGCCCTTAAAAACATGTTACCACAAACTGTTGGGTTTTGTGCAAATCAGTTTTACTTCTTTTATCTCCTTCTCATGATTTTGTGCCGAACTGTCTTATCAGCTCCTCTGCCACTTCGCCCAGCCTAGCTTTCACCCTTTCTTGCCTTCCCTCTAATCCTTTCCATAACTAGGAAAGCGGTTCCCTGGATCTCCCTCATTTGTAGGTTCCCATCCCTTGCCCATTTGATCGGGAAGAGGATCCAGAGTTGGCACCGTGCCAACGTAATGTTGAAAGCAGCACCTAGGAAGCCACTTTTGTAATGGAGATTTTGGGTTCTTTGTATGTTATATAAATATGCTTTGTTTTAATCCTGAGTGTGGGATTTTTGTTGAGCTATGTTTGTCCGCACCTGTTAACTGTCACGTGTGGGACATGATCTTTGCCAGCTGGTAATGGCCTTCCACATGCTGCAGGGAGAGTGGCGTGGTCTAGGACTTTGAGAATATAAATATGAGAGCCAAGAAAGAGAAGAGGAGGTGCGCGTGGTGGCCTTCTGTGTTGGTGTGTGGTGTGAAGGGATTTGGTGAGACCAGACAAGGTGTGGTGGTTTGGAGCAGACAGATGGAGGCGAAACACTTCGAGCCCAGCAGCGTGGCGGAGACTGCTGGATGCGTCTGCACTTGATGGATTGGTATAGCGCCCTAAAAGAACCCCTTGACCCTAAACAGCCGGCAGAAGTAAAGGGGTCCAGGCCCCCTCTACCCACTAACCTTTTTTCTCTTTTCTACTTAAGGTTAGCAGATTGGTGGAAGGGAGGCAGAGGCCTAAACACGCCAAATAAAGTAGAGTTTTAAACAAGAGCGCCACGGGTGGCATTCCGCTACACCCTTTGTACTTTGATTTCTAAGGCCTGCTTTGGTTTGCTCCTTTTAACAGCTTTGTGTGGTATCCTATCTCACTTTGAGGAGGGAAGAAATTGATACTGAAAGAGGTGTCAAAGCAGACAATATCAACACACGGCATAGCCCGTCCTACATTTAACTAACCATCCACTGCATCTATCTTACAGCACTGTCTCCTTTGCAGAGAAAAATCTGATCTTGACTAGTTGTTTTTGTATCCCACACTCAAAACCATTGTGAACCTTGGTGCTGTGCATGAGGGTAGCACTTTATGGAGATTCTTGCATTTATGAGCTTCTATGTCAGGAGGATCAAAAGGGAAGTTGTCATGGTAACTAAACTGCTGATGATAAAAAAGAAGCAGGAAACCTATTGTTATGCGGAAAGAGAGAACATTTTGAACTACTAACACAAAACATAATTTGAATAGTTGTGAGCCAATAACCTACATGCATCTGCACTCTTGCTACTGAGAGGTTTCCCGAGTGCTGTTTTAGGACCTTACTCAGCAACCAGTGAGATAAAAATGGATGGAAAGAAAACCGGACTCTTCTGCCAGTTCCCTGTTGTAGTTGTGAGATGAATTTTACGCAAGAAAGTGCTATTTACAGTAGGAGGGGTGGTTTTATGTAGCTGACTGTATATAGTTTCAAGGGAAGAATACTTTGGTTGCATCTGCGGTGCTGTAACTTTAGCCTTGAACTTATTTACATTTTACAATATCCCCTAGAGGTTGGTAAATATTTTTCTCTTATGTCCTTGAAGCCCAGATATAAATAATGGTACCAATAACCTTAATAATTATAGTCTCTAAAATCCTTGCGTTTCCTTCATAGCAGTTGCTACAGTTGAAACCCAGGGTTTCAAAAAAAACACTTCATTTTATTTATTTTTTATTTATGTGTGTGTCTGTGTATAGGTATGTGCACATGGGCACAGGGGCTCATGGTGGCCAGAAGTGGGCATTGGATACCCTGGAGTTGGAATTGCAGTCAGTTGTGAGTTGCCTGACTTGGGTGCTGGACAGTATACATTCTGAACCATTGAGCTGTCTCTCTTGCACAGAAATTCATGCTTTACATTAATTGAATGGAGCTGGAGAAGCAGGGAGGGAAAGCGCAACTCTAAAGGGCTTCAGGATCAGTGTGCCTTGGTACTGGTTGGTGATGTGATCAGTAGCCATGGATTTCCTCTGTTATCTATCTATGCTACAATTGTTATGGGATTTCACACACTTTCATACACATTTTAAACTTCCCTACTGTCAATTTTCACTAGCTTGATTTTCCTTTTGACAAACACATCTGAACTTCTGTAACTCCAAATGCAGCCTGTGTCCAGTAAAGTTCTAGACTGTTTAAAGGCTTTCGACAGCTTTTTCTTTTTAATGTTTGTTTCTTTAAGTGGATTTGACTTTCAGAATAAACACCATTTCATGCCAATTGAGTAGATTATTGAACAACTCAGATTGTGGTAAAACATGCTCAATGCTGACAGAGGAGGCTTTGTTTTTTGTTGCTCTTGTTCCTTTTATAACAGGCTTCCAGAGTAGACATTAAAAAAAAAAGGGTTTCAGACACTTGCTGATTCTAGTGCCTCCTCTTTATAAAGCTCAGCCTCATATCACGGATTCTCTGTGAGATTGCTGTTACCTTTGTTATCCCAAACACCTTCACTGCTGGTATCTACCAATGATACACCATTGCTCAGGCCATTCCTTATGGTACATGTTTGCCACATTCTCAATGATTTATATTTTTTCTTTTTTTCTTCTAGAAAAGTTTTATTCATTCCTGACAAATACACACTAATTTTTATGCACTCACATAATAAGAATTCCAATATCTTCCTGATTATAAATTAATTGCTATTAACCTCCATAACATTCTGTGATTCCCTCTGCTGATCATATTGGCACTGATTTTTGGTTTAAGTGCCTTCGATTTTATAGAACTAGCATCTATCACTGGTTTGTACATGATACTCAGTATTTCTTTGTTGACCAAGAAGATTACTTCACATGGACTTACAAAGAAAATTTTGAGACATGGAAAAAGCTTTCAAGATATTTCAAAGATAATATTCCAGCAACATGGCTGCTATGATCACATCCAAAGACCTTTTAGGTCTGTGTGATCCAGCTAGAATACAAACATGCCACACACCTTTATTCCCCCTGGCTGGAATACAGGCATGCCTTTAGTGTGTAGCTTTACTCTCAAACAATGACTTCTAGTTGAGGAACAGACAAAGCAATGAATCAGAGAAAGATTTGGCAGAATAGGATATGCCCAAGTCTCATGAGAACAGTAAAGAAAAGAGAAGCTATTTAATAGAGCTCAGGGAGAGTCTGCGAGAAGAGAGTTATCACTTCAGAGTGGAGTACAGTTGAGGAGAGTTGAGGTCAGTCAGTTGACAGTCAGTGAGGAGGTCTGCTGAGAGGCAGTTCAGTTCCTGGAAGTTCAGATCAATTCAGTCAGTTCAGTTGAGTGTAACTGAGTTTGGTACAGTTCAGCTGAATGAGTGCAGTGTAGTGGAGTTTAGTTTATTCTTGAGTTTGTGGAGAGGCAATTGAAACCAGAGAACGAGAAGGACCCAGCTTGCTAGAGTTAGTTTGAGGCCAAGTATACCAATTCAGTCAGAAGCTGAGAGAAGCCAGTTTGAATCAGTCATCTTGGAAAGGAGTTTGAGCCATGACAGAGGAGTTGAACCAGCAAGCCAGAATTCAGAAAGAATTAGAAGGGGTAAGCTTATTCATCAGTAAGCCTCCGAAACCACAATTACATCTGGTGAATAAAAGATACATTTACAGTCTATACGTTATATATTCAATTTTCTTCTTTAATAAAATTCCAGGGGTCCTAGAGAGTTGGCTCAGTGGTTAAGAGCACTGGCGGTTACACTTCAGGAAGACCTGGGTTTCATTCCCAGGATTCATGGTGTGTTACAAACTTATGTAACTTTAGTCTCAGGGCTTCCAACATTCTCTTCTGGCCTTTATAAGCACCAGGAACACATGTGGTACACAGAAATAAATGTAGGCAAATCATCCATATATATGAAAATAAATAAAATTAAAATGAGCCACGCTTTTAGACACCATTTTGTGGCATATTGCATGTTCATTAGCCCTCTTATAAGATGACTTTTAAAATCCTTCCACCAAGAGGTTGGATCTCTATTTGCTACTTTGGAATCTAGATGCAGAAGTGACTGTATGTGATGAATCTTTCCAGTTTTCTTGAGATATCTTGGAACATTTACTGTTTCTGTTCAGAAGCTCAAATGACTCTGAAGAGAACCATATGAAGAGGAATTGAGGCACTTGAGTCACAGCCCTGGATAACTTCCTACTTGGCATCCAGAGCCATGAGTGTGCCATTGTGAAAGAGGATCTTCGGATGAGTTTCCTTGGTGTACCATGGAGCTGTTTTTATTAAACAAGCTCAAACTACACACATTTGAGCACATTATATGATGCTTTTAAGTCACTCATTTTGAATTATACAACCATAAATAAGCTGTCCATTTTATATATAAAGTACAGGCCACAAAATTTTAATTTATAAATCAAATGTATTATGCTATTTTCCTTGCTTCAGAGATGAGAAATGTATAGTATAGAGTTCAGGTTGATTTCAGTTGTGCTATTTCAGTTACTGTGTACATTTGTCTGGAAGGCGATAGTTAGAAGGCGAGACTTCTGGGTCTGACATGAGAAGACACCAGTTTGAGGTCTATTTCTGTAACTTACTACTAGGTAAATCTGAGCAAAAGGCATACCTTTTTGAATCTGCCTCATTTCCCTTTTAAATCTGACTAGAATTAAGAAGCCTATGTTACCCTTTCTTTTCTCCTCATTCACTCATTCATTTTTGTATTTAGTTTTTTCACTTAAGATTTATAGATTAATTGTAACAAACTGTGTAAGCTGTCAGAAGATAAAGATATGATATTAATTTTCTTCATTCAGTTCATAGTTTATTAGAGAAATTAATGTATAATGAATTTATTGCAAAACAGCTCAATAAATACTATCTTATGAATAAGCACAAGGTTGCATTGTGATGAAAGGAGAAGGGGATCTATCAGCACGGCCTCTGGGTAATAGGGGATAGTTTACAGAATGGGAGACATCAGATCTACGTCTCAAAAGGTGAATAAGCATCTACAGGTGGATAGAGATCAGCAAGGTGTTCCAGAACTGGAGAGATATACAGAGATACAAGCACATCAGAAAGCATGTATCTGCAGCTGACTATAAAAAGTAGAAATCTTGAGAGTGATAAGCAAGACTGTAGGCAGCCAAAAACAGCTTTTGGAGTTGCAAAGGATTTTGGATCTTGTGTATACTGGTAAAGGGAACCACCAAAGTGATTAGATCATACAGGTGATGGGCTTGAAATTTAGAAAGCATCGGAGCACTAGTGAATAGACTTTGCAGAGGGAGTGCAGGAGGGAATTGCAAAACAGGATGCTGGCCATCTGGTTAGTGTGCAGATGGATGATGAAGGTCTGAGCCAGGGTGGAAGCAAAGGCCAGGGAGAGTTGTTTGTGTCAGACATATTTAAGGAACAGAAAAGACAGAATTTAAAACCAGGCCTTTGAACAGATACAAGGAACTGGTGTGATTCTCTATGTTCAGTGATAAAATACACACTCTTCAGAGGTGAGACTTGTACTACTCTGAGATTTGTACTATACAATATATTATTCATTACCCCCCAATGAAAGCATATCCATCCATGTTTGGTGGGTATCCATGGGAAGCCTGCCCTTTTCTGAAAGAAAATGGAGGAGTAGTGGGTCAGGTGGAGAGGGGAGGTGGGGGAAAAGGACTAGGAATGGAAGAAGAAAGGGAAACTGGTTGGAATATAATATATGAGAGAAGATTAAATTAAAAAAAGCATAACCAATGTGTTATCAAAAATCTGTATGTGACATCTGCATGTGACTTGTGTTGGTTATGTTTCTGTCACAAGGACAAAATGCTCAAGAAAAAATCAGCTTAGAAGAAGAAAATATTTGTTTTGGCTCATGCTTTTCAAGGTTACAGTCCATGGTTGCCTGGCCCCATCAGTGTAGGCTTGTGGAAAGGTGGATCATCATGGCAAGGTGAAAAGTCATAGTGGGGATTGCAGGCAGGATGGAATAGAGCAAAGCTGCTTAGTTCATGGCAGCCATGGATCAAAAAGACCCGCTTTTGTCAACTGTACCTTATTGCCCAAGTTTCTCCCACAGCTCAGTGGCTCATCATTATGAACCTTCATGAATCATCTGCCTTCCAAAGGCCCCACCTCTCATCATTGCTGTATAGGAACAAAATCATCAGCGCAAAGTTCCTTGGGAAACATTTCATATCTAAACTCTAACATGATTTTTAAGGCAAGTAGTTGAAGAAATAATCCTTTGAATTAATTGCTTACTGCTTGCTGAATTACTTTTCCTAGAGAGATGTGAACAAATGCCTGTTTACCTTGGACAAGGCTTCAGGAGCAGACCAAAGTAATTATTCTACCCAAGCATAACTGGTGAATGATGAGTTTATTGGACGTGCTTATAGAAGTATGGATTAGTTTATTGGAAATACTTATAGAAGAATGGATCAGCCTATACTTATAAGATCATAGGTCTTATTATCACATGGGTGACAGTCTCTCTAAAGTTGCACTATTGGTATCCCAGCTTCATTCAACTTTCTGCCTCCCACACTCCATAACTTCCCCTAAGACTTTGTGCATCTGGCTATTAGGAGGGACTGTTGGCTGAGCCCCCAGGTAAGGGTCCTGTGACCCTCCCTCCCCTTCTTTTACAGGGGAGTGTTCACAGTTTCACCACTATTATCTTAGATTTAGATAATACTGTTGTATTCTGATTTATTGCCTGGACTCTGAGACCAAGCAGTCCAGAGAGCACCCCAACAACCTCCATCCATGATGGCTGATGGCCGTGTAATGTCCAGAGAAAATCACTTTCCCTTAACAGTTGATAAATTATTAATGTAAGTCCAGTGACCAGAAAACGCTAAAGTTGGTGGAAATAAGCAGGAGTGTGTAGAAAGACTGAGAGGAAGTGGGTGATATTTGGTAGGATCTCAGATCCAAAGCCCTTGGTTCTGCCATTAGGGCCTTTGCTTCATGAGACTTGCTCAGAAGATAAGCATTAGGGAAAAGCACCATCTTCTCTTCTCTATCATCTTCCTTCTTGGTATAGAGGGTTGATCCTATAAAGATTGTAGCTTGTTCAATTTTGACAAATTTGAGATCTGGAGGAGTCTAGTGATGTTGACTGTGCATGGCAAGACATCTTGCCTATTCCTCATGGCTTTAGTGACATAATGACCCAGGGAATGACCTTTATTTGCTCTAACTCTGGAAAAACTGAGGACTGAGCACATCTTCAGATAATTTTGAGTTCATTGAGCAGCCACTCCAACATCAGGAGGAAGGAAAAGCATACATAGGAAATAGAATTTTATTTTAATTCTTTTGCAAGAATTTGAGACCTGAAATGTTAGGATATAAGTCTGGAGGGAGAGGCCCAGCCTGGAGATTTGCTTTCCTTCCTTTCTTTCTTTCTTTCTTTCTTTCTTTCTTTCTTTCTTTCTTTCTTTCTTTCTTTCTTTCTTTCTTTCTTTCTTTCTTTCTTTCTTTTTTGAGATGCAATCTCATATTGCCCAAGCTGGCCTTCAGATTATGTAGCTGAAGATGGCTTTGAACTCCTAATCCTCTTGCCTCTTTCTTTTGAGTGGGCAAGACTGCAGGTGTTCATGACCATGCCTGGCTTCAGGGATAGCCACTGAAGGGGTTTCTTGTTTGAGTTAGGAAAGGACAGAGAAGGGTCTCCAGAAATAACTCAGTCAAGTAAGACCCAGGATTGGGCTGCAATTATGATGCCCTGAAGTTGTGGATAGAGGTGGTCTATGGGCCACAGCAAACATGGAAAAGGGCGTGATTTCAACCTGCTGTTATTTAGCAAGGACACACAGATCTGCTATGGGTTTTTCTCCATAATACTGCCCAGGTTTGAGAGTCTTTAACTTGGAGTTCTCACTCTAACCGAAGCACCAGGCTTAATTATTTTGCTATATTTTTCCCTCTCAGCTCCAGCCTGGGAACTCTTGCCTCTTGCCCCAGGTGGTAGTAGGAGGAGAGAACACAAAGTTCCTGTGGAGCAGCATTAATCACCAAGGAGGGGCAACTGGCAATAAAACCTGCAGGGAGCCTGGGCTCAGCTAGGTTTATAAAGTGGCTGAGACCCAGCAAATAACTCACTCTGATTTTGCCACCCAACCCTTGGGTGAAAATGAGTCAATCCAAGGAGCATCTAGACAGAACCCCAGAGCAGCTGTGTTCTTTACACATGAGGAGGACCCCAACACCATTACTAGGGAGGAAGAAAGGTTTCGGGGGAGGGGGCTCTGGGAGTTTCTGAGCTTTCTGCTTTCTTTCCTGACTAGATGACTATGTCCTTTAGTTTTCTCTCTAATAAAACTCTCTTCACACGTTCTTCTTCAGAAAACCTATGCCTGGACTGTGAACTTTATCGGTCCCGAACAATTGCCTATGAACTATGTAGAAATGAGGTTCAGTTGTATTGATCACAATTTCAGAAGTATGTATGACTGCAATCACTTGAGTCCCTGGACGCAACGCCGCTCGCTTAATCCTCCCTGTAACCGTACCCTGCCTGTGACTATGACCCACTCGCAGTCAGAATTGCTTTCCCTGGTGTTTGCTCTCTACCCATAATTCCACTTCCTTACATGAAACAACCTTGACCTTTAGTAGTGATGGGAGACAAACACTGGGGCAGAAGCCACAACCACAGCCATCACTGTCTGGTGCAAAACTGGAGGCCCCTCCGTGTTTTGTAGCAATCATTCTTTGACTTTCTTTCCTTGGCTAGTGGGCTGCTCTTCCTTGTGTTCCCACTTTCCCTGGAGTCCGTTTGTCTAGAATATAAAATACTAGACTATCTTTACCAATGTTAACGTAAATTTGGTTAGGTACTCATTTTATTATTTTAAAAATCTTTATGTTTGTGCATGTGTGTGAGTGTGCTTACATATTTCCCATCGGGCACACATAGAGGACACAGGACAACCTTTGGTGTCAGTCCTTGCCTTCCACATGTCCGAGACAGAGTGTCTTGTTCAGTATTTTGTGCACCAGGCCAGCTGGCCCATGAGCTCCTGGGATTCTCCTGTCTCCAACTCCCGGTCTTGCCACTGTGTCTACCTTTGCGTAGGTTCCGGGGATCTGAGCTCAAGTCCTCAGGCTTTACCCAGTATTCTTTGCTTCTGAAGCCATTTGCTATGCGTCAGCTTGTGCTATTGTTACTCCGAACTTCACCTTAACAGCTGAGTTTCTGATAACTTACCTTTAGAGGCAAACTTTTCCCAGCTCCCCACTGGAACACCGCAGCTCCGCTGAGCGGATGTAGCAGACAGAGAATATCCAGACTTCTGGTCTCCCAGCAACAAGATCTCTAGACTTTCCCACAACCTCTGTTGGACCTTTAGGTCTTAATTTCCTTGCTACTTATGTGACTATTCAAATTATCTTAAAACAACACAGATTAGTCATGACCCAAGATGCAGTTTTGAAGCATTGCTTCTCTCTGTGACCTCCATTTCTCTTCCTCTGGCACGAGAGTCTGGTGGTTGTGTAGCAAAGCAGGAGGAAGAGGTGGGCTGGGGAGTGGGGTTGCTTTTTGTGTGGTCGAGTCTCAGAGCCTTTTCTGCTTGTTTCGCTTCTACTCCTGTAGCCTTCTCTTAACCAAACCCTTTTCACCTCTTTACCCTCAACCCCACCCCCCAAAACCACAACCACAGTTAAATAATTAAGTGCACGAAACAAATAAAACTGCCTGTGTGTGAATATGTCTCTCTGGTCACGCTATCCCCATGAGTGACACCACCCTGTCAACAGTAAGAGGCAGAATTCTCCGGTGAGGCAGGTTTACAATGGACTGGCAAGGGAAGGCCAGCAAGTCTGGGCAAGGGCCTTTGGAAAGGTTTTTGAAAGCTAGAGGAAGGTGAGGCAGAGGCACTCCCAAGGATTCTGGCAAAGTTAGAAGGGAGAGGAAGAACAATCTCACCTCCACATCCTTTGGGGGCATTTATTCAGTCAACAAAATTTATGTCTTGGTTCAAATTTGGGCATCCTGTTAAAAGTGGGTTTTAGAAGAATCTCTCGGCCCTGCAGCTCTGAATGTGAATGAGTCAATTTTAAACATTTTTTTTTCTAATGCAAACTTTTAAGGAGGCTTTTAAAGTTGCTGTCTCAGATTCCCAATGCTCTACTTAAAAATCTAAAGAGTTAATTTTAAGAAAGCTATTTACAGCTTTTGCAACTTTCCTGTCTTTAGAGTCCTGGTGTGAAGCAATAAGGTTGTCTGTCCATGAGGCCTTAACTGAAGAGGAAAACATTTAGAAAACACTGACCTCTGAACTTCACCAACCACCAATGAAATCAGAATGATTTCCAATGAGTTTAAAACTCCTCAGTGAGTTTAATGAGAAACTAGGTTGTTGTATCCGAGTCCACTAACTAGCATCTCTAGGCAATTAATAAGCATTAGCATGTTGCTACATCTTGGGTCCAGAGATAAAGAGGTAATGTGCAACTCCTCCCCTCACCCACCTCATGAAAGGAATTGAGAGTGAGCATCTAAGTCTGAGGAGGGCTCAGTCTCAGAAAAAGGGAAAACCAACTGAGAATAGGCAGAGGAGGGTGACTGTGTCAAGGGCCCTGGAAAACAGGGTCTATATTGCAGAGCAGTGCAACGGCGTCACAGTCTAAGACTGGTGACAGATGGCTGACGGCAGCCGTCTCGAGATCATTTGTAGCACGGCTTCAGTAAGCTGAGGCGAGAAGGAAACACACATGAATGAAGACTATAACTTTTTTCCTCCCCTTATGTCAGAATATGGCCACAACTGACCTTAAGTTTTTTTTTTTTTTAATTGTGAAAGAAGGGAAACTGGGTTTGTACATGCTTCTTGGTAAGCATTATTTTTTTTTAAATTTATATTACAAACACCGAAAGTCTGATCGTCAGCCAGCACCATTACCTAGCCAGAGCGCCCTTTACTTCCACAAGGCTGGCTGTTTGACTGAGGGTGTTAGAAAATATTAAATGCCGGAACATTAACTGTCTCCCCCCAACTGAGGTCCCAGTTAAATTAGAAAGGGCCAGGTTTCTGGGCTAGTACTCTACACCTTTGTATGACTGCTTCTGTATTTATTTCTCAAAGCTTAAGCCTGGGAAATTTTGGTGAAGGTCCTGAGAGATAAATTCAAAAAAATATATATTTTAAAGGTAAGCTATACTCCTGGCTCACTTGGTTCAACATCCTGCTAAAATCAGGCAGCCCTGAACCCACACTGGAGGTTCATCCCCAGTCCACCCCTTTCCCTGCACCCTTTTAACTTTTTATTTTGAGACAGGGTCTGGTTAACGTGTCTAGCATGGTTTTTAATTTTTTTTTTTTTTTTTGGCTCAGGTAAGCCTTGAACTTGCCATTCTCCTGCCTCAGCTTTCAGAGTAGCTTGGATTACAATAATCTGACAAATTGATTTTTCTTCCTTTATCTTAAAAATATTCATTTATTTTTATATTATGCATATGGGTGTTTTGCATGCACTTGAGTCTGTGCACCATGTGTATGCTTTGCGTTCATGAAGGCCACAATAGACTAGTATAACTCCTGGAACTGGAGTTGCAGATAGTTGTGGGTCAAAGTGTGAGTGCTGGGAATGAACCTGCGTCCATGGGAAGAGTAGCCATTGAGTATCTTTAAACACTGACTCATCTCTCTAGCCCAGAATGATTTTCTTATGGAAAAACCAAGAATAATGTAAAATGCAAAATCATGGCATGAAGCAAGAAATTTAAAAATTAAAAATATTATATGTGGTAAATACATACAAAATGTATAACCCACCCACTTAAAAATATACAGTTCATTAACATGGAGAAGGTTCTCTTTTTGTGTGTATAATTGTCTCCAGTTCTCTTTTCATTGTTTAAAACTGAAGCTCCAAGGTGGAACAGCTCTCTCTGCCCACTCCTAGCTTCTGGAAAGTACCATTTGATGTTGTGTGTATATTAATTTGATGACTCCTAAGTACTTCTCAGAAGTGGAACTATACAGTATTTCCCTTCTTTTGATTGGCTTATTTCCCTTAGCACACTGTCCTTAAAGGCTCTTCGTGTTGGCACACGTGCCAGAATTCCCTTTTTGTAAAGTGCTGAGTCATACTAACCTGTGTACATATGCATGCCATGCTTTGTTTAATCCTGTATCCTGCTATTGGGCGTGCTGGGGTACTTCCCAACTCAACCTCCTGTCTGTTATAAAGTGTGTGTCTATAAATGCGGACTCAGGGGAAGCTGCTCGAGCCTCTGATGGATGGAAAATTTAAGGGACTGAAAGATTCTGTTCCGCAGCATTGCCTCTTATCCCTCTTAGTGCACAAGAATGCTAATTTCTCTTCCTCCATGCCAGCACTTGTTATTTTCTGTGTTTTAAAAAAAAAACATAACTATTATAGTCATCCTTGTAGGATAAAGCAGCTGCTCACAGTGGTTATCATTTGCATTTACTTAGTATTTAGTGGTGCTGAACATTCATGTCATTAGTATATTTTCCTTGGGGAAATGTCTGTGAAAGTCACTTTCAATCAGATGACCATGTGGCCAAGAGAAAAAAAATAAAATAAAAATTTTTGGAGTGTTTGAGCAGCATTTCCGGCTTTAATTTTTGTTTTTTCAGTGACTATACAGCCTGTCTAGGGGTCAGTCTCAACTGTAAATGCCAGTGAATGTTGCCCTGTTACTTGCTTAATTTTAACACATGATGTGTGCTGAGATTACAGGCCTGGGCTTTCAGGCCTGGTTAGATGCTATGACTCAACTTGACGTGTAGAAAGGCACCTGCTATTCTTTTTGTTAAAGAGGTGGTTCTGCGTGGATGGCTGGATTCCATCAGGAGTAACAGCTCCGTGTCAAGGGCTGACATGTTCAATTAGAGCTACCCAGTTCTACTGAATGTAAGTGTATTTATGGTTTAGGATTTCAGGGTACTGAAGTGTGATTTATATGCCACAGACCTAGCCATAAATGCTTTCTAAATCTATGGCTTTTTAGTAAATTCACACTTTTGGCTACCATCATCATAGTTCTTTTAAAAAATATTTCACCGTGCCCCAAAGAACCCTTTCTTATTTATTTATTTATACATTTAAACTTACTTTTTATAATGTATTCTCTTTACATCCCCTACCATCATGAAAGGAAACTGATTCTTCTTCTCACAGAATCTATTAAATGCTAATAGACAGCCCATACAGGGGCATTTTTATGTGGGTACTGTTTTCAATTACTGGTGCATTTCCTCAGTCCTCTCTCTTTCTGTCTTTCTGATACAAGGTCAAGCAGCCCAGGCTGCTGTGGACATGTCTTATACTTTTTTTTTTTAAGTTTGCTTCCCTCCACCCCCAGCAGAGGACTGAGCCCCAAACCCCCAACACCCATCCCCAAATCAACAGCCTAAACAGGAAGTCATGAAAAAGAACTCTTAAAAAAAACTAAATCAATCTGTTTATTCACTTTATATCCCGAATGCAGCCCCTCTCTTCTCTTTTCATGGTCCCACCTCTCACCCTCTTCCCTCTTCTCCCTGTTCTCCTCAGAGAAAGGGTGTCCTCCCCCTAACCAACCCACCTTGGCACAGAAGCTGCATGAGAACTAAGCACATCCTTTTCACTGAGGCCAGACAAGGCAGCCAGCTAGTATGACAGGGATGCTGAAGTGGAGCTCTCCATAACTGATGGCTTCTGGCAGGGGAAGAACTCAGTTCTATTTAAGGGGCTGGCCACTAAGAATTTGACTATGCTCCCATGAGTATATAGATAACAAAAATTAGACATGTTTTCTATTTTTTAATTTGATTTTCTATTTTGGGGGAGGGGAGGTCACAGGGGTGGACGTGGAAGAGCAGGTGATTGGGGTATATGATGTGAAATTTCCAAAGAAGCAATAAAAGCATGTTAAAGAACAAAACAGCTAGGCGCCGTGGCACACACTTGTAATCCCAGCACTCAGGGAGGCAGAGGCAGGCAGATCTCTATGAGTCTAGGTCAGCCTAGTCCACAAAGTGAGTCCAGGACAGCCAACGCTACACAGAGAGACCCTGTCTCATAAACCCAAACAAACAAACAAACAAACAAACAAGGAAAAAACCAAACAAAAACTATTCATTTTCCCAAAGGAGCTGAACTGTTTTAAATTTCCATCAGCAGTGTGTCAGGGTCCTTGTTCCTTATTCCATGCCAATACTTGCCATTTTCTGTCTTGTATTCCTTCGGTTGGTTTCCTTTTGGCTTTAGTTTTAATTTCTGTAGTTATAAATGTTGTTAAGCATCTTTTCATGTATTTCTTGGTTTTTCATAGCTCCTTTAGTGTTTTTAAAAATCCTTTGCCTATTATAAAAACTGGGTTCCTTTTATTTCTGTTGTAAGAATTCATTATGTAACTTTCTTAGCAGCTACATGATTTGCAAATACTTTTCCCATGATTGTATCTTGTCTTTTTTGTTTGTTTTTTGTTTATTCTCTTAACAGTATCTTCTGAAATGTACAACATTAACATTTTGATCCAGTCCAACTCATCAATCTTTTTTTTTATCATTGTTTATAAATTGTGTTTTAACTGAAAATTCTAGCTTAACCAAAGGGCGTGAAGATTTTCTCCCAAAAATGTATAGATTCTCCCCTTTATACATAGACGAAAGATCTGATTCATTTTGAGTTAACTTGTGTGTGGAGTAAGGCAGGGGTTTAGGTTAATCTTTATTCCTTGTGCATGTTTACTAGAGCCAATATCATTTGTTGAGAAGATGGCTCCTGTACTGCTTACCATACTTTAGAAAAATGTTATTTTATTTGGGCCTCTAGAGTACAAGCAGAGCAGGGAGGGTGTGAGCAATTCCTCTACAGGTAAGGATGAAAATGTTGTTCTGTGCTGAAATTCTAAACATGAACATGAAAAGGAGAATGAGCATATGGCTGATGCTTTAAAGAATAAGCTGTACCGCAATTTACTCTGTTTCCTCCGTCTCCCCCATTCCCTCCCCTACCCTGCTCTGAACATCTGCTTTTCTCTTGCAAGAGGAAGTGAAAGGTTTAGGTCAGGCATAAAAACAAACTATCTTTAAGGCATTCTTCCCTATTAGGAGCTCCCACCCATGACCCTGTTGGGTCAACTTAGCACCGATGTACCTCGTTTCAACAGTTCTAGAGTGAATTTACAAGTCGGCTTTTCCCAGGAGGAACAACTGTGTCTGCTGTGTCTGAGTAGTATGAAATTAAAAGTGTGCCCTTTTCAAGGATGCTGACAAGAGTTAAGAGAGATCATCCTTCAAGTATAACACACTTTCTCTTGTCTTTCATTTTATTTTATTTTGAACTGATGTGTTTCCTACAAGAAACGTCTGCAAAGGAGTAGTGGAGGCAGGGATTTTCCGTATTCAGATCTTTCATGTGTCTACAGTGGGCTTGGCAGAGTAGAGTAGAGAGAGAGCAGTATTCTTGAGGAAGTCTGTCTCTCGAAAAATGTTGTTTATTCTAATTCTGTCTTTATAAAGAATGCAATGATTACATCTTCTCACACAGAAATGTGTTGGGATCTCTTGGAGCAGCTGACGTAGTAGCTATAACTAGGGTACTCTCCTACTTGGCTGTTGGCAAAGTTCGCCTACAGTTAGGGTTGTGCCACACGACCACCATCACCACCATCACCACCATCACCACTACCATCACCATCACCACCATCACCACCATCACCACCATCACCACCATCAGCACCATCACCACCATCACCACCATCACCACCATCACCACTACCCTCCCATAGATAGCTAACATGTATATATCACTTATCCACACACTATTGTGCTGTTTTCCCTACTTTAATCCATGTAACTGTGCCTTAGATGCATACATGCATTATTTGGGGTAATTGGAATGTAGAAGCCACTGACGTGGTATCTGAAGAAGGAGAAACTCCCCCCACCTCCCACGCACCTCCTGAAAGAGCTTTGTTTCAGCACAAAACAAGAAGATGCTTGAGGGACACACTGAACAGCTGTGCCTTTGCTCAACCCTGTATTTTCTTTAAACTTCTAGAATTCAGCTGATGCAAGGAAGTAAGTGAAAAAAAAAAAGAACACTTGTCTCTATCTTCTTGCTTTGGTTTAACATTTTAAAAATTTATTTTATTTATCTTTTTTGAGACAGGGTTTCTCTTTGTAGCCTTGGCTGTCTTGGACTTGCTTTGTATACCAGGCTGGTCTCGAACTCACAGCAATACACTTGCACCTGCCTCCACGAGTGCTGGGATTACAAGTGTGTACCACTGCCCCTGGTTTTTATTCTTATTTTTTTTCAGTTTAACAGGTTTTAAAAGTTTACAATTTTTCTGATTTTAAAACGAACACCCAAAATAATGGCTTCTTTTTGGAAAATAGGAGCTTATCCATTTAACTGTGCCTTAGGTTACTGAGAAGCTTGTTTTGGACAGATGGTGCCTGAGGTAGCAGCAGACTTTTTGCTGTAGACAGGTGCTTCTTTGCTGATCCATTAGTATAAACCACACTACTGTAGTTTAAAGCCTAAATGTCCTCCAAAGGCCCACGTGTTAAAGGTGTGGTCTCCAGCCTGTGGTGTGGCTGGGAGGTCACCTGAATTGTGTGCTGTCTTAGCTTCTTTTCCTGTGACAAAACACCCTGAAGAAGCACCCTAAGGAAGAAAGGGTTTGTTTTAGCTCACAATTCAGAGCATCGTGGCAGGAGACTAAAACAACTGGTCACTTGTCGCCAGGAAAAGAAGAGAGCACTGAATGCAAGCTTACAGGGCTCGGCTCACTTTCTCTATTTTTATACCGTCTTGGACCACCTGTCCGGGAAATGGTTCCTGCAGCAATTACAATGAATCTACATCAATTAAGATAATGAAGAAAATAAGAAAATCCCTCGCAGGCACTCCCAGGGGCTTGACTCCTAGGTAATTCTAGATTCTGTCAAGTTGATAATTAACAGCACAATTCCTCTGTCAGGGCAGGGGTGGTGGTGGTGGTGGTTATTGAGACTCAGGCCCTTCCTGCCTTTTCCTGACCACCATTAGGTGAACAGGCTTCCAGAGCCGTGCAATTCCTCCCTTGAGTACTGTGCTGCTATAGACCCTAAGCAATAGGGTTAAACAGTCATGTGTTGAAACCTCTGAAACTATGAGTCAAAATAAACCTTTCCCTTTCAAAGTTATCTCAGACATTTTTGTTACAGTGAGGAAAAGCTGACTAACCTATTTGCCGACCAAGACATAACTCTACAGCTGTGTTAGAGGTCCTTCTAGCTTATCTAAAATTTAGGTAAGCTTCTTTTTGACTCCTGTCTTCTTAGTACTTCAGAAAATTTCTCCTTAAGACACACATCTTCTTCTGGCTCATAAAATTTGTATTTTATAACTGGAAATACCTTTCTTCATGGCCTGAGGGATTTCTGCTTGTAATGTGACCTCAAGGAAAATGTTGGGGCGTCTGTGTCTTGGTACCTGTGTGAAGAGCCCGAATTCAGAGAATGCCAACTGGCAAACAGATGACCATTTTACTTTGCCAAAGCTCTCTCTCTCCAGTGTTCTTCATATATGCTTTTTATCTAGCCCTTTGTGTTTAAAAATTGCCTTACCATGCTTGCTTTGGCAGCATGCACACTAAAATTGGAATGACCTTTCAGAGATTAGCATTGCCGCTGCTCAAGAATGACACACAAATTTATGAAGTGTTCCACACTGTTTTTAGTAAGCTAGCATAATCCGTAACTACTTTCTAAATATTTGTCCTTATACACACAGTTAAGTTTAGTCTTCACCCTTCATCCCCGAAACTTCTCTTTTTAACAGATGGAGACCGTTGCTGAAAACCGTAGCCAATCAAAATGCAGGGTGGTGGAGCCCAGTCCCAGTGGATACATCTAAAAAATTATCCCCACATCTAAGGCTCAGGGAATGTTTTGGAAGAGGGCATGAAAAGATTGTAAGAGCCAGAGGATCAGGGAGCTTGCGTGAGATTGTGTTTCCTAATGACATCAGAAGCTACACCCATACACTTTTAGCATTATGGCCTGAATCTGAGCTGAACAAGGACTACAAGAGACATGCTGACGTGGATGGGGGAAAGCCCATGAGGCCTCAAGCCTACGCAAAGAAGCAAGTAACTAAGAGTAACTAAGAGTAACTAAGAGTAACTAAGAGTGGGAGAAAGGGCCTCATCCAGAGAAGAGCACACCAGTCAGTTATCCAATATGAGACAGTCAGCCCCGATATCATACACACGGCATACACTTAAATAGACTGAATAGGTTACATTTAGGAATATGTATGTGTATGTACACATATATATGTAACATCAATTAATGAAAAAGGAGATCATGAATTTGAAAGAGAGCAAGGAGGGGTATATGGGAAGGTTTGGAAGGAGGGAAGGGAAAAGCAAATTAGGATCTTAAAAATAAAAGAAATATTTTAAACACGTACACAAAACACCCCCCACTCCCTTGCCTTTTGTTTAATTTTCTCTCTCTTCTTCATAATACTAAACTTGACTTCTACTCCTGTAGTCTCTTCCCCCATATAACGTTCTTTTTTTTTTATTTTTATTTTTTTGTTATCAATCACAGGTTAGGTACTTTGCATCCCATGCGCAGCCCCCCCCTCACTCCCTCCCACCCTCCCCAACCCTCCCTCATCTCCTCCCCGCCCCCTCCAAGTCCACCAACGGGGGAGGACCTCCTCCCCTTCCATCTGATCATCTTGTCTCCTCAGGGCTGGCTGCAATGTCCTCCCCTGGGATCTAGCCAGGCTGTTACTCCCCAGCTTGTATGGGGGAGGGTCAAAGAGCCAGCCATCAAGTTCAAGACTGAAACAGTCCCTGTTTCCCTTACTAGGGTCTTCAGTTCGACAATGAGTTATCATGGGCCACATAATGTTCTTATTAATTAAGAATTTCATCAATGCATAGAAAGTATTTTGGTCATATTCATTCAACTCCTCTCCCTAACTCCTCCCAAATACACTCCCTCCTGACTCCCTGCTTCTCCCTCTCCCAACAACTTTGTATCCTCTCTTCTTCTTATTCCTCCTCCTTCCTCTCTCTCTCTCTGTCTCTCTGTCTGTCTTTTATGACTCATAAGTCAAATCTGTGCTGATCATATATGCATGGGTGTGAAGTCATTTTATGGCTGACCAAAGGTTCATGCCCTTAAAATAAAAGCCTGACTACCCCTCCTCTAGAAGCCATCAACTACTAATGGCTCCTCAGCCAGGGGTGGGAGTTCCTGAGCCACCCTCCTCCCTATGCTGGAATCTTGATGATCTTGTGCAGGCAACCACAGCTTCTGAAAGTTCATGGGTACAGTGGTCCTGCCACACCCAGGAGACCACTAGTTCACTGCAGCCATCTCTGACCTGTGTCTCTTACAATCTTTCTGTCCCCTCTTCCTTGATGGTGTCTGAGCCTTGGGAGGAAGCATGTGATAAAGGTGTCTCATTTTTGTACTCCACGTCTACTCACTCTCAGCCCATAGACCAGCTGTAGGTTTCTGTGCTGCTGGCCACTTACTGCAGCAATTTCCCATCATGTTCTTCTTATGTGTTTAACTCTACCGAGAGCAGTCTTTCTTTGACATATGGTAACCTGAATACTATTTTGCCTAACTGATTCTCGAGTGAGTTTGAAGAGCCAATAGCCTAGAACAGATGATAACTTTGTCATAGTATACTGTTATTTTTGAGTCATTACTGTGGCCCTGTCTTATATTTTACATTTTTAACTACATTTAATAAGTCTAAAACCAAACTGTTTCCCATCTTTCCTTGTCAAGAGCTATACTAGGTATCCCAAACATACCCACATAATCTAATACACAGAAAATGCATCTAAACAGACACACAGTAATAGCTATCGTTTTTTTTTAGGCCTGCTACATGCCATGGACTATATGCTTTTTGCACATATCACTTTATAAGCATTGCCTCATTAATCTTTATGGCATTTCTGTATTAGGTACAATTATTTATTTCATAAACAAGGAAGCTGAGATGCAGAAGGGTTGAGTAAACACTATAAATCACTCAGCTCATAGGTCAGAAGTATGATACAACCCAATCATCCAGTCCTCAGAATGTGCCACTGCTATCATTTAAGGATACGCTGAACTATCTTGCTAGAATTCTGCAGAAAAATTTATTTTCCCAAAGAAATCATAAAAGAGCTTGCCATGTTTTGTCTGCATTATGCCTCCTAGAGGTACTGTAGACAATTTCCCTAATATGTGCAGGCTTTCATCTCAAGCCATTTGCTCCCCGTTTCCTCTGTGACTGTCAGTTATCATTCTGCCTTGTGGTAAGGTTCCTGGAGCAAAGCAGCCAGGCTGAACAGGACTCAGGGTTGCTCAGCCAAGGACTTCTGGGGATCCCCATGTTGCTTCCAGCACTTCCTCAGTGGAACATGAAGACAGAGTGGTTTCCTGTTTGACTCATGTGTCAGAGGAAATTCCAGCATTTTTTTCAACCATCTGTTATCTGCAGCATTGGGTGATGAATACAACTCAAATAATATACTCATGAACTGATGACATCACGAGACATAATAACAAGAATACCAGGAAGCAGCCAGCAATGGGCTTATACCTCCAAGTCTCACCAGTAACAAACTAGTTTCTGTTATAATGTCTGTTTGTTTAATTTCCAAGTGTTTTTTTTTTAATTCTTCTCCAAGAGAAAAGGGTTCTTTCCAGTCCTAACCTCAGTCACTTTCTGCCCACCCTTGAAAGCATCCTAAATAAACTTTCAGGCCTACCAGGTTGTGCAGAAAAGAACATCTTGGGAATCATTTAATGCTCCATGCATTCAGCAGTCCATTGGGCCATGTTTTTATTAGAGTCTAGCCTCTTTCTCACAAAATGCTCCCAGGTTTTATTCTGTGAACTCAGGGGAAACAGTTTGTGGGGTTGTGAACCTAGGCCATCTGAATCAGGAAAACAACTAAGGTTGCTGAGATGTGTATTTCTTCTTTTGCCCCGTTGTGGTGACTGCCCCTAGCTAGGCTTCCAACATAAATCACTCTTGACTTGGGCAAATGCAAGAACATTGCTTGTTTCTTATATGTATGATTAATGTCAACCCTAGATACTTGCTAGTTGATGAGGTGTTTTATAGAAATTAACAGATGCTGTTCAAGACAAGGAAGGTTAAGTAATAAATTCTGTTCAATGAGTATTTTGTGGAAAACTTAGAAGAAAAAAAACCCTTAGAATTCTACCAACCTAGAATAAGCTTGTTTCCTTTACTTTTCCTTGCCCTCCCTCTATTCCCTACCCTCCTCTGATTTTCATGCTTGTATTCTAAAGCTGTATTGTTTTCAAGGAAAAAAAAGCAACAACCAAATCACGGACCTTGCCAAAAAGGAATTTACAACTGTAAGAGCAACACAAATGTAAAAATAAAGGCAAATGAATATTGAAAAACAACAACAACAACAACAGATAGCATATAGAATGATAATTATAATAGAATTCTGATTATTCTATTTTATTTTAGAATGAGGAAATGATGAGCATTCATGCATAGAATAACTTAAGTAAGCAGGTGATCTTGCTCTCAGGCCTTCAGGGGACAAGCTGTGATGACTTAGTGACTATGAAATAGTACGTGGGGCTGATAGCATCCAATGAGCAGTTGAGTCTGGGTACTAAGAAAATAATCTGGAGTTGAATCGATTAATATTGCAGTTTTTCTAGGCTCTCTGACTCCCAGAAGCACCACTGGGACACATGGCTTAGACTATTACCCTACCTTGGCTCTCACTTGCTGCATATCTGTAACAAGTAAACTTAACTTCTCCATGTTGTATTCTCATCTATGACATAGGGAACATAGGTTGTATAAACAAGAGAATCCATTTCATATGTTTAATACAGACCATGTTGCATAAGTCCCTAAGAAATATTAAGATCATTTGTTGTGGCATAAAGTGGTCAAGAGACCAAGTTACCGTAGTATTGAGATTGCCCTTGGGCATCTCTTGGCTTTTTCCTCCTTGCTTGTAGGACCCAATCATTAATAATTACCTGAGTTTAAAAGTGAGCCAGCTTTCTCTTTGAATTTATTTAAGATAACCATGAATTTATCAACCAAAGACAGTGTTTACCAAGTGCTTCTGGGATATTCTGGTCTTTCTGATGAGGAAGTTTCTGGTGGACCTCTTCAGAGTGGCAGGTATTTACTATTAACGAAGACTGCTGCTACCACCTTTTCACCAGTAAGATGGCAAAATCAAAAACTAATGAGGAGCTTTTTACTTTCGAAAACAACTGGTGTCATTACAAACTTGACCTTCTGCAGCCCCCAGAGCTGACTCTGTGACACTTGAGAAGGCAGAGAAAAATCTGGGTATATATTTGTGGATAACACAAAACCTTTATATTCAGTGTACAATGGGTGTTGCACAAGAACAGAATTTGTTTTGTTTTTGCTTTTTGAGACAAGTTCTCTGTGTATAGCTCTAGGTATTCTGGAGCTCACTACATAGACCAGGTTGGCCCTGAACTCAGAAAGCCACCTTCCTTTACCTCCTGAGTACTAGTATTAAAGGCACATGCCACCATGCACAGCCTAGAATAATCTGTTAAGGAATATATTTTAGGACCTACTTTTATTTTCATATTATAAAAATTAAATGATGTTAACTTTATACAAAAGAAAGCAGAAATAAAACATAGTAGAAAAATCATATTTGAGTTCCTTTCTCTCAGTTTAAAAATTATTAATTTTTTAATTAAATTTTAATTTTTTATATTAATTACAGTTTATTCACTTTGTATCCCAGCTGTAGCCCCCTTCCTCATTCCCTCCCAATTCCATCCTCCCTCCCTCATCTCCTCTCATGCCCCTCCGCATGTCTACTGATA
>CM053753.1:72125121-72190775 GCA_028658305.1 Pachyuromys duprasi | reverse complement strand
GGCTTTAAGGTACTCAGGATGCAGGGTGTCTAGTCCAGAGACAATGGCATCTGAGGTGTGTCTTCACCAGCGACCCTTCTGTCATGAGCAGGTTACATAAGCTTGTGGAGTCCTGGTATCCTTATGTACTAGATAAAACACATGGAGGAATAAAAGAGGAAATTAGCATTTCCCGTATGGCTAATTGAGAGGGTTAGATGAGAGCAGCACATTCTATTCCCACTCCTTCCCTTTATCCAGGTCATGCCTCTCATTTCCGCTTTCATTATCCATTCATGGAATTGCTTGTTTTGTACACCTGCGGACCTGTAGGTGTCCATCACCTAGTGTGTGTGTGTGTGTGTGTGTGTGTGTGTGTTTTCTTTCTTCCCCATGCCACTTCCTCTTCAGGCCAGGCACATCACTGGCCCTAAACCTACTGCTATCTTCTTCTGTTTTCATTTGCTCATTTTTAAACTTAGCACACAAAGTAATAGGTTTCTGCACGGTATTTTTATTCATACTTTGTTCTTGATTCCTCTCTTCTCCCTCCTCTCCCTGCCCCACCCGTGGACCCCCCCACCCCCGGTAACGTTCACTTTCATGACATATGTGACCTGTTACTTTCGCCTGTTCCCCAGAACCTCTATTTTCTTTCTTTTGGTTCTCTTTCTAGTTTCATGACTAACAGTTGCCTATTTATTTCCTTTTTTTTGTTTTTAGGTAGTGAATTTATTGTAGCCTCAGTACTGATTGATTCAATTAAAATAATAAATCTAATATGCAGCCCTTTCTTAAAAGTCTTGTAAAAAACCAGAATGATTGTTTATGAGAGGAGAAAGGAGAAATAATAATGATACTAGCAATAGTGATAATAAACCAAGGTAGAACATGCAGCATTATTTGGAGTGGGTTAGAAAAGCAGAGAAGGCAAAGGAGTATGTGTCTTGAGAAAGGTAGCATCAACTGTGACTGCTGACCAAGTGAGGTCACTTTGGATGCTGTCTCTATCTTTAACCCCTGTTCTAACCATTGACATAGCATGAGGATGCTATACTGTCCTTGGCAGAATGTATGCTGGCAAATTGGTCTGTATTTAAAAATAAAGGAAACACGAAAAGGATGAGATACAGAGGAGAGCAGAAAGGCCAGGGCGCTGAAAGGCCAAGTGTAAGTCAGTAGATCATCACAGCCCTGTCTCCTCCATGTCCCAGCTTGTGTCAAGCAGGCTGACTTGGATTTCTGTTGTCGCTGGCCAGAGGCAGTTACTTTGGCAGAAGCAGAGAGAACCTAACGTCATGGAGAGGTTTAAGGTTTGGGGACTGTGTGTGGATGTAGGGTTATGACAAAACTACTTGATATCACATTCTCCAGGAGCAGGATTAAGCATACTAGCAGACATTGCAGTTGATGGTCATTTATTATCACCGGGGAAAACTAGCTTGCCTCCTCTAGGGTTTAACCATAATTATTATCATTAACCCACCCGGGGGGCCATTTACTTCACAGGCTTGAGTCATAAATGGAGAGTCTGAATGCAGCTGAAGGTCTTTGGATGGTTAGAGTAAGCTTGTTTTAAACCATTCTTCAAGATGGAAAATAGCAGCTTGACCCTAATCATCCCCGTCTGTTCGTGAAGACAATATGTAATCTATGTGGTTGAAGAGATTTGATTTCATCATGAGTTTTTCTAAAATGAGGAGTGTTCAAAGCACACCGACTGCTCTACCAAATCCTTTGGAAGTCAGAAGGCAGCCTCCTCGAAGCTGTGATTTACATGTTTTTTTTTTGTTTTGTTTTGTTTTTTTGTTTTGTTTTGTTTTGTTTTGTTTTTGTGCAAGTTACTTGACGTTCAAGCTTTGCAGTGGTTTGGACTACAGTTGTCATTGCGGCTTTGTGTTTACATGTAAACATGCATATAATTCAGAGAAAGTGTATCGACTCACCATTTTATCACGAAACTTAGCACAGTAAACATAGCAAACAGCTGTGAAATACCATAGCAAAGAAATACCAAGTTATTGATTTGATCTTTCTCTCTCTAGGGGCAGGGTTTCTTTGTATAATCCTGGCTGTCCTGGAACTCTATCTGTAGACCGGGCTGGCCTCGAACTAGCAGAGATCTGTCCTCCTCTGCCTCTTGAATGGTGGTATGTGCCACCACTACCTGACTGATCCTGACCTCTCAGTTCAAATTCAAGATTAGAAAAAAAAAACCCAAACAAATCGATTAACTTCATTCACACCATCAGTTTATATGTTTTTTGAACTATAAAAAGTAATTATTTGAAATTATGATTTTACAGATACTCTTATTCCAAGTCACTCATTCTAGTCTCCACTACTTCTCCCAGAGTTCAAAAGTTCACCTGTCACTGACATATTGTCTTCACTTTCTAAGGGTGTGTGTGGCTGACATCCCCTTTCAGGAAGATGTCATAAATTTGGTGAATTTGGATTGGGTGTTCCATTAAATTCTGGGAATGCTTAGTCTTCATATGACTGGGTTTTCAGTAATCCTGTGAAAATCATGGTCTTATTCAATTTCTCTTTAACAAAATTAACAATTCTTAGTTAAGTCCACCCAAAAACTAAGGCATATCTTTATAGCTGGTAAGTGAGGGAGCTTGTGGTTGGCTTTTGTTGGTGTGCAGCCTGCCTGGTGGGGTGTTTTAATCAAGTTTTTCACTCCAGGCTCACATGGGAAAAGTGAGGAAACGGTCCATAACTGTCACATCTGTGGACAATTTCAGATTTTTCTGAATTTCCCTTATAATCTTCTGCATTTTCACTGGTTTCAAGTTTACTCATGGGACTTCCTGTTTTTAACCACCAATCCTTGCTCCTGCTTGAAACTATAATTTGAAAGAGTTCACTTGAAAAAGTTAAATGTAGTATGATCTTACAGCACAAAGTTTCCTCAGACTTTGGCTTGTTTGTATTGTGAGAATTTGCTGTGTTTAAAGAAGAAACTAAGCATAGGTATAGATGGTAGAACAATATTTAATGTCAGAAGTTGCAGTGGAAATTTAACTAATTATGGGAAGTATTTGTAGCTATACATATATAGAGAATTAAAAAAAATGGACTGCAGGGAATCTTATGAAAGAAGGAAGAGACAGAAAGACCTGGAGAGACAGGAGCTCCACAAGGAGAGCAACAGAACCAAAAAATCTGGGCAAAGGGGTCTTTTGTGAGACTGGTACTCCACACAAAGACCATGCATCCAATAACCTAGAACTCCTGCACAGATGTAGCCCATGGTAGTTCAGTCTCCAAGTGGGTTCCCTAGTAATGTGAACAGGGACTGTCTCTGACATGAACTTAGTGACTGGCTCTTTCATCACCTACCCCTGAGGGTGGAGCAGCCTTACCAGGCCACAGAGGAAGGCAATGCAGCCAGTCCTGATGAGACATGATAGGCTAGGATCAGAGGGAAGGGGAGGAGGACCTCCCCTATCAGTAGACTTGGGAAAGTGCTTGGGTGGAGATGAGGGAGGGAGGGAGGGTGAAATTGGGAAGAAATGAGGGAAGGGGCTACAGCTGGGATACAAAATGAATAAACTGTAATTAATAAAAATAAATAAATTTAAAAATGGATTAAAATCTTATTATTCCTTTACTACTTTTACATCAACACAATAAATGACAATGGCTCCTTTTAAAGGTCTGTTTTTAAGATCATTATTTTTCAGTTATGTGAAGGTGTGTGTGTGTGTGTGCATGTGTGCACAAGTGTGGGGATTTGTGCACATGAGTGCAGGTACCTGAGGGACCAGAGGCTTCAAATCCTCTAGAGCTGGAGTTCCAGGCAGTTATGATCTGACTTATGTGGGTGCTGGGAACTGAACTGCAGCCTTCTGGAATAGCAGCAAGAGCTCTTAACTGCTGAGCTATCTCTTCACCTCCAGTAAACTAGCTTGTAATGAAATATGCTCACTGTAAAACAACCTTGAAGCCCTACAGACTTGCAAAGATGCTATGTAATTTAGTGACATTTTCATAAACTGTCCTCAGCTTTTCTTACTATAGAAGTCATGTTGAGTTGATGGGAGAGAGGTGATAATTTGATCGTTCTGGACCAATCATGACACTGTGTTCATAAGAAGACAATTGGTTCTAAAATATTGTAGCTCGGTTTCATTGTGTGGTGTTTGGACGAAGGTGCCCCCAGAGCCCCTTCAGTTAGATGTTGTTGTGACTCACATATGACACATTCTACCAAAGGCTTCTGTGTTGGTCCCCACGAGGAGGCGCATTGAGAGGTGACTAGAACACAGAGCACTGCCTTCATCAATAGGTTGACTAATTAGTGCCTATTGAATGAACTGTTAGGAAATGGAACCTGGCTTGTGGGTTAATCTACAGAGAATGCCAGAGAACTCCTAGTCCAACCGTACCGCAAAGGCCTTACTTGTGAATACCTCTGCACTGGGTGCCTTTGACACATGATCTTTTGGGGAACATTTCAGATTCAAACCATAATATCTGCCAAAAGTTACTTTGACAAAAAGCAAAGTGGAAATATGGAGCAGAAATGTGGGCTGGGGGGAGAGCACAGAATTTAGTGAAGTTATACAAGGCATGGTTATACTCTGTATTTCATGTCTAGTTAAGATGCAATTGGCCTTGGGAAAGTCCATCCTATCCTTAGACCAAGTTAAAATCCTTTCTATTGCGCATGTATTTTAATGAGTACCAAAAAAAAAAAAATACAGAAAAAGTGAAGGCCCAGAAGTTGAAAACATGGGACATGCCTAAAATCTAAACTAGAGTCTTCGGAAAATACAACACCACCAAAAAGTAAAAAGTGCAGCAATGGATGGCGAAGCCATGTTTGCACATTGTATCTTTGCTAAGGAATCTATTTCCAGAGCGCATGAAGACTGTCTAAAACTAGCAATACAGAGACAAACACTCCAGTTAGAAGCAGAAAGACTGTTAGAAACGTGATTGGGAACATGCTATGCAAAATCAATGCACTAGCTTTCTGAAATACGAAGGCAGGCTGGATGATGATAGATGTGCGCATGCTCCTGCCTGTGTGTTTTGCCGCACTGCCATTTCTTCATAGCACTGTGTAAAGGAGCCACATAGAGCACAAGTGACAGCACTTTAATGCTTACTGTCACCCGTGCCATGTCCTTGTTCATCCTTTTTATAAATTTTTAAAAATTTTTTATATTAATTACAGTTTACTGACTTTGTATCCCAGCTGTACGCCCCTTCCTCATTCCCTCCCAATTCCACCCTCCCTCCCTTTTCTCCTCCCTGCCCCTCTCTAAGTCCACTGATAGGGGAGGTCCTCCTCCCCTTCCATCTGACTCTAGCTTATCAGGTCTCACCAGGACTGGCTGCAATGTCCTCCTCTGTGGCCTAGCTAGGTTGTTCCTCCCACGAGGGGTGGGAAGGTCAAAGAGCTAGCCACTGAGTTGATGTCAGAGACAGTCCCTGTTCCCCTTACTAGGTACTCACTTGGATACTAAGTTGCCATGGGCTATGTCCCAGCAGGGGTTCAAGGTTATATCCATGCATGGTCCTTGGTTGGAGAATCAGTCTCAGAAAAGACTCCTGGGCCTAGATATATTTGGACCTTGTGGAGCTCCTGTCCTCTCCAGGTTTTACTAACTCCCTTTCTTTCATATGATTCCCTGTACTCTGCCCAAGGTTTGGTTAGGAGTCTCAGCATCTGCTTTGATACACACTGCTAGGTAGAGTCTTTCAGAGGGCCTCTGTGGTAGGTTCCTGACCTGTTTCTTGTTTTCTCCTACATCCAATGTCCATCCCATTTGTCTTTCTAAGTGAGGATTGATCATCTTACCTCGGGTCCTCCTTCTTGCTTAGATTCTTTAGGAGTATTGATTTTAGTATGTTTATGCTATAGTATATGGCTAATATTCACTTATAAGTGAGTATATACCATGTGTGTTTTCATACTTCTGGGATACCTCACTCAGGATGATCTTTTCTAGATCCCATCATTTGCCTGGAAATTTCATGACTTCCTTGTTTTTAATTGCTGAGTAGTATTCTATTGTGTAAATGTATCACAATTTCTGTATCTATTCCTCTGTTGAGGGACATCTGGGTTGTTTCCAGGTTCTGACTATCACAAATAAAGTTGATATGAACATGCTTGAGCAAATGTCCTTGCTGTGTTCTTGAGCATCTTTTGGATATATGCTTAGGCATGGTATAGCTGGCTCTTGAGGAAGCACTATTCCTAATTGTCTGAGAAAAGGCCAGATTGATTTCCAAAGTGGTTGTACAAGTTTGCATTCCCACCAGCAATGGAGGAGGGTTCCCCTTTCTCCACAACCTCTTCAGCATGTGTTGCCACTTGAATTTTTGATCTTAGCCATTCTGATGGGTGTCAGGTGAAATCTCAGGGTCATTTTGATTTGCATCTCCCCGATGGCTAAGGATGTTGAGCATTTCTTTAAGTGTTTCTCTGCCATTCTACATTCCTCTGCAGAGACTCTCTGTTTATCTCTGTACCCCATTTTTTAATTGAATTACTGGATTTGTTGCTTTTTTAACTTCTTTAGTTCTTTATATATTCTAGATATTAGCCCTCTGTCAGATATAGGATTGGTGAAGATCCTTTCCCAGTTTGTAGTCTGTCATTTTGTTCTGACGACAGTGTCTTTTGCTTTACAGAAGATTTTCAGTTTCATGAGGTCCCATTTATTGATTGTTGCTCTTAGAGCCTGTGCTGTTGGTATTCTGTTCAGGAAGTAGCTTGTTTCATTCTTTAGGCTATGCAATGTTGGAAAAATGGTGCATTGTTTTCTCTCTTCTGAAGGTGAATAAACAGTCTGAGATCTTACATGACTGGGCTAAAGCATTTTTGTGAGATTAGACCAGCACTTCAGATTGGATTTTCTTCATAAGACCGAAGGTTACTTTTCAAGTAGCACTGCCTTACATTTTCTTTGATGTCTAGACAACTTAATAATGGCACATTTGTCTATATCACCTTTTCCTGTATTTCTAAACAATGTGTGTGTTTTTATGCTGAGTGTGTGTGTGTGAATATGTGTACCTGTGGTTTTATGCACCAATATTCTCATGTATGAAGGCCAGAAGATGTTAGACATTTGCTCTGCCACTTTCTGCCCTATTCTTTTAAGGCAAGAAAACAGTCTGGAGCTTCCCGCTTTTCCCTTCCTTCCTTCCTTCCTTCCTTCCTTCCTTCCTTCCTTCCTTCCTTCCTTCCTTCCTTCTTTCCTTCCTTCCTTCCTTCCTTCTTTTCTATTTTTTGGGAGGGGGTGGAGACTGGGCTGTCTGGCCAGTATACCCCAGCCATCCTCCTGTCTCTGTACACAGCCCTTTCTTTCACCCAGTGCTGAATGGCAGTCACATTCAGGCAGCTGGCTTTCTACTGGGTGCTGAGAACTGAGGTCCTTATGCTGCACACAAGTGCTTTTAGCTGCTGAACCATCTCCTCAGACCTGTATCATTTCATTTTAAATCTCACATCTGTCATAGGATGTGAGTAGGCCAGTTAATGCTGTATTTGTTTTGTAATTGAGGAAACTTAGTAGAGTTAAAATTTATTTACTTTGGACACATTATCTAATTTCTCTGGTTCTAAGATTTTTGTTAGTACATGGTAAAGGCTCCTATATAATCACAAGTATTTCCTAAACCTGTGACCCTGTCATTTAGCACCCCTCCATCAACAGCACACATTTTAGCATGCCACACTCTGTGTTGGCTCACTCAGCTATGTTTGTTACAGTAACACTTATATACAGCCTTGTAAACTCTGGTCAAGGTCAAGGCAACAGGCTTTAGCGTTAAATACAAATAACTGTATAATCTGAGCATTAAGTTATGAAGTGTTTTATTACTTTTTATTTCTGAGATTATTATACATTTAAATCATTTCCTCCTTTTCTTTCCTCTAAGCCCTCCGATATGCCATTGCTTTTTAAATAATTCATGGCCTCTTTTTTGTTAATTGTTGTTACATACATAAAGGTATACACACGTAATATATATGTTCCTATATATAACCTGTTCAGTTTGCACCATATTGCTTATATGTATCTTTTCATGGCCACTTGGTATTCATTTGGTATTTTTGAGGTTTAAGGTGAGTAAACTGTTGGACTCCCTGTAATAGAATAATTTAATTTATTTTGATGACAAAACTATAACATTTTAGAGTTAGCTTTTAGTGTAATTGATGCATCTAACATATTTGTTTATTTTATTTTTTTAAAGACAGGGTCTCACCATGTAGGCCTGGTTGTCATGGAATTTACTATGTGGACCAGTCTGGCTTTAAACTCATTGAGATCTGCTTGCCTCTGACTCCTGAGTGCTGAGATTTCAAGTGTATGCCACCATGAGTTTTTATAACAAGGAGTATCTACTGCAACAGAACTTTGTCACCCTAACATAGGAAAACAAAACAAAACAAAACCCTTAATTTTCATCTCAGTAGGCATGGGTAAGAGGAGATTTTTTTTGTTTGTTTTCTATTTAATATCTGTACTATATTTTTAGTTACAGCAACAATATAATAATAATGGTCTAAAGATATGTTGAAAAATACATTTCATGTTTTCACATTTTCTTGGTCCCTAAAAATAATGTCGTGACTAGGTATTTTCAAAATTCTTTTACCTCAAGAATTCTGTGACCTTTCCTTTGTGAAAATGCAATGCTGAATTTCAGCTCTTTCCAAGATATTGGTTAAGGAGAACTGGTGGGTGTGAGCCTTGTGTAACAGTTTTTGAGCTATCTGAATTATCTTTTGATAATAATCAATTAGGTTTCAGATTCTGTCAATATTTCCTCTGCAACTCAAGAAGTGGTGATCTTATGGAAAGAGAAAATTACCCTGTTTTCTTTTTAACAGTCATAGCACTAAAATATCTCTATTTCTCCGTCTCTGTCAGTGGCCTTATCTCTGTCTTTGTCTTTGTCTCTCCTTGTGTCTTTATCTCTGTCTCTGCCTCTTTTGCTCTCACACACTTTTCTCTCTTCCTTTTTGAAGCATAGCATATACATACAGGTAATATTTCTATTCACAGATAATGTGGGAAATGATCATCATTCTACTTTCTTAATAATCAAAGAATTGTTCTTTCAAAGAAAAAGAGTTCTTAGCCATTAGCTAAGTGAAATATAGAAAGTCAAGAGGCATGGGAAAATCTTGAAGCTTTTCTGCACCACTCTCTTGGGTATTCTCCTGAAATACGTTCAGAAAACACTGTATGAAATTCTCAAAATAAAATTCTCAAAATGAAAATAAAAACATTTTCAAAGAACCCTTGGGAGAGTTGATTTAGAACAACCAAATTTTGGCTTAATTTTTTAAATAAATTTTTATTTTTTATATATTAATTACAGTTTATTCATTTTGTATCCCAGCTGTAGTCCCTTCCCTTATTCCCTTCCCAACTCACCCCTCCTCTCTCAGCTCCTCCCATGTCCTTTTCCAAGTCCACTGATAGGGGAGTTCCTCCTCCACTTCCACCTGATCCTATTAAGTCTTATCAGGACTGGCTGCATTGTCCTCCTCTGTGGCCTGGCAAGGCTGCTCCTCTCCTCAGTGGGAGGTGATCAAGATTGGCTTAATTTTTGCTGTCTTCTCTGTGATAGTTCTATTATGGCCACTAAAATTCAAGAGTTTTCCTGCCTAATGATAGTTTACAAGTAAACCAAGAAGTTTCTTTGAACAGAGAACTTGTCACTTGTGTGATGATAATAGTATTCCGCTGCAGGTTATTAATGTTAATGCCCACAGAAGCAATGACTCTTTCTGAGATTCATTTACATTTGAGGAACAAATTATTCAATAATATAGTTAAGACTCATTTCATGAAATCATGGTATGAACTATGTATTTCAGTTAGTGACACTTCATATGCTTTAATTCATGGAAACATTTCCAAGAAAAGTAAAAAGTCTTAATTAAAAGCAAACTTAAATATGACAAGAGATATATTATCTAAAAAAAGTTTTTTTAATTAATTTTTTATTTTTATTTTTTTACATTTTTATTTTATATTAATCACAGGTTATGTACTTTGTATCCCAGCAGTAGCCCCCTCCCACATTCCCTCCCTATCCTTTCCATCCCTCCCTCATCTCTTCCCTGCCCTTTTCCAAGTCTGATGATAGAGGAGGTCCTCCTCCCCCTCCTTCTAACTCTAGCTTATCAGGTCTCTTCAGGACTGGCTGCAATGTCCTCTTCTGTGGCCTAGCAAAGCTGCTCCTCCCTCTTGGGATGAGGGGGTCAAAGAGCCAGCCACTGTGTTCATGTCCGAAATAGTCCCTGTTCCCCTTACTAGGGTACTCACTTGGATATTGAACTACCATTTGTTACATTCAAGCAGGGGTTCTAGGTTATATCCATACATGGTCCTTGGTTGGATAAACAGTCTCATAAAAGACCCCTGTGCCCTGCTATATTGGTCCTTGCAGAGCTCCTGTCCTCTTCAGTCATACTAACTCCCCCTTCTTTTATATGATTCCCTGCACTCTGCCAAAGGGTTGGTTATGTGTCTTAATATTTGCTTTGATACCCTGCTAGGTAGAGTCTTTCTGAGGCTCACTGTGGTAGGCTCTTGTCCTGCTACTTGTTTTCTCCTACATCCAATGTCCGTCCCATTTGTCTTTCTAAGTGAGAATTAATCCTCTTACCCCAGGTCCTCTTTCTTGTTTATCTTCTTTAGGTGTATAGACTTCAGTATGTTTATCCTATCTTATAGGTCTATATAAGTGAGTATATACCATATGTGTCTTTCTGCTTAAAAAAATGTTTTTGATCATGTTTTGAGCTAAAGAACTTGAAAGGATGGTCCAAGAATGCTGATCCTGGACTCCTGAGGCTGGCAGTTGCTTTAATGTGTTGTGTGGCTTTAGGGAGTTTTATTACTTAAATTTCTAAATGGTATTTTCTTGGATCTATTTTATAGAAAATAATTCACTGGGGATAGTTGTAAACTCACACTTAAATAGAGTTCAACTACTCTATTGTTAGTACTCTTTATTATCACCAACCTTGCAAATCCATGATTATATAAGCATATTTACCTATCACCCTGCAAAGCATCCAGTCTTCACTGCAGTTGAGAAAACTGTGGCTCAGAAGAACCGACTAACCCATCCTAAAAATGCAAATGACAAAAACAGTTGTCGTGGAAAGACTCCTAATTGAAGGGATCTCATATACAGTCAGTAGAATATGGAGTCAGAAACTCCCTTGGCCATCAGAAACTCCTTTGTCCAAGCCTGTGTTTTCTGTGTTGAAGTACCTTGCATCTAAGGACTAGGTGACTTACAAATGTTCTGGGCTCATTTGTCTCAGTGTGCAACAACTGTGAATGCTACTCTAATCCTCATGGCATCAGCGGAGACAAATGTCACTTCTGCATCACAGTTAATCTTTTCCTTGACATTTCTTGCCTTATCTATTTACATTACAGATGCCCACTGAGGTCACTCCTGGATAAAATCTGGATTCAAATCTCTATTATCCAATCTTTACCAGGGACTAAGACAAAATAGTTAAGGAAAATCCCAAAGTATTTCTTTTTGCTATCCATTCAGCATTCTTCTGGTATGTCCCTTTCCCTATGACAATTGTACGCTTTGGAAAATCAAAGGTTTTTGATAGCTTGATTACAATATAATTGCAGGGAAGGCAAGCTCAGTGAATATGAAGGTCATGAGAAATTTGGACTCTTGTCAAGCCTTCCTCAGCATGAAAATCATTAAATGCTTCTTCATACAATGGAACATTACAAAAAATGGAAGTAATTCAATTAATATTTTAAGGCCTAATATCTGTAAGATATCTTTAAAAAAGTAAAAGACATGACTCCACTCTCAGGGAAAGAAACAGCTATCAAATAAAGCAATAAAAGGGAAATATTATTGGATCTAATATTGTAAGTATTAGAAGTATTGTGAGTTCTGTTTTTAAAGGAATGTAACCATTTTGGTTGGAATAATCAGACTAAGTATCTTGGAACTATGTTACTATGAGGGCAGTGGAGGAGGGTGCAGTGCTTTCTAAGACACAACTTTAGTCAACTCAGGACTTTAGTGCAGTTAACAGACTTTAAACAAGTCCTTACTAGCTTACAAATAAATACAACCACCAAATATTTTTGGCTCCATCTAAATGAGCTAGAGTTAGTTGATTTCATCAATGAACTGGGGTCAGTTAATGTTTATGTGGTTTTGCGTCCTCTGTTCATTCCTTTCATAAACCACAAGAGCAAGTGACCCTTACAGATGCTTAAAATTTCTGTTTGCCAAGAGTGTTTTCAATAGTTTCCTTCTAACTTTGTGGCAGAAATGAGTAAATTTAATTGAGACTTAAGTATGTCCACTTATTTCTATGAATCATCCACTCCTACCTCCTTGCTTTGTTGGCTCTTATTCTGCTTTGCTATTCAAAGGAACCTTGAGTTGTGCTGGATAGAACAAGTCACACATAAACAAAAAGAGATAAATGTAGACTCCTAACCTATGTTTCTTTGATTTTGTACCTGATTCTCTTTTACCCCCTCTTTCTTCCTCTTTTTCCTCCTCTTTCTTCCTTTCTTCTACTCTCCTTTTTTCCCTTTGTTTCATAGTGTACGTGTACATGTGTACCCATAAGTATGCTCCTCTGTGTAGAGACCAGAGGTCAATGTTGATTGCTTTCCTTGCTTGTGCTCTACTGTTTTTGAAATGGTGTCTCTCACCCAAAACAAAGCTCATCAACTGGGTGAGGCTGGCTGACTCTGTGGAGCCACCTGACTTCATCTGCCCAGTGTTACAGCTACAGTCACCATCATGCCTGACTTTTCATGAGTTCTGGGGATCCAAACTCAAGTCCTCATTCTTGTTTGGCAGATATTTTACAATTGAGCCATCTCTCTAACCTCTGAACTTATTTAAAGATAGGAATTCAACATTCTGCTTTGGAAACAGCTCCAAGTTAACATCATATGGAGGCTTATCTCATCCCAGAGCAGTCAACCATATAACCCGCTAAATAGTAATCTTGGGAACTCATTTTTCCAGTAATATGCTTTCTGAACTTCTCTAGCGTGACTAATCTATCATACTGCTGAATTTATCAATTATGCTGCTTTGTGGCTATATGCAGGAGTTTCTGAAGCTACCCATCAATCTATTCCTATTTTGTGACTTGCCATTTGAGGGAACACAGCAAGAATGAGCAGCTGAGGAAAAGACTGAGGATGGTCGATGGAGGGCTTCGGCACTCACTTGCTTCTTCATAAAAAAGAACCAGAGCAACAGTGTGCAGCTGCCTATTGAATAACCGTGGAAGAACATTGGAATTCAATAGTAGAGAAATGGAAACTTTGTAAATCAGTGATGACCTTAAGCATCAGTACAGCATGATAAATGCAAAACCTTGCTACCTGCCATCTTCCACACCTTGGGGAGGGGCTTCCCTCACATAGGGCGAAAGGTGAATGAGCTCCAGTGAATACTGCTAATGTAGGTACGGAAAGGTTTCACAGCACTTGGAGACTTATAGTCATAAAGTTAAGAGGCCTTAACATTTGCGCAGTAGATTGGCCCTGGAAGAAAAGTTCACCTTGAGGGAGTGCCTCAATGTAAGAGTGCTCCTCTGTGGCCTTGAACAATCTTTAAGACAGGCCCTTCTGACTGATTTGGATTGCTTTAGGGCAGGAACTCCTATATACTCCTATCTCTGGGCTCCACAGACACACCAACCCCACTGGCTGAGCAGGTGGCTGACTCACAAGCCAGGCTCACTCACTGAGCATGGTACTTAGTAAGGAACAGGTGTTATCATAAAGATGGTATCAACAGGTATCACGTAAAAGAACTGTCCTCTAAGCCACAAAGGTGGTTAGTTGTCTGTGGATCCACGTGAGTACCAGGACTGAGGGCAGATTCTTGCTTATTCTTGCCATCTCTTGCCCCATGGGCACCTGTTCAATTTCCAGTGCTCCCTTGCCCACAAAGGCATACTGGGATGTTTTAAGCAAGATGTCTAGGTCCTCATCGTAGCTCCATCTGTCGAGCCCAGTCTAAGACGGTATGGAGTGAGACATCCCAGGGTTGACTGCTCTGCTTTCCCTGTGAACACATTATCTAGGAGGAATGTTGTCTGGCTCCAGCCACAGCCCAGTCCTACACAATCCCTGATAGACATCTCAAACGAAAGAAATTGAGGCAGAAGGTAGGGGAGGTGCATAGAGCTCAGACGTCAGTCACCCTTCCCTCAGGGCTCAATGCCTAAGGAAGTCTGGAGAAAAACAATGTCCAGTGACAACCACATTCTTCCTATGCCCTGTCCTGTGAGCATTTAAATTGACTTGAATTTTGTTAATCTTTAGCCATGTCTTTTTCTTGCATGGTCTGTAATGGTCACTGTATAAGAATCAGGAATATGGGGAGAAAAACTCCAAAACCTGTCCTCAGTATGCACATCTGGGGAGGCTCTGAGATCCTGATACCGGAAATGCATGCATCCAGAGAGTAGCAGAGAGAGAGGACAGTTTTGCTTCTGCGTATAGGTGGGCCCCTGGTATACATCACTCCTACACCTTGCTGCATTATACAGTGCAATCAGGACTGAATGTAAACCTCACAAAGAGGGTGCCATGACTTCTGCCTCTGCCTTTTCTTGTGAAGCACCACTACCTGCCTTAGTGTCTGGGGGAAAAGTGGTCAAAGCCCTCATTTCCCGGAGTAACCAATACAAGAGGCCCATTCAAACAACACAGCCAATCTCAATAGTGTCCCAAGATTCAACAGGGGCAGCATTCTCATTGCAGAGTTAGCCACACAGGACTCACATTCTTCTACCTACACCACACCTGTCTGGACTGCTTCTGCATACGCCCACTGTCTGAACTCTTGCATAGAGATAGTGCGTTTATATGACCCCCATACAGTATGGACTGTGTACCACAATTCACTAGTTAGAGAAGAAGAGGCTGTATGTAAAGATGACATGATAGTACCCAGCTAGAAGTAAACGTTGCATAATACACTGCTATTCCCAGATGGGAATTTACTGAGCTGCTTACTAAGACCATCTCCTAAAAGTGATCTGTTTTACCAGATTGATTCAGAAGTACAAGAAATCTGAAAAAAAAGTATGACACTTCTCATAACTGAATATCTGAGTATCTACCCCGCCCCACCCCCCATTTTGAACATTGATTCTCTTGCTGGTACACTATGGTTTTGGAAGGATATGGGATGTTAGGTCTGGCTGGTAAAAGTACATTTTTAGGGATGAGCTTCTATAGGCTGCAGCTTGGACCTGGTTCTGGCTGCTCACTGCTTGCTTCGCCATGCCATATACAGTGACACCTATCTGGTTCTGGCTGCTCACTGCTTGCTTCGCCATGCCATATACAGTGACTCCTATCTGGCTAACACTGCTCTGTCTTTCTCACCATGATGGAATGCAACCCTGAGGCATGAGGAAAAGTAAGTCTCCCCTACTGCTGTTTCTATCACTTATTTTGGCCACTGTCAAGTGAAAATAATTAGTACAGAAAATTGGTAACAGAGAAGCGAGGTCATTGTTATTTAACCTAACAATTTGTTTCTTAGGCATTTGGAGTTGGACCATGAGAGGAGATAAAAATGTCTTAAGAGGAAGGAACAGAAGAAAAATATAAAATAAAATGCACATGGCTAGATGGTATTAAGCTTCTGGAGGCCTTGTATTATGTCCATAGGTTTTAGGTTATGAAGCTGTGGGCTTGAGGCATAGGATGGAATGTGTCAATTCCTAAAATGCTTCCTTGTGTTTTACTTAACAAACAGTTATGAAGTAGAATTAGCTTTTCTAGAAGTGTCAGCAATCTTGTTGGAAATTTTATATTATGAAATATGTACTTTTTTTTTAACACAAGCAAATAGAAGTGCTAGCAACAAGTGAATGATTTGCTTTCTTTTGTGGAGGAGAGAAAATGATCAGTCTTTCTATGTATCATGTACCAAATTGACAGAAAGCATAAGGGCACATTTATGACTATTGGCAAAAAGAAGAGTGGACAATCAGTTTGTCTAACTCATCATTTGAACTTTTGCTTTCATTTCTTCTGAGCTTTTAGTGAGAATACTCTTTCGGAACCTTGGCAGGAGCAAAGTAGAGGTAGGAGGGTTACACAGAGGGAAGGAAAAACCCCTGAAGACAGAGCCTCCCTTCATTGTTCACTCCACTACGCCCTGTGGCCGTGGCTCCCACTTACAATCATCTGATTTTAGACAATAGGCAGTAGGCTGTGCCACCTTATCGCAGACCGCATCCTACTTCAACAATTGTGTCAACAGGTAGCCTGGCTTCTCTGGTCTTTTCTGAAGCAATATTGATTAAATTTTGGAGCTTGGTAATTGCTTGGAAAAAACCTCTTCAAAGTATTAAGGGATTTAAAAGCTTAGTATTTATATTATTATTATTATTATTATATTTAGCAGTATGCATGCTACAAGGTGTTTCTTGATAAATCCCAATCTTGATAAAGCTCCATGGAGAATCATTTCTTCTTCAAAGTTTCCACTAAAACTTACACTAAATTTTTACATTAAGTGGACCCATTCAGCAAAGACAAAATGTAGTGCCCTCTGGTAGCAAACTTTAGAAAATCAGATTTTTGAAATGTTTTAAAATCTCTGGGATTATTTAAAAAAAATGAACATTGAACTCTCATAATATTGCTTATTTAAATTTTATTCCTCTCTTGTTATGATACAGTTCTAAGTATGCCAAAAGCATTAGCACATTTAATTAACCTTGAATATACAGATATGCTATCATTTTCCACTGAGGACAATAATCCACAGAGCGTAAAGAGGTCTACAGAGGCGCCACACCTAGCTGGTGTAGTCAGTGTTGGTATCTAGGCAGCAGCTTCTAGGACTACATTATACAAAGCCTCCAACAAGCCATCTTTATAGGTGATGAAACTGAGATCCAAAGACATGACATGACTTGCCAAGATCACATGCGTGGTGAGTGGTAGAGTTAGGCTTTGACCTCCAGTTTCTTGGGCTTCTAGACAACGCTTTTGTTTTTATTATTTCAAGCTGACCTATGGGTAAACATTAAAGAACTGGCATCACTTATTTCAAAGAATAGCTGAAAAGCTGCTTGTTTTTATTTCATCTTGGCAGACAAATGCTTACTTTTGTATTTCCCAATAAATGAGTGCAGCACCAGCATTTCCTGATGGTGTTTCTTGGTTTAGCCCTTTCATTAGTTTTCATCTTGTCTCTGCCCCCACTGTTCTACCCCAACAGATGGGTTGGGGGCCAGGGCTGATGCCTTAACACAAAAATAAACTGTTGAGTCCATATGGTGCTTCGCTGGTGAAGGCCTCCTTTCTCTTATGTAGAATGCTAGTGGGGCAGATTATTCGTAGGAGTCCAGTGTAGTGAGCTTTCTCATGTGACTTCAAGGTAAGCCTTAAGGCTGTGGTTGCTGGTAGAGTTCAGCTTGTACCATAGAGACTACCTAAAGAAAAACTAAGCATTCTTATTCAAAAATCATGTCTCATGTTGGCCTCTTGAAAAATACAAAGATGATATAATAGAAAACCTAAGTAATAAATGAGCAAAACAGAATGCCCAACTGGGGTTCTGATTGTAAGGATAAGTTCTTATGAGTTATAGGAGTCTTTAAAGATGAAAAGACTTCAGCAATATTTGTGGCAAAGTAGATCCTGAGTGCTTGTTTTGCTGCTTCTCTTTCCTTCCCTTCTCCATGGATGTAAACAATGGTCACAACATTCAAGAAATGTACTGGCTGACAAATCATTTTAGGTGATTCCTGTGTGCCTGGTTATACTGGGCTCCAACCAGAGTTGTTTCAAATCAGAAATTACCCTAATAAATAGACTTTAAGGGCAGTGGATGCTACAGTATGGAGGGGCACTTGCCTAGCGCATACAGGACTGTGTTCAGTCTCCAGCACCACACAAATATATGATTAAAGCTATTAACACAATAGCTATTAACTGCTTTAAAGTATGTAATTCAGCAGCATATAACATACAGAGTTGTGTAATGATTGCAATGTCTTCTTGCAGCACATTTTTGCTTTTAAATAGTAACTTTGTCACCATTAAACACTTCCTCATCATTCAACATCCTTAGCTATCAGAGAAATGCAAATCAAAATGACTTTGTGATTCCATCTCACACCTTTCAGAATGGCTAAGATCAATAACTCAAGTGATAACACATGCTGGAGAGGATATGGAGCAAGGGGAACACTCCTCCACTGCTGGTGGGAGCCACTTTGTAAATCAATATGGTGTTTTCTCAGAAAATTGAAAATTGATCTGCCTCAAGACGCAACTATACCACTCCAGGTATATACCCAAAGGATGCTCCACCCTACCACAAGGACAGTGGCTTAACTATGTTCACAGCAGCTTTATTCATAATAGCCAGAGACTGGAAACAACCTAGATGTCCTTCAGCCAAAGAATGGGTAAAGAAAATGTGGTACATTTACACAATGGAGTATTACTGAGCTGTTAAAAACAGTGATGCCATGAAATTTGCAGGCCAATAGATGGAACTAGAAAAGATTACCCTGAGTGAGGTAACCCAGAACAGAAAGACAACCATGGTGTGTACTCACTCCTAAGAGGATATTAGCTGTAAAGTAAAAGACAGTCACACTACAGTTCACAGACCCTGAGAAGCTACATAATAAGGAGGGATTGAGGGGGACACTAGAATTTCCATGGGAAGGGAAAATAGATTAGATTTTGAAGGTGGACTGTGGGCAGGTGGGGTTGGAAATAAGAGGGATCCTGTGGGGGAGGGAAAAATACTGGAAGAAATGATTGGAATTGGGGAGCATTTTGGGGGTGAGGTAGAAACCTAGTGCAATGGAAACTCCATGGAATCTATGAGAATAACCACAGAAAAGATTCCTAGTAATGGGGGACACGGGGCCTGAACTGGCCATGTTCTGTAACCAGGCAAGGCTTCAAGTAGAGGGATTGGGACACCAACCCATCCCCAAAGTCTTCAACCCTCAAATTGTCCTGCTTGCAGTGTGTGCTGAGATGGAGCTTAGCAGAAGCATCATCAAATAGACCAGAGAGACTTCATCCAGCATCTGATGGGAGCAGATGCAGAGTCCCACAGCCAAATATTAGATAGAGCTGGGGGAATTCTTTGGAGAAGGGGGAGGAACAATTGTTGGAGCCATAAGAATCAAAGACATCACAAGAACAAGTCCCACAGAATCAACTGAACGGGACTCAGGGGAACTTGCAGAGATCAGGGAGCCTGCATAGGTCCTCTGCAGTTACGTTATGGCTGAGTAGCTTGGTGTTCTTGTGGAACTCCTAACAGTAGGAATGGAGGCTATCACTGACTCTTTTGCCTACTCACGGTAGCCTTTTCCTTCTACTAGGTTGCCTTGTCCAGCCTTGATGTGTTGACATGTGCCTGGTCCTACTGTAGCTTGTTAAGCTGTGTTTGATTCATGTCTCTGGGATGCCTGCTCTTCTCTGAGGGGACCAGGAGGGGAGGTGGATCTGGAGCAGAGAGGCATGCACAGGGGGTAGGGGATCTGGCTAGGGGGAGGAGAAGGAGGAGAAACTGTGGTTGGGATTTAATATGTGAGAGAATAAAAAAATAAAAAGATTATTGGAAGAAATCTGAAAAACAAAAAACCGGAACAAACCAACCAAACAGAAACTTTGTAGCCATTTGACAGTTCCTCATCATTCAGCTTCTTCTAATCCCCTTTCTGTCTCTCTGAGTTAGCCTATGCTCTAGATCTCTCAAGTAAGTGGAGTCAGAGTCGTTGTTCTTTTCTCTCTGGCTTACTCCACCCTGGATACTGTTCTCAAGTTTCATCTGCGTTACAGCATGCATTGGAATGTCTCCTTTTCACAGTCAATATTCCACTGCATGTGAGCATTTCATCTGTTCACCAGACCTGTGAGGATGATTGGGTTCTTTCTGTCATTCATATACACAGATGTAATAAACTAAAGCTGTTACAAATGTGTATGCATGGATACTTGAATTCTTGCTTTCAGCTTTTTAGGTGTCTATGGAAGTAGAATAGCTGGGTTCATATGGTAATTCTGTTTCAAGTTTTGGGGAAATATTGAATGGTTTCTATACTAGCTGTACCATTTTATATTCTTTGGAAATAAAAATCACTTAAATTTCTCTACATCCTCATCAGCACTTCTTTAAAAAGTTTTCTTTTAGTTATAGTTACTAGTGGATATGAAATATCCAGGAGTTACATATGGATATGAAACAGTTTTGATTTATACTTTCCTTGTGATGACTTGTGACTTTGACAACTTCTCACATGCTAACTTCCATTTCTATATCTTCTTGGAGAAATGTCTACCAAAGTTATTTGCATGCCCCATTATTTGTGTGTGTGTGTAGGTGTACATGTGTGTGCCCGTGCATGTTCCTCAGGCACCATCCATCTTGGTGGATGCTTTGAGACAGAAACTTACCAAGTAGTCTAGGCTAGATTGGCCAAGGGCTCCAAGGATACAGAAGTCTCTGCTTCCCCAGTGTCAGGGGTTCAAGGGTGGGTCACCATGTCAAATTTTCCCCATGGGTTCTTGGGAGGAGAACTCAGGTACTCATGCTTGCATAGCAAACATTTTGCCAACTCTTCTATCTCCCTTTTTATTGTAGATCTTTTATATTTTGCAGTGTAGTCTTCTATTCTTTCTGGAATGTAGACAGATACTTAATTTTGATGTATGAATATTGAATTAAATTGTAGTTAGGGCCCGCAGGTCTCTGCATGCTCTTTCTACCATTCATATACCTAGTCCATGGGTCTTCAGAGCTGAATTCCGTGTAGAGTTTGACGAGAAGGGAGACTGTGCCACTAAGATGAATCTCGTGAGAATTTTGACGAAACTGAGTCATGAAACTGTAACTGTTGAATTGAAGAATGGAACACAAGTCCATGGAACAATCATAAGTGCAGATGTCAACATGAAAACCCACCTTCCAAATTCTTCTACTGGAGATCATTTCCCAGGGAAACTATGGTCTCGAGTATTTGCTTCTGTTTCAAACAGAACCCAATCTGAGGCAGTTTTATATGCTTAAGTGTTTGTATGTTATATCTTTTCCCATCCTTTTGTCTCTGACTTTTATGTTCCCTTTATTTTAAACATTTCTCTAATAAACAATGGATATTGTATGTTATGTTCTCCAATAACACACTCATTTGTTTTTAAAATTTCATTTCCATTGATGTACGTTAAGTAATTATGGACATATTTGTGTTTTTAAGTTTTTCTTTTTCTTCTTCTTCTTTTTTTTGAGAGAGTGTCTTATAGTCCATGCTGATCCAGGTTGTAACCAAGAAGAACCCTGAACTCCTGATCCTTCTATATCTTCACCTCCTGCCTTCAAATGCACTCCAGGTGTATCTCACTGGCCTGGCTCTAGGCTTAAGTCTTTTCTTTCTGTTGCTTCAAACAGTGTGTTTTAAATTCACTTGATTTTTCTATTATTCAAATTCCCTTGTTTGATATTTACATTTCTTTTAACAATTTCAGTGATTAGAGCTTACATATCCATCTTTGCCAGATTGAAGTCAACTTTATTAGTTGAAGCTATGACTCATTGTTCATTGTGACATTCACAATGGTGTGGGTTTCATTCTTGTAAGAAAATCACGTCAGGTCTTTCTTGGGTTTTGGCACCTTTTAATTTTACCTGGGATATAGATGATCAGCAATCTTATGAGACTCTTCAAAGCAGGAAGGAGACTAGCACACAGAGAAAGCACCATCATGGAACTAAAGTAACTATTTTTGGTGTGTAGGGTTTTGGTTACCTCACCTTTTCCTTTGCTCCAGTTATTTTTTTGTAGAATATCAGTCTTGTTCGTTGCCACTGGCCTTCCTGTGACCTTTGTTCTGTCTCCACCCTTCCTGCCCTATTGCCTATTTGTGTTATTATTTCCATGGTATCTTGCAGGGGTGCCATAAGAAAGTACCACACAACCATTCATTTAAAATAGCAGTTCTCAACCTGTGGGTTGACTGACCCTTTTAATGGGGTCACATATCAGATATTTACGTTACAAACAGTAGTGAGTTTATAGTCATGAAGTCACAATGAAAATAATTTTCTAGCTGGGGATCATCACTGCATGAGTAACTATTAAAGGGTCACAGCATTAGGAAGGTTGGGAGTTGTTGCTTTAGAGCATTAGGAGGGAGCGAGGCCATAGTAACATGCATATTTCAGAATTGTGGCCAGGAGTCTGGAGCCACTCTGGGCCACACAATGAAACCTCCTTAGTATAAACTAAAAATATAAAGTACAAATACTGTCTTAAGTAGCAATAAATAAGAATATTATTTTAAAATAGTATATGGTGGGCACTTAACAAACTATAGTTTGTTTTTCTGTCGCCCTCCCATGGTTTCTCTGCAGTAAAATTAGGCTGATTTATCTTTGAGGTCCTTCAGCTTCTATATTCTGAAGTCCCTTTGGGCAACTTCTTTTTCTCATTTTGCCTATCCATCTCTCTTATCCCTTTTTTCTTCAGTTCAGTTCTCACTCCTACCCCCTTCTAGATCTTTTATTGCCACTTTTATTCCTTAGACTCTAAGGCTTAGGGGGTGACACTCACCCTGGTTTGCTCAGGAGCTGTCCTCACTTACACCCATTGTTCTAGGTAATTATCAGTAACGTTTCTTCCATTCTCACAGTCTTCTGGTTCGGGTGATGAGTCATTTGACCACTTGACTTAGAAAGTTAACTCTCTTCAGTCATCTACAAAGAGTGATGTTTTATTTTAATTGCTTTTGGAGTTTGTCTCCCTAGCCGAATTTAGGGCGTCAATGGGAATGATGTTCTTATTGTTGCTACCCTAAAGCCTAGTGCACATTCAGGTTCACCCACCTCTGTCATCACATGACCTACAAAGTACCATCTTATGATTTAATTGCTTTTGGGATTTGTCTTCCTGGCAGGAGTTAGTGCAAACACAGGGATTTCTTTTCCCTTGTAGTCACTTGGTAAAGTTTGTTGGATCTGCGAATGCTTTGAAATGTTAATTCTCTACATAGCAGGTGTTTGTCAGTAGTACACCACGCAGCTCTTCATGACAGTTTGCAATGAGCCAGACAGTAACACTGCCCTTGCTTGCCTTGCTTTATTTGTGGTCCTTACTTCTGAGATCTTCAGTTTAGCTCCAGATCAGTGACTCATTTCTACCTCTTGCCTCACCCATAGCTTTGACAGCTGGAGGTATCCTGTTCTGTACCCCAGTGGGCGCTGTGGTGACCTGCTTTTCACTGTGGGTGCTTGCTTTGGGCATGTGTATCTCCCTGATTAACATCCCACCGTCTGCCCTAGCTCCTGAAGCTTTCTCTGTACTTTCCAATCCAGATGTACTTTATCTGCCATCTTGTTTTTACTTCTGAGGCCACACCCTCTGGTGGTTGCTTCATTCTGTGTCTGTCTAAGTGAAATGAAGCAGATAATGAAGTCTGTGATGGGTTTAATTTAGTAAAAGGGTCATTTTTTCCTGTTGGCAGCTAAATCTATTTATTCAGCTTTCATGACTGCAGACGTACAGAGTATAAGCGATACTGTCTTCAGAAGGTTCTGTGGAGGCCACGGAGGTGCCCTGCCAAAGTCAGCTTTCATGGGAACGTGTTGTAAGTACATCCAGAGCTGTAAAGCCTTATTCACCTGCCAGATACTTTCCTCCAAGGCTCTGCTAGTAGTGACTGGGAGGGGTAGTAGAGCCAGGTAGCTTCTTCTGGATAGGGGTCTCCTTTAAAGGCCAATCCTTATTATGCATCCACAGAAGGATGCACAGAACTTAGAGCAATGCCTCAGCCCGTCCTTTTTGGTCCTTTTCCCAGTGTCCAACTGGCACCATGGTCTGAGGTCTCCCTTTTTATGCCAGCTGCCACTATCCATAATCTTTTACAGCCATTTCTCCCAAGAAGCTCTCGGTGGATGGAAGGCGGAGCTGACACAGCGTCCTGGTACAGCATTGTGGGTGAAGCACACACAAGGGACACAGAACTGTTTTCATTCTTTCCTTCTCTAGAGCCAAACTCTAAGGTTAAATTATAAAGGAGCCATGCAAATTTTGACTTAAAAACAGACGTTTTATTATTCCCTACTGAAAATATATTTCCACGAGGCAAGCAAGTATCGCCACCAACGCAATTCTTTCGCTAGTTGTCTGCACACAGCGGTGAATAGCAGCACTTAGGGAAATAAGAAAACAATAGTTCTAAAGTAGAGATGATAGTAACTTATTGAAGGCTTTCTCTGTGCCCGGCTTTAAGTACTTGGTGCATATTTTTCCTAGTCCTCATAACATTCCTGTAATGAAGGTATTGCCCCTCTCATTTTATAGATGAGAAAAGTGAAAAAACAAGAAGTTACAAAAGTTGCCTGGGGCCAGTGAGAAGACGTACAAAGCCTTGGACTCATGGGATTCTGGTGTTCTTGTGTTTCCTGTGAAGCCACGTTTAACTGAAGGCTGATTTTGGCATCAGGCCAGCCAGACTGTAACCGGCCTGGGAAGTTTTAAAAACCTTCCTGCTCATGGGCTGGAGGGTCTACAGGCTAGATCACAGCCCATCATAACTCGTGAGCTCTAAGCATTAACACATTATTTATTTTATTTTATGTGTGTGGGCATGTGCAGAGGGTCTGAACTTGCAAGAACCTGCAGATGTCAAAAGAGGCTACTGGATTCTCTGAAGCTAGAGTTATATGCCTTTGTGTACTACCATGTAGGAACTAAACTCAGAGCCATTGCAAGAGCACTTGGCATTTCGAACTGCTGAGCCATCTCTTCAGCCCTGAGTTTTAAACATTTTTTTTTAAAGCATTGCAAGACATTTCTGAAAAAGAAAGCTGATAGCTCTAAGATAAGTCCTCTTATTAGGTCCTGTGGTCTAAGGTTATAGAGCAAACACCAACACAGAAAGAAGCCAGGAACAAGAAATCATAGATTGTCATTACTGAATTTGTTTAAAGTGTTCAAAATAGGCAAGCCCATAGGGAAAGCGGCGACCAGCAGTTCTTAGTGGCTGGACTACTGAGGAATGTGAAGTGAGTGCTAATATGAGTTTATTACTTGGGTGACCAACAATTTTGAAAATAAATAGAAGTAATGGTGCCTTTGACTACCCTGAAAATATGCATTGTATGGACACCCTAAAAGCATAAAGTTTATAATATGGGGATCATATCAATAAAATGATAGCTGAGAATAAAAAATATGCACCCAGATTTCTCATTAAAGACTTAAAAACTATTGGCTTAGATGAAACCTCTCTTATTATAGACTTTTAATGTTTAAATTATAATTCAGTATTAGTTTCTCACCTCGTCTTCTAAGAGGCCGAATGGCTTTCATATGTTTTTAAAGGTTCTAGAGCAATCCCTTTGGATGTGGGTGTATAAGCCCAGAAGTAAACAAATTCTCAACTCTGGACTTGTTTTTATAGCTAATCAGTAGACTTTTGATGGTGTTGCAATGGCTACACAGACATGATGACCCAGACAACACTGTGTTCGTAGGGTTTGAGCAATTTCTGTCTCCAGTTACCAGGCACAGACACGGATGAAAACATTGTTTGCAGGGAGCTCAGTGGTAGTGCTGCCTGGAGATGCTCTGTCTGCTTCCAAGTACGGACATCCATTCCCGGTGGATCTGATTCTTCCCGTGCCTCCTTGCTCATCTAGGCCGCTCCTGTAGACCGGCCTTCTGACCGGAAGGTCCCGTGCTCTTGTTCCCCCGCCCCCCGCCCCCCCCCCCCAGCTGAGGCAGCTAGTTGCTGCTGGGCTCCGGTATGAGACGGTGTACTATTCGTGTTTCAGTCTTCATAACTAGAATGAGGCTAATGACAGTGAGTCCAGATGTGCTTACGTGGACAGGGTTTGACGGGACCGTGAATCACTATTTCCAGTACCAGGCTGAGGGAGGAGCACGAGCAGTCAGGACGGGGCTTGGACGAACTCCAGACCTCTCAATTCCTGGTGGAGGATTCTTTCCGCTTTGACTTTCCATAAGCAACTACGTGACCGATCCCTGGTGTATTTTAAATTTCCAGCTCTGTGACTTGTGAACCCAGAAGCTTCTCTTCTGTTTTAGCCTAGCAGCAGTTTCCTGGCTCTTGTCTAGCCACGTTTTTGAGGGGTGGGAAATAGTGATTATCTGACAGTTTTTATGGTGGTGATCCTCAAAATGAAATTAGTTTTCCTTCTAGTGTACTTGACAAACAGTTTTTTTTTTAAATAGTATGTTCTAAGCATCGTGGTGATGCTTGGGGGAATAAAAGATGAACAAGTCTGGAAGATCTTACAGTCTCTGAAATGAAGCAGATGACAGCAAAGGATGCTGGCACTAATGGCAGGATATTCTTAGTGCTGAAGGAGAAAGTGGGATGGGTAGTGTCAGGGTATTGGGGCAGGGAAGAGATGAAGGGCAGCCTCACTGAGGGGATGAGAGCTAAGCTGTGACTGGAAGAAAAAATAGCAATTGGAGTAAAAAAAAAATCACCGATCTGTTGTTACTTCAGGCTTACGCTCAGGCATGAATTTCCCAGGTTGGCATAGATATACTGCACCACAGTGCTTCCGAACAGTGATAGGCAGGTACTGACTGGGACTTGGGCTTCGTGCTGAAATCTGACCAGGAAAGCCGAGGACTGAACTCAGATACTGTGGAGGCAACATGCCACCGTTGAGAGGTAAATGGGAAGAACTGCTTCGCTCAGGGCCAGAGAAAAAGATGGTCGTGGCGTTAAAGGCGGTCCAACAATATTATTCTTATTTTCTTATTAATTATTATTATTTTTACAAAGCACAACAATATTATTGATAGGGGTTTAAAATGGCTTAATTTTGTTATTTGACAATGTCCTGCTTGTATTTAGTATATTGTGATTACCCTTCTCCCTCTCTTAATCACTTTCTAATTACTATCCACTTCTACCTCCCTTCTTCCTATCCCCTACTTTCTCTGTCCCCACTCCCTTCTTTCTGCCCCCACTCCTTTCTACCTCTACTCCCATTCTCCATACCAATACCCTTTCCAGATTAATGATCTTTTGCTTCGGTTTTGTGTCTCAGTTAGTTTAACCTGGGCTCTCTGTGAGCACTGGATTGGAACCAGGTGTCTGTGGGCACTGGATTGGACCCACTGGGGTCCTCAGTGAGTGCACAAGTGAAGGCAGAGATTTCCCCTCTCCCTGAAAGTATCAGTGGCAAACAGTTCAACAGTGAGGGCAGAGACCCCTGAGCCCCTCCTGCACCCAGGCCTGACTTCTGAGGGACCCATTCATGTGCAGACCCAGTGGTTGTATGCATAGCTGCCCTAATCCGTGATTAAGACTGTTATTTCTTGCCCAGACAATGACATTTCACGTTGCTTCTGCCTATCTCCCAGCTCTGGCATTCTTTCAGACCCCTCCTCCACAACACAGTGTTCCCTGAGCCTCAGATGGGATGCTAGCCTGTCATCTTGTGCATCCACGAGTCTACAGTACCGCTCTTCACTGGAAAGAAAGGCTTCTTCGATTAAAGCCGAGCATACTTTTTATCTATGAGTATAAATATTACTATTCGTAAGGCAGCTTGACGCTATGTCAATTCATCTAAACAACAGCATGTAGTTTCCTTCTAGGGCCTCTGATCTCTCCTTCCATGGGCTTTTGACCAGGTTTACAGCACCAAGGACATGTTTGCTCCGCGGAATGGGTCTTATATCCAGCTGGAGGGAAGATGGAGAATGGTAGTACTGTAGCACCACTCTGGTTTTTTTGGTTACAGGGTTTCTCTGTGTAACAAGCCTTGGCTGTCCTGGACTCGCTTTGTAAACCAGGCTAGCCTCAGACTTGCAGCGATCTGCTTGCCTCTGTCTCCCTGAGTGCTGGGATAACAGGCCTGTGCCACCACGCCAGCATGAGCACATCTGAGTTGGCAGGTTGGTTCCATAGATCAGAGGGTTCACAGCTATATAAGACTGTTGATGCTTTTTCTCTTCCAACAGCCTGCACAGCATCTTGTAAAACCCTGAGCTAAGAAAGCTGGTGTCAGGGAGAGCAAGCCTCCCCTGTTAGTTCCATCTTGATTTCTTGATATGGCACATCCAAGGCATGTGGTGTCTTTAGCAACAGGGATTTATCATCTAGTTCTTGTGGACAGTCAAGAAGAATGGGAAGAGGCTGTACTGTTTTAAAAGCTCTGGGGTCTCTCTGACAACTCATAAGGGTTTTTTGAGTATTTACTATTGTGTAGTTATGAGCATTATGTTATATAGTTCTTATTATAAACAAGGTTTTAACACTGAGGTAAAAAAAACAGGTAATAAAGGTCAATTAATCACCTGCTTCAGGTTAAAGAGCAAAGAAATGACATATTAGAAGTCAGTAATGACCTACTCCAAGGATAGAGTTGCTATCTACATTTTTGTTATTTGATGCGGGATCTCTCGTTGAACCTGGAGCTCTCCAATTGGCTAGAATGCCTTGCCACATGCCTTTAAGATCCTCCTGTCTCTGCCTCCCACCATCTTCTGGGAGTCCAAACTCATCTCCTCATACTTGCACAGCAAACGGTTTATCTACAGAGAGCTCCCTGGGTTTTAACTTCCACACAAGGCCAGTCTGGGAATAGAGTTGGAATATAACCAAGGATTCATTTGACTTTAAAAATATTTCCTTAGAAAGCTTTCTATCGCTGTGATAAACACCATGACCAAGCCAACTTGAGGAAGAAAGGGTTTATTTCAGCGTACAGTCTACAGTCCCTCATGAAGAAGTCAGGTTAGGAACTCAAGTCGGGAACTGAAGTAGAGACCATGGAGGAGCGCTCCTAACTGGCTCGTTCCTCATGGATTGCTCAGTTTGTTTTCTTACACGCTTCAGGATGACCTTCCCGTGGACGGCAGTGCCCACAGTAGACTGGCCCCTTCCACATAATCATCAACTAAGAAAACGCCCCACGGGGTTGCCCACAGTCAAAACTTATGGATATATTTTCTCAGTTGAGGTTCGTTCTTCTCAGAAGACCCTAGTTTGTATCAAGTTGACAACAAATGAACGAACAAACAAATGAACCAAACAAAACAGCAGGATGAATGCTTAGTCATGAAAACACACAAAGTTCACAGGACTAGACCTGTTAGTGAAAACTTACTGAGGCCCTGCAAATGCACAACATCGTGTGGGGCCTTGCAAGGAACGTAGAGAATGGCACTCTTGCATTGGAGAACCATGGCTCTGAAAGGTCATAGGTGCATCCACAGTCACATGGCTAGTGAGAGAGGGTCAGAACCTGAGTACAAAATGCTTAGCACTCAAACCAGTGTTCGTTCACAATTCCTTTAGACAACTTTTCTCTTTTGTACCTAAGGGAGTCAGCTTTGGAAAGCAAAAACTCCAACAAACAAACAACACTTTGCACAACTTTTAAGCAAGTTTTATTGTATTTGTTTTCTGACATGAGACCTGTTTTCCCAAGAACCATACTAGTTCCTTTTTGTTGCAACCCCTTGATTCTCTTTTCTGTTCTTCAATTCTGATCGCCAAATTCTTTGATATCTTAAAAAGAATAACCTATTTTCTTACTTTTAAATCCATGAAGTTGTCTGTCCCATAGTTGAAAAGCAACGTGCCTACAGAATGAGTTAGTTTTCATACAGGAGTTTAAATGCCATGATTGCAAGAGCTGGTGACAATTTGCTTGTCAGCAGTTAATGGTCTATTCCCAAACAGCTAGTAGAGAGCACTCACACTTAAATGGAATATATGTACCACAACCTTCCCCTAAAAGCCTAGGGAACTATGAGGAACAAGAAGAAGTGGAACAGTTATAAGAGGCAAGAGCTGTGGAGGACTCCAAGAAAACAGTGTTTTCCAGACAAAACAGGGCTGCTACACACATGAACCCACAGAGATTGACAGCATGCACTAGAACTCAGCATAGACGAGGGAAGTGGGCACAGAATCTCATCCCTAACCAAGAAGCTCTTTGCAATCGATAGTTGCTGAAAAGGGAAAAACAGTTTTCTTTAATGGAGTGATATTGGGTATATCAACCATACCCCAAGAAAGGCTGCATGCTTAGGAATAGTTGGACAACATAAACAATCCATACTTTGTTTCTGTCAACCCCCAGCCCTGTGTGTGTGTGCATGTGTGTGTTTGAACATGGTCTTTTTGTGCTCTTTTTGATTTTAGTTTTTAAGAGAAAAAAAAAAGTGAAGTGGAGTGGGCAGGAGGGGTTAAAAAGAAAAAAAAAGAAAGAGCTGATATTGCATCTATTTCCTGACTATGGGGAAAAGAATTAATAACAGCCTTGGTAAAGAAAAAAAAAACAACTAAAGGAGGTAAAGTTGAAAGCTGGATTAAGGATCTATAAAAGGAAAGTAGTGTCATGTGATATTCTGGAAAGCTTGTTGGGTCTATTTGATTCATGTGTTTGGCAATAAAATTTATGAGGTCTCATTCCGCAGTCACACGGCAGCACCCTAACTAGGATGTAGCCAGGGTTAGATTCATGACTGGGTGGCTGTGGCTGGAGGGACTTAGAAAGGGCCTCTGAAGGGAAGTTCTACTCTCTCAACACTGCTAAAAGAGTCTCATTCTGAGCTGAAAAGTTTTTTTTAAGTTTCTTTTTAAAAATTTAAAATTACATGTATTTATTTCTTATTATTTGTGTGTATGAATCCACATGTGTGCTATAGTGTGACTGTGAAGACCACAGTAGAGGAGACAATTTTCTCTTCCTATCATGCCGGTTCCCTGAGATTAAATTTAGGTCACTGAGGAATCTCCTCAGTTAAAACACACTTTTCTTTTTAAATAATATGTTTACTCTTTAAACATTTCATACACTTATCCGATGTATTCTGATCACAGCTATCCACCTTTCCTTCACTCTAACTCCTTCCAGTGCCCTCCATTGAAAATCACTTTCCCAACACCACACCTTCCATGTCCATGTGCATGAGTTCAGTTAGGACTGCTTCTATGTGCCTGAGGGTGTGGTCAGCCAGTGAGGTGTGGGTAAACTACTAGCTACAACAGTCCCAAGAAAGAGTGACTTTCTGTTCTTCAGTTAATATAGCATAAAGAAATAGTATAAAATTGGACTTTCTATGTTGCAATTTTATTTCTGTATTGTAAGAAGCTTTCTTTCTTTCTTTCTTTCTTTCTTTCTTTCTTTCTTTCTTTCTTTCTTTCTTTCTTTCTTTCTTTCTTTCTTTCTACCAATTCATCATGTTTAATAATTCTATGGCTTTAGGCTGATAAATTTTATTCGGTTTATTTACTGTTTTGTGAGCTGCTAGAGATTGAACCTAGAACCTTGTGTATGCTAGGAAAGTACTCTACCACTGAGCTATATCCCAGTTCGTAATGTATCTTAAAACTAGTATATATAAAATTCTGCAGTGGGCTCCTTCTTGCTTCTGTGAGGAATGGGCCTGCAATCCCTTTCTTTGTAATTTTCTTTATGTTCTAAAGGCAGCATAGAACTAGATTTGTGTTTTTGTTCCTTAGTTTGAGCATCTTCATCATCATATTTAGTACTTTCTAATTAATTGTGACTCCTGATATATTTGAATTTGTCACTTCCATCTCCCCTCTCTCTTTGGTCAAAGGAGTACCCATTCTTCCCTCCTTTCCTTTCTCCATCTTTACTCATTGTTTCTATCTCTGTCACCTGGTTCTTCAGAGGTTATGAGGTATGTGGAAACTTCTTGTTTACTGCTTCTTGGTGCGGGAGAAGAGTTGAGGGATGTTTATAATTTTGGCCCAAGATTTTCCTTAAGTGATTTCTATGCTGGTGTATGGAGTTTTGCAGTACATTTGTCAGAAGACCTTTGTCATCAAATCTTACAGAATATGCTTACAAAGATTTATGACAACTCTAGATCACAGTGGTTCTTCTGCCTGACCCATCATCAAAATTATTTGGAAGGGACTATAAAATATACACTCCTGGTTTCCATTTTGCATATTGTTTCAGATATAATTTAAGAGCTGTATCCATGTTGAAATTTGTTATCTATAACTCTAGTGGATGTACTTAATATTTGGGCATACACATTTAAATATGAATGTAGCCTAGAATTTATCAGTATCTGTAGCCTTCATAGAAGAGGTATATTTTGCTTATCTCTTCCTACATTAGCCTTACAGTGCTGTAATGCCCTAAAGTCCCCCAAGTCAGATAAAAATCTTGTGTTCATAAACAGGAAGTCACATTTGTGTAACCACAAAAAGTTGTCACTATACTTTCCCACATTACAAGCCCATTATATTATGTCCATGATGAAAACTATAAAGTTTCTATTGAGGAAAATAGGCATCAAGAGGAGAGGTCTGCTATGTCCTAATGCATCTGAATATCCCAAACACCTGTGCTTAAAACGTTCCTTATGGCTCTACTTCATTTCATTCCACAAGGCAGACACATTTGGGGGACTGAGGAATGAACATCTCCTTTTATCTTCTGATTGTACCATCACTGTTGAAATATCACCCACCAATTTTTGCCTTGAATATGGGTTTCTGGAAGACTTTAATTGATAAAGAAGAGAGGACAATTTTTGTAGAGTACATAATACACATGTGTGCTGGGCTGAAAACATTTATGTCGGAAGCGGCCAGTGTCAAGTCAAAGTAACTGAAGAACCACACAATGTGCTGAGGATCACATGAGTTCTGTGAAGGCCTTTTCAAAGAGGGGTGATTTGATGACTTGAGCTTAGGAAGATATATAGAAAATTAGAGCGATGTGAAATGAGCAAAAGTGGGGGCTGTGGGACTAGTTAGGGTTTCAATGTGAGGATGAAATGGGTTGACACAGCAGTCATTAATTGGTAGATGAAAATCTGAGGACTGTTAGGAAGCAAAGGACTTGACTAGAACTGCATTAAGAAGAAGGTGGAGCCAGGGCGAGAATAACGTCATTCTTTGGAACATCTGCCATCTGATGTGATCATTGTTGTTGCTGGAACTGGCTGTGTGCCTCTCAGCCTTTCTGCCATCTGTAAGTAGTATTCTAGGGCATGCATAGGATTTTCTGTTTCATTGCTAATTTGAGCATAACAACTTGCTAAGGGATTGGACTGTATAATCACGTAGTTTTTTCTACTTGTATTTTGTTAATTAAATGTTGATTTTGTAATAAATTATTTTAAGACTAAACTATTTTTTTGGTTGAGAAACTGTTATTTATGTCACTTTTAATGAGCAAATGTTAAATCTTGTAGTTGTCTAGCAACCAAATTTTCTACAGGTTATGAGGCCAAAGTAACCACAGAACAGTCATAGAGCTGTGGCTTTTGTCTAGAGTTCTCTGCTCATGAGAAGGCAGAAGTCAAATGAGCAGGTAACACCATCATTCTGGATCTGAAATATGAAAGTGTGTGCTTGGCTTACTAATTTCAGTCAAATATCAGCTATGGTTTGAAGTATTTTAGAGTACCATTCATTTTTTTGAGTTCTTGATAAACTGGCAAGTAATGGAAAGCTTATATCTGTATTTAAGATTGTTTCCCAGAGAAGAGAATAATGAACATTCAAAGACATAACTTGAGTGTACTGGGAGCCAAAAGGAGACGATTAACTAGAGTTGAAAGTATTTCTATCCAGCCCCTAAGCTGAGAAAACTTAAAAAGTTCTCAACTTAAAAAAAACATAACCCACAAAACCCAGAATTGTTTAAATGTGTCTGATAAAGAAAATTTAAAGCTGAGATGGTGATTTGTTGTTCACAATACTATAGGTTTTGGGACACTTTAGGTGTTATGTATCTAGTGACTTAGATGATGGTCTGATGGTGACTCAGTCTTCCTTTGACAGGACTTGTTCCCGTGTAGACTTCCTTTCTAGAGTGAGTTTCCTGGATGTGGCACCCCGTTTTCTTCTTTCAGTGTTGGAAGAATGACTCTGATGCTCTGGGTTGCTGGGGTTTCTTTGGAGTCCCCAGCACTGTCCCTGCTGCGACTAAGCCTCGTGCAGAGATGACTGTGTCAGGAGCTTCTGCTTCTACATAGTCATGAAGAGTCAGATGCTTGTCAGTAAGTAATACTAGGTTTCAATTTCATCATGGGAAGGTGCCACCCAGTAACAGTATTTAGAAATCAGCCAAAGGTTATGGAAATCAGACTAGTGTCAGGGGTGGAAGGTCAAACAGGATCATATGAGCTTCAGAAGTCGGGAGAATATCCCATTTGAAAAGATAAAGGACCTTTTAAAAAAGCCATCTTAGTCAATGTGATGGTGGACCTCAAGTACCAACTTGATAGGGTTTAGAGACAGTGAAAAGAAGCCATTTAGTGTACATTTGGGAGCATTTCTAGATGAATTAAGCTGGAATTAGTTGAGGGGGGAAGTCCTACCCTAAGTGTGGGTGCTGTCATTCCTTGGATTACCCCTGGACTGAATAACAAGGAGGAAGTAAGCTGAGCATTAGCTCTCATCCCTGTTGGATCCCTATGGATGCACCAAGACCAGCTGCCTCCTGGTCCTGTTGCCATGACCTCCTGTCACGGTACAATGTACCATCAAGCTGTGAGCAGTGATAACCTTTCTTTTCTTAATTATTTTTATTAGGGTTTTGGACACAGCAGCGAGACAGTTAACGAATACACGAATTCATTGTGTGGGAAACATAGTGAACACACAGAGGAAAGCAGAAAAAGTTACAGAGGCTCCTGTTTACTTGTTTTTCAAGTCCTGGGTGAGTGTGTGTTGTTGACACGATGAGCATGGCCCTGTCAAGGATGTCAGAGCCTCAGACTCATGTTCGATGGGTCCAAGCACTGACAGTGACGATGTGCATAGAAAGTATCAACTGCAGCTTTTTTCCTCCCTGATGATTGTAGCCTGAGACTACAGTGACACCTCTAGGATGATATAACTGACCGTATACATCTGTGTATAATAAACCTATTTCCTCACTTTGTTTTATATGATAAACACACAGAGTTTCCAGGCTGCTGGTGCAGCTCTGTCAGAGTGCACAGCCCACCCGATTCTAGCTTTTCTCTACATGTGTCTGCCATTTCTTCATTTCCCATTGCCCAAGTTGTCCCAGTCAGGTCAATCCCAAAGCCGTTTAGGTCTCGGCAGCCAAGTGGCCAAATACATGAGCCCATGGGGGCAGGGCACTTCTCATTTAAACTACCATACTCCCTGTTAACAAGAAAATAAGAAACAAAATAAACTTGGCTAGCCACCAAGCAACCCCCTCCCTCATACAAATCCCCAAAGTATCCTCACCTATAGAGAGACTGGATTCTCAGGATAATAACTCATCTAAGGAGGGTTTCCAGTCACTGTTTCAGTTATGAATGAGGAAAGTATGTTTTCACAGCTGTCTGCAGCACAAATTCTCAGTGGGTGTCTAAGATTCACTAGTCATAGCTCCTTAAAGGACCTTAAATTGGAAGGTATCAAACAGTTGCTTTACAAGGTACTGGTATTTGCTCTGTGTTAAATGATTTGCCATCCAATATCTCCATACAGAGGGTGATTGAAGTCTGCCCAGCCATTCTGGCTTTCATAGTTAGGCCACAGAGGTGGACATTGCAGCCAGTCCTGAAGAAACCTGATAAAATAGGGTCAAATGGAAGGGGAGGAGACCTCCCCTGTCTGTAAACTTGGAAAGGGGCAGGGAGGGTGGGATTGGGAGGGAATGAGGAAAGGGGCTACAGCTGGCATATAAAGTTAATAAATTGTAACTAATATTAAAAAATAAATAAAAAGAAGGTGATTATATAAATTTTATGATTTCCTTGTTTTTAATAGTTGACTGGTATTCCATTGTGTAAATGTGCCACAATTTCTGCATCCATTCCTCCTTCATGGGAAATCTAGGTTGTTTCCAGATTCTGGCTATTATGAATAAAGCTGCTATGAACAAAGCTGAGCAAACGTCATTGTTTAATGGTGGGGTATTTTTTGTGTATATAGTCAGGAATGGTATGGCTGGTAACCCAGAAATAGAAAGACAGGCATGTTAAACACTCACTTGTAAGCAGATATTAGCTGTATAATACAGGATAGCCATACTAAAATCTACAGGTCTAAAGAAGCTAAACACTAAGGAGGACTCTAGGGAGGATGCTTAAATCACATTCAGAATGGTAAATGAGATAGACACCAGAAGTGGTAGAAGAGAGGAAACAGAATGAAACCTACTATAGAAGGTCCTTTGAAAGGCTTCACTCAACAGGGGATCTAAGCAGATATTGAGACTCAGCCAAACTTTGGGCAGAGTGCAGGGAATCTTATGGAAGAAGAGGGGAGGGATAGAGGAACATGGAGGGGACAGATATAGCTGCTCAGATATAGCTGATTAGAAGCTCAGTTTCCATGTGGGTTCTGGAGTAAAGATATTGCCTCTGTCATGCACTTGGTTGCCTGCTCTTTGATCACTTGCCCCTGGAGATGTGGTCTTGCCAGAAAGAGGGAAGAGGATCCAGACAGTCCTGATGAGACTCAATAAGCTCTGGACAGATGGCAGAGAAGGAGAACTCCCCCTTTCAGTGGACTAGGGGAAGAGAATGGGGGAAGAGGGAGGGTGGGTAGGACTGGGAGGAGTTGAGGGAGGGGGCTTCAATCTGGATATATAATGAATAAATTGTGGAAAAAGTAAAATAAAAAAAATAAAAAGAAGGTGATTATAGTGACCTTCATCCCCACACCTCGAATATGCTGCCTGGATCCTCGGGGATGCAAATGAATATTTAGAAGAATAAGATAGAAACAGGGATTCATTGCTATCCCTTTAAAGATATCCAGTGATGTTAAAGTTATTTTTTATAAATCTGTATTTGTTTATCAGATTCTTTCTTAACTGGGCTATCACACAAATAATTGAGATTCTAAGTAACAAGCTTCACAACACAAGAACTGAGCAGTTGTTACTCTCTTCTTAACCCTTTTAGCTAATTTGGCTTCCTGCTAGAGTACATCCCAGAGATGCTTGCAGTTTGTAATTTTTTTTTCTCCAGCTCCTCTTCCTAATGTCTCCTGGACCTATGCCTATGGCTGAATCCCCTAGTTCCTCTGAATCTCCTAACTTATCCTCTCCTGATTGGCAGGAAGTCCAACCCTATTCTTTCCCCTGCTTGGTGATTGGCTGTAGGCTACTTTATTAGCATGTCAGGGGACAATTGGGGAGCAGTGTTTACACAAGATTGAGACAGGAGATTCTCAGAACAAGGATTACAACCAGATATGGCAGTGTACAGAAATCAGTATTTGAATTACACAATTGCACAGTGACTTTGTTCATAGTTTTGTTTAACTCTTGCATGAATACCTACGTGTGCATCAATGTGTTATACACTATGCTTCTCAACCCTTTTCTCTTTCACCTCCTAACTTTCATTTCCTGAAGCTGGCTTTCATGTACCCTGGTATCCTACTGTTATATTTCTTTAATCTCTTCTCTGGAATATCAATGGGTTTATCTTAAAAACTCAACTCTCTCTTCTCTGAAGATTGCCCTCATCTCTATTTCTCCAGACCCAACGTTCTAGCTATGCTCTAATGCTCTACATTCTAGTGCATAGCTGCTTCTTTAGATGCCTTCATTGTTACGAAATAACTCAGGAACCATGATCTCCAGGCTCAAAAGTATCTTCCTTTAAAACAGTCCTCAATTTTCTTCCAGATTTATATTTGTAAGAGTTGAATAACAGGTAATTTGTCTTTTACTCCTATTGTGCATTCATTGTTGGCCCTATCAGATTGTCTTTGAAAAGGTCCTTACTTTGTCTTCTCTCCTTTTGTATTTTCACAAGCACTTTCAAAGTATCTTGTCCTTATGTAAAAACCTCCATACTCCTCTTTCTAGGGGGATTATCATAACATATCTATCTTACTAGGAAACCATGTGTTGATTTTCAGTGCCTGAAAGAAAATGGAGGTCCTGGGTTTTCCATAGACAGAACAGCTTCGTGAGGACACAGAGTATGTTACAAAGGCAGCTGTTACTAACGTGGCTTTCTCAGCTTTCGTGTTAAGCCGTTTCATTTCTCCATCAAAGTTTTGATTGAATTCAAAGACCTGGGTAAATAAGCTTGGTGTAATTTTTCATGTAATACTTGATCTTTATTGTCCTTATCATGAGTGAAGCAGGAAGGTGAATCGTAGAGGTGTGTTTATGCTGCAGCAAGCTAAACTTGAATCCTACAGCGGAGATGAAGCTGAAGAAATGCAAGGTACTGAACCAAGCACTAGCTAGTTCTTTCCCTTATTGTGTGGTTACCGGGGCCTTCCCTGGCAAGACCAAAATGCTTGTGTGTCAGTAAAGGGGCTGGAGATAAAACACTCCAGTTTAAGGCAACAGTGTCTGCTTTTTTTTCACTTATGTAATGGAAGCCCAGAGACTGCGACTGGTTAGCATATTACCTCAGATTGGATGTGGAGTGCTCATACCCAGGTCTCTGTAAGAAAGAAACACATTAAAGGAGACGTGGAGGGTGTAGACTCTGCAGGCAGCTACCAGTCACTCAGAGTTCAGTGTTCTGACTTCAGGAACATGGTGCACCACACTTCTTATTTAGAAGCACAGTGTGTCAGGTAGGCTGGCCACCAGGTCATGCCTGCATTTTCTCCTACAAGTCTCTTAAGCACTAAGGCCTCTCCTGACCAGTGTATCTCTCTCTCTGATTTATTTTTCTCTGTAGCTGTAATTTCTCATTTGATATATCCTGAATTTTCACTTGTATATTATTTCATTTTCTTAACCATCATGTGTGGCCTGGGAAGGCAGGGATTTTGTTGATTGTGTCACTGTTTTCTGCTCAGTTCTGGAATCATAACTGATTGTCTAAGGGGTTCTATTGCTGTGATTAAACACTAAAACCAAAAAGCAACTTGGGTAGGAAGGGTTTATTTCATCTAACAACTCTTGGTCACAATCCATTATGGAAGGAAGGTAGGGCAAAACCTGGAAGCAGACGCTGTGGAGGACTGCTGCTTACTGGCTTGCTCCTCATGGCTTGCTCTACCTGATTTCTTATGCTACTCAGGAGCACTTGCCCAAGGATGGCACTGCTGCAAATAAACGGGGACCTCTCACATCAGGGCCACTTGCCCAGAGATGCCACTGCCGCAAACGAGCTGGAACCTTCCACAGCAATCATTAATCAAGAAAGTACCCAACTGACTTGCCTACAGGCCAGTCTTTTGGAGACATTTTTCTCTATTAAGACTCTCTTTCTCAGATATGTCTAAGCTTATGTCAAGTTGAAAAAATAAAAAAAGACAAGATACATGCTTAATATTTATATAAATATTTGGAAATTTTCTTTGAAACAACTTTTTTTTTTCTCTAGTAGAAAACTTTATTTATTGGTGAATTTGGTCAATTCTTCTCTAAACAGTGCTTAATTTAATTTTCTTCTAAATTCTATTTATCTATGTAGAACTTTCTATTTTCTTTTCCTCTCTTCATTTATCCCATTTTGGGTGCTGATTAGGTTGCAGTATAGTTGGGAAGACGTTTCAGAAATCTTGGCCACAATAATCACTATTCTGTCAGCTGCTGAACTCTTGTCATTTGTAGATTTCATTTCTGGGACTGTCACAGCTCCAGACTGGTGTGCCTTGCTGTGCATTGCCTTCTTCTGCTCTAGATCTCATCCCAATGTCATCCTTTCATTATCGTTACAGTCCTTAGCATTTGACCTAACTACTGCTGGGTGTCACGCCATGAAAAACAAATGAAGCAGATCCAACATAAGCCTTTAAGAATATCATATTTGCATGTGATCTAGAATTCAAACGAATACATTTGTTTTAAATTTTTATTTATCCATTTTACATCCTGGTCTTAGCTCCCTCCCTTCTCTCCTCCCAGTCCCACCCTCCCTCCCTGTTTCCCCTCTCTTCCTTCCCCTACTCCTCAGAGAAGGGGTGAACCTACCTTCAAGTCACATGAGAGCTGAGCACATCCTCTTCCCCATTGGCCTGGCAAGGTAGCCGCACCAAGGGAAAGTGATCGAAAAGCAGGCAACAGAGTCTATGTCAGAGTCAGCCCCAGTTTCCCTTACTGGGAACCCATATGAGGATGGAGCTGCCCATCAGCTATATCTGTATAGGGGGCCTAGGTCCAGTCCATGTTTGGTCTTTGGTTGGGGCTTCAGTCTCCACAGATTTCCTGGGCCCTAGTTAGTTGGCTCTATTGGTCTTCTTGGGGAGCTCCTGCCCCCTCTGGGTCCTTCTATCCTTCTCTCTACTTTTTCACAAGACTTATTGTTCTCCACCCAATGATTGGCTGTGAGTCTCCGCATCTGTTTCCATCAGCTGCTGGGTGGAGCCTCTCAGAGGACAGCTGTGCTGGGCTCAAGTCTGAAAGCATCGCAGAACATCTTTAATAGTGTCAGAGGTTGGCTTTCTCCCATGGGGGCGAGTCTCAGGTTGAGCTAGTCATTGGTTAGACATTCCCTCAATCCCTGCTTTATTTTTGTTCCTGCACATCTTGTAGGCACGGTAAATTTTGGGTCAAAGATTTTTTTTTAATTTTTATTTTTTTCTTCACAAATTATTCATTATATATCCCGATTGAAGGCCCCTCCCTCAACTCCCACAGTCCTACCCTCCATCCCTCTTCCCCTCATCCTCTTCCCCCAGTCCACTGAAAGAGGGGGTTCTCTACTATTGCCATTTGTCTGTGGATGGCTGTCCTATATAATACAGCTAATATCCGCTTATAGGTGAGTGTATTCCATGCCTGTCTTTCTGTTTCTGGGTTACTCAGGATGATCTCTTCTGGTTCCATCCATTTGCTTGCAAATTTCATGATTTCCTTGGTTTTAATGGCTGATTAGTATTCCACGGTGTAGATGTACCACAATTTCTATATCCTTTCCTCTGTTGAGGGACATGTAGGTTGTTTCCAGATTTTGGCTATTTCAAATAAAGCTATTATGAACACACTTGAGCAAATGTCTTTATTGAATGGTGGGGCATCTTTTGGGTATGTACCCAGGAACGGTATAGCTGGATCTTGAGGTAGTGCTACTCTCAATATTCTGAGAAAGCACATTTCCAAAGTGGTTGTATAAGTTTGCACTCCCACCAGCAATGGAGGAGGGTTCCCCTTTCTCCACATCCTCTCCAGCATGTGTCAAAGTTCTTGTGGGTGAGTTGGTGTTCCCCTCCCTCCATTAGGAGTCATGTCTAGTTAGATGGTGTCCTCTTAAGTTGCCATGACTCTTGTTACTAGGAGTCTTAGCTCTCTGGCTTTCATATCTTGTCTTAGTTTATGTGTCCACCTTTAGATAACAGACATCCTTGGGAACTGAAAAACAGGACCTTCAGAATTCTCAGCTTCTTGATTCTTCTCATCTTTAGCCATTTTGTGATTACTGTGGTAGTCATTACAAGAATCTTGGTTGTTTTGACTTGCATGTTCAGTCCCTTTTTAGACCTAGCCAATAATATTCACCACACTAACCCTACAGACAAAATAGTGTTTTAGCTGCAGGTGAGAAACAAAGTCAATAAACTATAATTAATAAAAATATAAATAAAGAAAAAAGAAAAATTATGTAAAAAATAAAAATCTAGGTAGTTTGTCAGTGGGCACATAAAGAAAAAGGAGGCCTGGTAACATGGGGGACACTTTAAAACAGTTGAGCTTAAGATTTAGAAGAGGGAGAAGACAGGGAACAAGACAGAAGCCTACCACAGAGGACCTCTGAAAGACTCTACCTAGCAGTGTATCAGAGCAGATGCTGAGACTCATAGCCAAACTTTGGGCAGAGTGCAGGAAATTTTATGAAAGAAGGGAGATAGAAAGACCTGGTGGGGACAGGACTTCCATAAGGAGAGCAACAGAAACCAAATATCTGGGCCAGGGGTCTTTTCTGAGACTGATACTCCAACCCAGGACCATGCATGGAGATAACCTAGAACCCTTGCACAGGTGTAGCCCACGGCAGTCTCCAAGTGGGTTCTCTAGTAAGGGGAGCAGGGGCTGTCTCTGACATGAACTCAGTGGCTGGCTCTTTAATCACCTTCACCTGAGTGGGGAGCAGCCTTACTAGGCTACAGAGGATGACAATGCAGCCAGTCCTGATGAGACCTGATAGGCTAGGGTCAGAGGGAAGGGGAGGAGGACCTCCCTTATCAGTGGATTTGGGAAGGGGCATGGGTAAAGATGAGGGAGGGTGGGTGGTATTGGGAGGAGACGAGGGAGGGGGCTACAGCTGGGATACAAGGTAAATAAACTGTAATTAATAAAAAATTAAAAAAGATTTCTCCATGTTGTAGTTTAAATGTATGGTGGTCTCTTCCCCCAGGCTCATGTGTTGGAACACTGGGTCACTGGTGCTGGTGATATTTTGGCAGAGTATGGGAACTTACTCTTTTTGACAATATTTTAATTAAGAAATTTGAGAATTTCAGTTTGAATCTATCTACCCCACTCCCCCAAGTCCTCCCATTACCACTCTCTTTATCTTCTTTTCCCATCTAATTTTGAGATGACTTTTCTTTCTTTCTTTCTTTCTTTCTTTCTTTTCTTTCTTCTTTCCTCCTCCTCCCCTCTCCTTCCATCTTTCTCTGTTGGCTGTAGTTTGTGTGTTGCTCTGCTAATCTGAGGAATTTGTGCTCTCTGTGTGAAGTCAGCGCAGCAGGGGTCACATCATGAAAGAAAATTGATTTTCCCTATCTCAGTAGCTGTAAATGGCATTATCTCCTCAACGAGTGGTGGGATTTTGTGTCTGGAAAACAACCCTGATTCCTTGATACTTTCTACTGCCTTTGGGTGTGGAAAGTTTAGGAGGTGGAGTCTCACTGGAGAAAGTGGGATGTGGTGAGTAGTGGGTGGGGCGGGTGGGTCTAGAGCCTGGTTTCTTTGTTTTCTCTCTCTGCTTCTTGATCTGTGGTGATGTGAGCAAATATTGTCAGGCTCCTGCTTCTACAAGCTGCAAGACATTCCCACCAACTGGGCCTCCCCACCATGATGGAGAGTATCTTTGCAAACCAGCATCTCAGATAAAAAACCCCCTCGTGAGTTGCTTCTTATAAGGTGTTTGGTCACAGCAGTAGTCAAAGTAACCCATGCATGTGTTCATTAAAACTTAATATATCTGAGTTCTAAGTAAGTTATAGTACTTTCTGAATGCACTTAATTTTCATGTGTGTGTTTTTAATGAGAATACTATGTAGGGAAAAACCAATGGAAGACAAAAGATACTTCAGCATGAGTTTATGCATAAAGTGTAGCTGGGAGTTGCATGTTTATCATTAAAGAGCAGAATTTAAAAATATTAACTGAGCACAGAGACCTGGAGATCATAGGTGAACAGAGTTTCTGGGGGGTCCACTTGTAAGCCAGAGCCATGTAGTAGCCATTTTTCTTTTTCCCTGTGGCTATCAAATACCTTGTGTTGTGTGAAGAATGACTTCGGACCTTCTCCAGCGCTCGTAGGAAGGTTAGTAAAGTTGTTGTAAAAGAAGCTGTGCCTTCCTCCTTTTGTTCAGTTATGAGCATTCCTATTACTCAGGAACTAGTCTGTGAGTTTTGCCTTCAGAGACGTCTTGTTAACTTCCATTAGTTATAACCCAACATTGTCTCAAGCTCTGAGAGAGTTGAGAGGCAGAAAACCAGCCAAGGCTCTATGTGGCTGCGGCAGATCTGAGGGGAGAAATGCTGACTGTTGATATGGGGTGTCCAGACTTGCCTGTGAGTTAGAATCTTGGGACAAACTCTATCCCTCTGTGTTTGCCTTGTGCCACTCACTTCAGGAAGTTTCTTTTCTAGAAGGGAACTTGGTCAAAAGGGCCAACCCACAAGCAGAGTACTTAGTGATGGAGGAGAGACGAAGAGGGAACTCAACCCCGCCGTGGGACCAGGAGCAGGTCTATAACCAGGTCCCATGGATATTAAACACTGACAATCTCACTTCAATCATGGGATCAACTTTTCTTATTACAATCTCCTAAATATTTAGTATAATGATAGATAAGTACCATCTGTAAATTGTGTCTTTTCAGGCAAGCCTGGGGATATTGGCTTTGACTGATGCATATGCTCTATAGAAAAATTGTAGTTTTTCATTCCTGGATGATCTTGAATTTTTGGTGATCCAAAGCTCAACAGAAACAGGCTGTCTTCATATCAACTGTTCTTTTGTGGAAGATGTCCATGCATCTTTCCTCCATCATTAAGGTACATAGTTAAGTTGGAGAGCTGGACCATTATTACAGTATATATTTGAATTAGAGGAGAGGAGCACTTTAGGCTGCAGAGTCGAGTTGCAGGGCAGGGCAATGTTCGATGCACTGGATACTGTTGAGTCAGGAAAAAGGAAGCAAGCTGTCAACTTTACCCTTATGGCTCTTGGCAAAACAGTAAATTTTGAGGACTCAAACCTATAAAAACTGTTGCTCTATAACCTACTCCAAACATCTATTCTGGACTTTGTCTCACCCACACAGTTTGAGAAAGGGGGAACTTTAATGTGGTATTCTCACTCACTCTAGTGGTTTCCCCTTATTCTTGTCAAAATGTGGATTTTTGAAGGGAAAGCAGGACTTAACCTAGTGTTATGTGTGGTGTCTACCACATTCCTTTAGATCAGATGCAAGCTCCTCAATACACACGGCTCCTCTGCCCATCCTCGTTTGCCACATGGATTCCTCCTAAGACTGAGAATGCTCCAGACTTTGCTGAGGTGTCTGGACTTGCCTCTGTGGAACAGGGCTAATTCCTGTAAATGTGTTGCTTTTCCAAGATTTATAGGATTTATGAAACTGAAATCAAGGATGTTGTTACTCTGTAATGAATTGGAGTCATACTTTTTTATTTTTAACCTTTGATATTCTATTCAAGATTAAGATATATTTTCCATAGGGCAAGGGTGAGTAAATTTCTCTAAGGCAGGTAGGAGGAATGCCGATTGGTGTATGCATGTTGAAGAGGTGAAGGGAGGAGGATTGCCTTAGCTGTCTTCAAAAAGAATGAATGTGAACTACAAGCCTTCCCTGTCGTTTACGTTTTTCCTTGCAGATAGCTTGACTATGAATAATAGTTTCAATAAGAGGGACAGGATGTGTTATGACAGGAAGGCTGGAGATGTGACAGACACAAGAAAAATGAAGCCAAACAACACGGAGATGTGTCATCACTGTTGACTTTTGCCTTGATCTACATCCAGTCATCTCCGTCTTTTCAAACTGCCAGGCCCTCGTTCAAGAAGTAATGGATACACTTACAAGCGCAGCACTTGGAAACCAGTCTTACCACTTTCTTCCCACAAAAATACGTTCATCAGCTCAACTCTCCACCCAACAGTCATGTATTGAGAGCCCTCTCTATGTGTTAGAATCAGTGATAGGTACTCGCCGTCATTAATCACATGGCTACTACTAGAAATTATTTAGTTGTGAACATGAGCAGTTTGCTTTTAAGATTCACGTCACGTTGCTGGAGAGAGAGCTGAGTGGTTAAGAGTGCTTAATGTTCTTTCTGAAGACCTAAATTCAGTCCTCAGCACCCATGTTGGGAGGCTCAGAACATCCCGAAACCCCAGCTCCAAGGCATCCAATGCCCTAGTCTGGCTTCTGTGGACACCTGCACACACATAGCACACACACAAATAGAAGAATAAATGAACTTAAATATTATAAGTAAAGGTAAAGTCTTCTAGCCAGAAATTCTTGAATGGATGGGAAAGGCAGTGAGAATTATAACTACTTAACAATAAATTTTTAGTATCTGTTTGTTAGCGGTCTTATACAAACACTTCCATATTCACACAAGCACTTTGCTTATGCCTGTGTGTGTGTGAGAGAGAAGCTGCATGGAAAGGGTGAGTCAGCTATCCAAGTGCAGATGCAGCTAGGACATGCATGGGAGGAGAGTGAAGATGTTATTTGTGACAAAATCCCAGCAAGTGGAGCACAGAAGTGCCCAGGACTCACCTGTCTGCCAAGGGAAAGGAGAGTGACGTCCTGGCTGGAGCGAGGGATAGTGGGTTTATGTACCTATGTTATTCAGGAAATTGTGGCATCAATACACAGATTTATCACTTAAAGTCTGATTTATATGATAATTTTGAGTTTTAATTAAGCAATCATGTACAACTTCCTGGTAGTGGGATTGTCCCCTATTTTAAATGTTTCCCAGTGTGTGGGAAATGGAAATCTCCAACTTGTAGCATTTCATCATGCTGACTGTTTTGAAGGATCAGGATTGCTAATCTGGTGGTTTAAATTTTTTTTTCTGGATTAACAACTCCCCCTCCCCCCTTTTTTCTTTATTTTTCTTTTCTTTCTTTCTTTTTTTTTTCTTTTTTAACTAACAACAGCTTATCTGTGGCTCCTCATGGATTGGGTTCACTGATGGTTGAGCTGCAGCAAGCTTGTGTGTGGACATCATTTGGAGAAACTGATGTGGCCTTTTTCTTCTACATTAAAATGTCATATGTCAGGAAAAGATCCTTTGAGGATATGCTGTGGTTTTAGTGTCTCCCTGGGTTCGTGTGACTGCAGCTGGGTCCTCAGTGCGGCTGTATTGAAAGGTGGCTGAAATGCTAAGTGACGAAGCTTAATTCAAGGTTATAGGACACTGGGATGTTTATATCAGAAGGATTAACGCTGTCCTATGGAGACTCCAGTACACCTCAAGAGAGGAGCTACGAAAGATTAAGACTGGCTCCTTCTCACTCAGGTCCCCTGCCTTATCATATGAGATATTTCTCTCACCCCATTTCCCACCAAGATGCAACCTGTCATGTGACTCAGCCAACGAAGCTCTTGCTGGGGCTGATACCATGGTTTGAATTTTTACAGCTTACTAACTAAATACAACTATTTTCTTTATATGTTACCCAGTTGCAGGCATTTTTCAAAGCAATGGAAAATAGACCAATGAAGTTAGGACTAAAGTATGAAATACCAAGAGGCACTTGTTAGTTACTTAGGAAGCACTCTGTTATACTTTCTTCAAGAACTGCATATGGACAAGCGTCATGGACTCTTTTTTCCTTACTAATATTTTCATTTATTCTTTGAAAATCTCACACACATATAGAATATATTTTGATCATATTCATGTCCTATTCCCATCTCCAACCTCATGTTCACCCCTGCCAAGTCCATTTAGTCTTGTCTAAATGCAAATGGGTATGGGGCCATCCACTGGGGCATATCTATGATGGAACAGGTGTAGGAACAGTCAGATGGTGCTTGTTTTAACATAATTGCACAAGAGTAGGAGCTATGGGCATAAAGAAGCCAAGAGAGATCCAAAAAGATCCAGACTGAATTCAGCAGGAAGATGAATTCACTTCCAGGAGTGTGGGGCTGGACAATCACTATTCAATAACCATGAAAGTTAGACAAAGTGTGCTAGCAGCCCATTCTGAACTGTGTAAGACCAAAAGCACAATGTAGAAGTGAGGAAAGTAATGGTTTCTAGTGAGAAACAAGTCTTTGTAACAAAACTAGATTAGTGAATGACCTTTAGCCATGGAAAGATACTGTTCTAATGGAGCATGAAATGAGACTTTCTTCTGAGGGCTAATTTACATGTTTTCAGTTCTCAGCATATTGTAGTAGATATATACTATATGGTTAGTGATTTTCTATTGTCTCATTGATAAAGAAAAATGTGTCAGCTTGACACACCTGGATAAAAGCATTTAGTTATGTGATTTCTATGAAAGCCATGACTAATGCCAGACTAAGCTTTACTAGGACTGGGGGCATTTGGGGTTTTGTCCCAAGGTGACATTTTGACAGCTTTGCCCAGGATTTCTCTTCCAAGCCCAGCGTTGCTGACACAGAATTTTCAGTACAGGAGGAAGATTGTTTTTTAAGGGGAAAAGAATATATTTGCCTGATGTTACAGCATGGTGCTAGCTGACAGGGACACAATTTTGATGGACTGAGGAAGAAAAAAAATCCTCAAAGTGGTTCATGTTCTAATCCCTGGGACCTACTCACAAGTCAAAGGAGCTTTGAAATGTGATTGTGGTTAATGACTTGGAGTTATCAGAGTACCATCTAATGAGTCCTTTGAAGATGGTCGGAAAGGCACTGATGAAAACTGGAGACAGACGCTGATCAGGTAAGGCAGGGCCCCCATAGTGGCAGTTTTATTTATTTTTTCTTGTTGGAGACCAGAAATGCTAGAAGAGAGTCATGCATTCTGGCTCTCCTTTAATTCTGGCTCTGCCTGGAATCTTGAATGCAAGGGCGCAGGTGAAATCGAGAGAAGCCAGCTGGACATTGCACAGCTGGGTAGCTGAGTTTATGAGCCCAACCCCTTGCCATGCCTCACGCCAGATTTTTTTTTAATAAGTCATGTATAACTCCTCTAGCCTGATGGTAGCCCATCTTCTCCAGCTGTGTAGAAGCTCATCTTTCTTTTTTCTTAAGTTCTCTATAATAAAGCATTTCTTTCTAAAATTCACTTTCTGTGGTCCATGTATCTATTCTTGGAATTTAGGAAATAAGAACTGAAGGGCCACTGACTCAGTGAAAGTTCTATTGTGACTATGTACATCTGACATCCTAACTTCTAAAGTAAAGCCCACCCATAGTGAGAGGGAAGGCCTCCTTCCAACTCAAAGATGACCCATGTTTCCTGTATTAACATGATGACAGAAGATCAGTTGGAGAGAAGCAAAGTAAGAAGTGATTGACCCACTGTTGATGGATTTGAAGATGATCACATGTGCAGGAGGTTGTGGTGGTGGTGGGAACACCAAGCCAAGGAACATCAGTGGCTACTGTATGCCAGAAGAAGCAGCAAACAGATTCTCCATGAGTCCAGAAAAGGATGCGGTGCTGCCTACAAGCTGATTTGCATGTCTGTCCTCCCAAATTATAAGATAAAGTAAATTCTTGTTGTATTAAGATACTCTCCTATGCTGTCATTTGTTATGGCAGCAGAAGAAAACTTACCCTGAACCACGTTGCTCTACCACCTATTGACTTGTCTGCTGCTGGTTGGTTTTAAGAATTTTATTAAAATATAAGGGCATACAATAACCATCTAACAAAACCCCCAACACCAGGCATGATAAGCCTAGTATGTTGTGTAGGTTTCCAGTGTCAGGCATGACTTAAATCCAATCACACAGCTGTTGCACCTTTAGAATATCTTGACATGCTCGTTCATTGTGTTGTGCATCCTGGCTAGGTAGGCTATAAGTTGTTTTTATTCCTTCTGATACTGGGAAAGCTTTTCCTCAGGGAGGAGCCTTTTTGGTCAGATCCAGATCACAGCAATTAATGATTAATATGGGGGGAATCTTGATCCCCTGTAAGGGGTGACACCGTTGGGAAGGTGGTTCAGAGTTATATGAAAAAGCAATCTGAGCAAGTCATGGAGAACAAGGCAGTAATCAGCATTCATCCATGGTCTCTGTTTCAGTTCAGGTCTTGTCTTTCCCCCATCAGAGACTGGGATCAGGGCATGTAAGCCAAATAAACCCTTTCCTTTCAAGCCAGTTCTGGTCAGTGTTTTATCATAGCAATAGAAAGCCAAATTAGAATAGAAACGGCATAAGGAACACAGGACATTGCTATGATAGACATTAAGAATCTGTTACAGCAGGGACCTAAATTATTTCCTGGAAAAATAAACCATGATACATGCCCTTTGCTGTGTTAAGTGCTCTAGTAAGAGATATGAAGTCCCTGAGCTATACCATCGTTTCTAGGTGGTGACCTGTATATACTCAGAATGTGCACATAATTTACATGTTTTTTTCTGCTGAGATAGTTCAGAATAAATTGAAGAAAATGAATAGAAATGATGCAGTAAATAATAGTTATATGATAATTTTTGTTATTGACAATTATTTTTCAGGCATAGGTAGACTATCTTCAATCATGTCTCAAGAAACTATTTACTTCCTAATTATTAGAGATACCTCTGCTCAGGCAAGTGCCTGGACAAAGAATAACTACAATAATTTCCCGAGAGTTTTTTCCCCTTTACATTTTATTGTTAGCTAATCTAGTAATAGTACATTTTAGGCAAAGAGAAAAGCATATTAACTAATATTAAAAAGAGTGTGAGCTTGAAAACTGTACAATTATTTATGAACATCCAATCAAATGTTATATTTGTTAGGGTGGTTATTTGAATACACTTGTGTTCTATGTGATGTCTTTTGGAAAACTTTGGCTACTCTTTGACAGAAACATACAGCAGTTTTTGGACCAGAACCTGTAGCAAGATTGGATATATTTTGAGTCCATTCGGAGAGGTGATTGGTTGCCAGGTAATTAGTGTACAGATGCCAATTTCTCTTTCTTTCCTTACGCATGATGGCCACATTGCTGTCCCACACCTGTCTACATGTGTGTGCAGAGAGCACATGATTGATGTTGAAGACAGGAGGGGTGGAGAAAAGGAACAGCAGGAGCAGACAAGTAACTGTTCACAAACAATCTGGCAGAGCTGGAGAGCTGGCTTAGGTAAAGCACTGGATGTGTAAGCATGAGGACCTGGGCTCAGAGTCCTCAAACCCATGTAAAACCGGGGATGCTTATGTCTGTAATCAGCAAGTTGAAAGGCAAAGTCAGGAGAAATTTTGGAAGCTTGCAGGCCAGCTAACCTTGGTACACAGCAGGGAACAATGGGAGATCTTGCCATTCTGTCTCAAACAAGGTAGAAGGTGAGGACCAAACCAGAGGTTAAATTCTAACACCCACAGGAGAACGGTGGCATGTTCATACCCTTTGACATACATAAACATACCTACTGTCTGTCTGTCCATCTCCCCTACACACGTAGACAAAAACAAAGCAAAGACAAAGACAAAACAAAACTTGGTAAAGCAATGTAAGGAAGGAAAGTTTTTGGTTTGTTTTCTTTGTCTCACAGTTTGAGGAGTACAGTCCCGCACAGAGGGAAAGGATGGGAGCCTGAGGCAGCTGGATGAATTGTGAATGCTGATGCTCAGCCGTTTTCTTCTTCTTCCCCTTTTCTTCAGTCTCAACCCAAGCTTATGCTATGCCATCTCACATGCTCAGGACAGTTAGTCCTCTCTGGAGCCCCCTCCTTCCATACTCAAAGGTGCATCTCACTAATCCACTGGATATTTCTTAATTCACTCAAGTGGAAATTAGTCATCACAGAGGGAAATTAAACTTTTTCCCAATATGCAATGAGAAGTCTTTACAGTGTTTCCACTCAGGCGACGACATTTGTTTGATTTTTGTTTTGAAGAGCAAATAGGAGGAGCAAAGTGGAGACTGTCACCACTCTAGAGGTGGTGGGACCAGGAGAATGGAGCCAGCCAATGAGATGGACTGAAGTCTCGGACAATAACCAGGTTTATTCAGAGCATCAGAGAGAACAAACTCTGAGGGTTCCTAGGAGTCACACGAGCAAAGTGTATCATTACAAAGACAAGTCACACAGGGCAAAGAGCAAAAGCATATTTTTCCATAGAGGTATATAAGTAAATAACAACAGCCAGTTGTAATGAACAATCTGAAATAAACTTATTCCTATATGCTATGTCTGAAAGGGACATTGAAAGTATAATCCATGAACAATTCATCAATGTTTTTGATGAAACTGAAGTTATAAGATGCTAGTCTTGTTTTCTTATAAGTATTCTCTTTATATGACTCCATGTGTTCTGGCAGGACACCACAAATATAGTTAACTTATTTAAAATTTTGTATTGGACAGCATAGAAATAACTTTTGTTTAGTGCTTTCTAAGAGGCAAACAATATTTTTATACACAATTAATTGCATAAGTGTCATAACCAATGATGTATTCTTATTGTTCTTATAGGTGAATAAAGGAAGCATACAGAGAAGATATACATTATAAAAATTTGTTTTACATCTATTTATGTATCTTCTATCTATCTACCATCTATCCAGCATCTGTCTACTTTTCATCTATCTACCATCTTTCCATTTTTTAGTAGGACAGAAGTAAAACTTTTAATAAAAGATGGAGAACTTGGGTATAAAGGACAGGTAAGTTTGTTAACTTGGTAGAAATTATGAGTTTGATGGTGTCAGTTTTCTCAATATTCATTAACTGAGGGAGAAAGAATAGAGAGGTGTGGGGTGAAAAGTGACTAGTAGAAGGTCAGTTAGGTGGCACAGTGGGCAAAGGCTCCTGTTATCAAGCCTGACACCATTAGTTCAATCCCATGAGCTAAGTCTCAGCTCTAGCTCAGAAGCCTGAGAACCAGGAATCATAGTGTCCCAGCTCAGAGCAGAGAGTAGGCATGCCTTCCTTGGACTTGTGTTGGGTGATATCTACTCACGTAGATGACGACCGTCCTCTTGACACAGTCTGCCAATCCAACGTCACCTTCAGAGACACACCCGGAAATGTTTCATCAGCTGTTAGATATCCCTTACCTCCTTCGGGATGAGACACAAATACAGATATTTAATTAATCCAACATTATTGACTAAAGTAGCTATTCTCTACTAAAGTACAGAGCTCCTTTTGTCAATATGTTCATTTATATGGCTGGGTCTTTTTCTCAACTGTTCTGCTTTTTGGTGGGTTGAAATGTTCATTTATATGGCTGGGTCTGTTTCTCAACTGTTCTGCATTTTGGTGGGTTGAAAAGCTTTGTTATTTTTCCACCAAACTTTACATTTCCACAATAAAGGCTCAGATGAATCCATTTTGATTTACTTAAACAACTCCAGGAGTTTAATTGAATTTGGCATTTATCTACTTCCAGAAGAGAAGGTCCTCTCTAGTCCTGTCAGAGTGTGAAGTGGCTAGAAGTGGGAAGCTCTGCTGAGAATCTCTTCTAGGAGAGACACATTTCCTTGGCCTCTGGGCATGCCATCAGCATTTGGCCCTCAGTGACCAAATGTCTTAGGGATTGCTGAATAGACACATCTGTCCAAAGCCACATTTTCTTCTGCTATGGCAAACACGTAGTGACTCCTAGCCTGCTGACAGCATGAAATGAATTGCTGAGTTGCATAGAAGGCAAGGGTCTTACAAAGTCCAGGGCTTTCCAAACATCTCTGTTTTGTAAGCATTTCCTAGAGATTGAACATTCTATCCTGCAGGGAAGCTCCTCAAACACATCAAAATTGCTTCAGGAAGTCCTTGAAATTGAGCAGATTCTCTAGCCACCTCCCTCTCTAAGAGTGAGCAGTTAAGACTGCTGAAAGTCTCCTTCAGGTGAGCCAAGCAGCAAAGAAGACTCTCACACCAGCACCAGGAAGATGTAGAGACCAGTCCAGCTGCCTGGAAGGGACTAAGCCAACTGAACTACCTGGAAAGGATACTCTCCAACCTGTTGAGTCACCTGTTGGCTATGCACTGTGCTCCAGATTTCCAGCTTTTATGAGCTGTCACTCATGCTGGGGTGGGCTTCATGATACAGCAGTCTTTGGTTAACCCCTCATCCATATTTCTTAAGTAATCCAAAAAAACCTCATTTGCTCACTAAGCTGGATTTGGTGGTATCCATATTCTGGTCTCTGACATGGGCTCCTTGCTTGGAGTGAATAGACATGTATCTTTTGTCTCCCCAGAAGAAGTCTACCACACAGTGTTATTGCTTCAATACTAATATTTTTAACCCCCCAAATCCTTGACAGGAGGCTGATATAAAAGTTTGGAGATGATATAATTGCTACTTCTTGGTCCTTATCCTGCATATTATGACTTTTGGGTATCTAGTATCATATGAAGAGAAATGATTTAAAGTGTTATATTCTAAAGCAGTGGTTCTCAACCTGTGAATTGTAACCTCTTTGGGGGGTTGAACAAACCTTTCACAGGGGTTGCATATCAGATATACTGCATATCAAATATTTTCATTACAATTCATAACTGTAGCAAAAGTACAGGTGTGAAGTAGTAACAAAAATAATTTTATGGTTGGGGAGTCACCACAACATTAGTAACTGTATTAAAGCATGGCAGCATTAGGAAGGTATTGAACTGCTGTAAAAGGATGGCATTCAGATTCCTGTAAGACATGGCCTCCGGTTTGGCATTTCAGTGCAGCCTGCTTTTAATAGTATGTGACTGACTAACTCTGCCAGCTCCTGCATCTCCTTTGTTGTGGTTCTCTTGGCAATGAGGCAATATCATGTAAGATGTAGGTCAGTGGGTCAACATATTCTAAGCCTCAGACCCGCAAACAGAAGAGGCAAACTCATATATGCAATATTTGCATTCTATTCACAAGATGAGTTGCTCCAATGTGGAGCAATTATATGTAATAACTGGCAGGTTGGTCTTTATTTTTGTGAAATAAGCCGCTAAAATACGTCACGGCTTAAAATAAAATAAAAGATCAAACTCTTTCCTTTTTTATTGATAGGTTCAGGTTAGACTCAGAGAGCTTGTCTTCATTCAACATGGCATTGGCTAGGATGGGTCTGGAATAGAGGGTTTCCTTCTGAGATGAAGACTTCTCCCACATCCATTTCAGGGTGTGTTCACTCTGTTTCTCTGCATAGACGCTCATTCCTCAATGTATCTCTGTACTGCTTGATCAATTGTCTCACATTATGATTGCTCCCAGGTAGTCTGACCTCAAATTTGGTGACTGGCTTCTCTCATGTGGTACTTCCTAAAGAGATCAGCTCAAGAAGTTCAGAGGACACTTGCAGGTCTTCTGACTTAGCTTTCCTCATTTACTTAGCTGGGAAATGAGGATTCTGGAGTCTATCCCAGATTCAAAAGGAGATAGGTTTCTCTTCTGAATGGGAAAAACCACATGTGCTCATGGGGAAGGAAATAATTATGGGAGCAAGCTGCCACTGACAGTTTCATTGAGAGTTTTCTATTAGGGGGTCCAGCATGGATTGATATTGTTTGTAGATTTGGTGTCTGACAAAATGAAGGAGCTAGATTAAAGCACTAAAATTAGATTTTGTAAGTGGTGTCTATATTGTGATGTTTTCAGCCACTAACCTTAATATCATGTCTGTTTTGTATGTTGCAGAAGGAGAAAAACAATTGACAAAAGCTGACTGATGTCAGCCTGAATAGAAACTTTTTATGTAGTTTATGTTCTCAAGTAGGGACTATATGCATGGACATTTGAGACATAAGACATATTTCCATACATACATTCAAGTGCTTCTACCAAAGGTTATTTTTCCCCCTAAACTTCCAATATTTCTCCATTCAGAAACTTGACCAGATATGCTAAGACTGGATTCCATACCATGTCACTCTGTTTCTTGAATCCCATTGCCAGAAGTTATTACTGTATTGGAGGAACTGTTATGTGAAAACATAGGACAAAAGGTAAATAAAGAACAAGATTATGTCTCCCAGGATGGTAAACCACACACACACACACAGGAATGCGTGCATCCCAACATACCAAATTGTGCTTGAAATAACCGTTATAGGAAAGGATGTTGTTTAAGCCTTCATGGGACCTTAAATATGAACTGCAACTCACAGCAGAAAGCCCTTCTCATGCTCTGGTTAATGCATGGGAGCAGCATCTTAGGAATGGAATAGGCTGCCTCCAGTGCTTGGACAAGCCAAGTACACTGCATTCCTCTTTGGTGTGAGGTACAGAATATGGCCATCAGCTCTTAACTTCAGATGTGATGTTCTGCGTTGTTCTAGGTCACTAAATCTTTTTGTTTCTAGAGAGAGGGTTTTTCTGTGTAGCCCTGGCTGTCCTGGAACTTTCTCTGTAGACCAGACTGGCCTTGAACTCAGAGATCTTCCTGCCTCTGCCTCCCTCATGCTGGCATTAAAGGCATACACTATTGCTGCCTGGCACTCTCTAAAGTCAAAAGAAAAAAATTTATTTTTTGAGATAGGGTCTGGCTGTGTGCCCCAGGCTGGCCTTACATGTATGTCCTAGGCTGCCTTTATGCTCTCAGTTGGCTTGTCTCAGTGGCTGGAGTGCTCTGGTCTTACAGGAGCATACCACTATGCCAGGCTCAAGCTCTAGAAAATGGAATAATGTGACAGGTTCCTGGACTGTCACAGGATTTGTTACCTCTCCTCTCATGTTCTAAGGTGATTCAGGTAAGTGTCTTTCTAGTCAAGAACCACTGTTAGGCATTTCTAGGCAAATGGGAAGCCTTTGGGAATAAATCTATTTTCCAGGGCAGTCGTCCAGCTAACATTTAGAGAGCATTGCTTCCTACTGATAAAGTATTGCTTCATATGTTCATGAGTCTGATTTGGAACCTTGCTTAGTTCACACATCAGTTAGTCTTTTTTGGGTATAGGACAAAAATTCTCAAACTTCTCTAATATTATTTTGCTCTTTGATGCCTTGTAACATATGTTTTAAACACACCATTTGTGTATTTATTATTGTTGAAACCAATTTTTTGTTGTGTTATCCCATAGATCCTTTGGTCTTAGTTTGCAAAATTTCATAGAATGATATCATGTTGGGACTTTTGAGGTTGAACTTAATTTAGAGATTTTTCACTGTTGAAGAAAAAAAATGTTGAATAAAAAATATGACTGATTAAAAGTGAAAACATTTACTATTATTATTATTTTGTTAAGACATGGTCCCAAGTAGCTCAGGCTGGCCTTGAATTTACTCCAAAGTGTAGGATAACCTTGAATTCTTGATTCATCTGCTTTTATTACCCAACTGCTGAGATTACAAGCATTCACTTCTACTCCTGGCTTAAAAGCAGAGAGAGAGGAGGAAAGAGAGGAAGAGAAAGAAAGAGAGAGAGAGAGAGAGAGAGAGAGAGAGAGAGAGAGAGAGAGATTGAGTAGGGGAGAGAAAATTAGATGACATTTGAGGCATAGACAGTGAAAATTATTGATAGAAATAGACAGTAAGAAAACATTAGCAGAGAGAAACTTAAATCAATCCCACTGAAATCAGGGACTAGGCAAGGCTGCCCATTGTCTCCATATCTCTTCAACATAGTACTTGAAGTCCTAGCTAGAGCAATAAGACAACTAAAGGAGATCAAAGAGATACAAATTGGAAAGGAAGAAGTTAAAGTATCACTATTTGCAGACGATATGATAATATACATGAGTGACCTCAAAAATTCAACCAGAGAACTCCTTCAACTGATAAACACCTTCAGCAAAGTGGCTGGATACAAAATCAACTCAAAAAAATCAGAAGCCCTCCTGTACACCAAAGACAAAAGGGCCGAGAAAGAAATTATGGAAACAACACCCTTCACAATAGCCACTAATAACATAAAGTACCTTGGGGTGACTCTAACAAAGCAAGTGAAAGACCTGTTTGAGAAAAACTTCAAATCTCTGAAGAAAGAAATTGAAGAAGATATCAGAAGATGGAAAGACATCCCGTGCTCATGGATTGGTAGGATTAACATAGTGAAATTGGTTATCCTGTCAAAAGCAATCTACAGATTCAATGCAATTCCCATCAAAATACCATCAAAATTCTTCACAGACATTGAAAGAAACATTCTCAACTTCATATAGAGAAACAAAAAACTCAGAATTTCCAAAACTATCCTGTACAACAACAGATGATCTGGAGGTATCTCCATCCCTGACCGCAAGCTGTACTACAGAGCAATAGTAATAAAAACTGCATGGTATTAGCATAGAAACAGAATAGTGGGTCAATGGAACCGAATAGAAGACCCTGAAATAAACCCACACACCTATGGAAATTTTATTTTTGATAAAGAAGACAAAACCATTCAATGGAAAAAAGACAGCATCTTCAACAAATGGTGCTGGTCTAACTGCATGTCTACATGTAGAAAAATGAAAGTAGATCCATATTTATCACCCTGCACAAAACTAAAGTCCAAGTGGATCAAAGACCTCAACATAACAACAGACACACTTAACCAGTTAGAAGAAAAAGTGGAGAAGACCCTAGAACTCATTGGCACAGGAGATGACTTCCTGAACAGAACACCAACAGCACAGGCTCTAAGATCAACAATCAATAAGTGGGACCTCATGAAGCTGAAAAGCTTCTGTAAAGCAAAGGACACTGTCATCCGAACGAAACGACAGCCAACAGATTGGGAAAGGATCATTAACAATCCCACTTCTGACAGAGGGCTAATATCCAGTATATATAAAGAACTCAAGAAGTTAAAAAGCAAAGCTTCCCCGGTGCTTTATGCCTTAGCTGGCTCACGTTAATTCTTCCAGCCAAAAACTCCCTTCTGAGAGATGCAGAAAGGACATTTGCCTGGATGATTCAATTTCACTAGAGAATGTGGGATTTTAATGATCTGTAATAGTGTAAGTGAACCCTTTTGTTCAGCCCTGATTTTTACACTTTGCTTTTTTTCTTTTGTATTTTTCTTTTTTCTTTACATCTCCTCTTGCTCTTTTTCATCCTGTCCCCAACCTCCCAGGTCACATGCTAAGGTTTATCACATGCTAACCTCTGACACTGAGATATGCCAGCAGCCTCATACTTCACTTTCCATGATATCTGCTTCTGTCATGTCTCAGGTCTTTCACCTTGGTGCTCAATTCACTACACAAAGGTGAAATTGAAATGGCCATAATATGTGCCAAGTTATTTATTCTTTATTTACCTTTCATTTTCCATAAGCCATCGAAATCAAGTATTGTTGTTATGTTTTTTTTTTTTTTTGTACTGTGGAGTAGACTTTTGTAACTCAGGAACATGGTTTTCTCTTAAAAATCATACAGCATAATTGACATTTTCTTCTTTAAGACTAAGTGAACCACACACACACACACACACACACACACAAAAACAACCTTTCCCTGCTTTGGTTCAGTTGACCCAGAGATTACCATGTAATTTTAAACTTTAAGTTATATGATAAGTTGGAAAAATTTTAATAACAGTACTTCTAGTTTTCTGTATTCGTTTATGTTGTGGTGTGTGGTAAGCTTGGCATCGGTTGCTAAATCGTATGGGGCTCTGACGAAAACCATTAACATGTTATTCATTAATTTAAAATTCTACTTGAAAATGGCAGTGCCTCATAGCCGAGTCTTAATTTGTAAGGTTTCAGCTGCCGACTGTTTGAGCTCCGTGCCTGCCTGTGTGCTGCCATAATGGTCATGTGCTCTAAACCTCTGAAACTAAAATGTTACTCACCAGTGTCTAAGACACAACTCAGAGACTCACAGAGACAAAAATGCAAATCAAGAGCAAACAGTTGCCTCCTATCTGTTGATAGGAGGGCAGGCTATAATAAATTATTAAGAAGCATAATAGAAGAGGGCAGTATTTAAATAGATTGCCACCACCATGCCTCCCCGTGCCCTGAGTGGAGGTGCTTCCATGGGATCACACTGGGGAAAGGCAGGAATTTCAGTTCTGGAGATTTTAGAAGCACTTTGAGAGTGTCTGCTGAAGACACTTTATGCAGCAATGCTGGGGATTTTTGCTAGCTCAGATTCTCAAAGATCACCTTGTGCCATTTGAACAATCCCACGAGATTCAGATGGGTATTCCTGACCTCTGCATTGCTCCCCATCACCGATTTCCCTCTTAGTACTCATCACACTATGTGGTTGCTGTCCGGACAAGTGTTCTTGCAGGAAAGAGGGTGGTGAATGGGAGCTTTGCTGTGCTCTGTAGCTGCTACACGTCCCCACTGTAGGTGATGGCTGTTCTTTGCATAGGCTCTGATGTAGGCTCTGATGCCACCTTCAAAAAGCACAACTACTAAGCAAATGACTTGTTATGAATAGGAAACAATGTCTAAAGAGGAAATAATGAAACAACAGAGGAAGTTGATAGGAATGGAAAGAACGATATCAGCAGTTTCATTTGATAATAATATAATTGAAGTCAGAAAGAATCCAGGAGAGAAAATCCCTTCTCCATTCTTCCTCTTTTAAAGAAGGACAAAAAAAAATCACTTGAGAGTATTACTTCATCACTTATGGGTTAGTTTAGAGGTTACCATTTACTGTATCTGTCATCACTTATCATTTACTGTAGCTATGTTAAAAAATAATTCTAAACAGCATTACCGATTCTAAAGGCACTAGAATTTCTAGGCTAAACAATTAAGAATATTGTAGAATATTTTTTTCTGGTGGAAAATTGAAAACAATTGTGGCATTTTTCCCCCTGTGGTAAAAATGGTAAGCAAATACGGCAATCATACAGAATTTTTTCCTTCCTACAAGTAGAAGGGAACTTGTTTGATGTTCCTTTGTTAAGGTAAAAGTGATGCTGAGCTCTATGATAAGAAGACTATTTTCTTCTCACACCTCAGTGGGTGTGAAGAGCCCAGGCCAACACCAGACCCAGGGACAAGCTTAGTTAGTTCAGCACAAACTTGTGCACAAAGTTCTGGGACTGATTCCCAGCACCATCACACACTGGACATAATCTCAGCACTCTGGAGGTGGACACAGGAGGATCATAAGTCTGTATTCATCCTCTGTAACATCCAGAGATTGAGATACTCCATACTTGACAGCTTGTCTCACAGAACAAAACTGTTCGGTCAGCACAAAGCTAACAGTTGGTATTTCACTTTATGAGTAATGATGCTGAGCATTTAAAAATATTTGACAGCAGAAGAAATTATGGCTGGGATGTATTGAGAAGATGAGAAAAGCCCATTTTCAACGAAAATGAAAATGATAAAAAAGTACTTGCTGGTCATTTCTATTTTTTGAGAAATATCTATTTATGTCCATTGTCCATTTTGAAATAAGATACTATTACTTTTTGGGTTTTTTTGCTATTTAAGAAGCAGTCATTGCAGCCAGCCCTGAAGAGACCTGATAAGCTAGAGTTAGATGGAAGGGGAGGAGGTCCTCCCCTATCAGTGGACTTGGAAAGGAGCAGGGAAGAGATGAGGGAGGGATGGAGGGTGGGGTTTTGGCTGGGATACAAGGTATATAACCTGTGATTAATATAAAATAAAAATGTTATTTTGCTTGCAAAAAAGAAAAAAAAAGAAGCAGAGACATTTCTAAATTTGGCAAAAGAGAAAAGTAGGGAAGCCTGAGAGCACCAGAAGGATTTTCATGGTCCTGGGTTCACAGCTGGATGAATTAAAACCAAAGACTGAGATGTAGTTTCCAGGAGCTGATAATGATCCTTGGCAAACAGTCAACTGAAAAATAAGGGCGTGACTCCTAAAGCTACAGGAAACTGAATCCTGTCATTGATGGAGAGAGGCGCAGAAGATCTCAGGCTCCAGATGAGAAGACAGCTAGCTGATAATTTCATCTCAGCCCTGTGAGAGAAAATGCAGCCAGGTTGCCATACAGCTCCAGCACAAGCATTTGGAATAATGAAGGAGTGTTGTGTGAAGCAGTTACATAGATAATAATTTGTTATGTGGCGAACCAATTAGAAAATGGATTGCATTGTCTGGCAAGATGGCCCAGTGAATAAAGGTGATGGCTGTCAAGTCCAAAGATGTGAGTTCAATCCCAGGGCCTCACATGGTAAAGGTACAGAAGGGACCCCCAGAAATTGTCCTCTGACCTCCCACATGCTCACAAAAATAAAAGTATGCTGTCAAATACCTTTATGCTGTATACGGAGTGACATGTACAGCACTTTATGCTGTACATAAAGTGATATAATATTATTTTTATAGGCCATATAGAGTAAAGATGTACCTTACCTAAGTGTATATATAGTATAAATATTAGTACTAACAGTAAAATAACAATAGTTGCAGTCATTAAGTAGTTGCAAGGAATTAAAACGAAATCATAAAAAAGTTATTTTAACTCAGAAAAAAAGGTTGATGAAGATCTCTTTCCAGTTTGTAGGCTGTCATTTTGTTCTTTGTAGGCTCCCTAGTAAGGGGAACAGGGGTTGTCTCTGACATGAACTTGGTTGCATGGTCTTTGATCACTTCTTCTTGGAAGGATGACTTTGCCAGCCCACAGAGGAAGAGGATCCAGGCAGTCCTGATGAGACTTGATGGGCTAGGGTCAGATAGCAGGGGAGGAGGACTTCCCCTTTCAGTGGACTAGGGGAGGGAGAATTGGGGGGGGCAGAGGAAGGGAAGGTGAGACCTGGAGGAGATGAGGGAGTGGGCTAAAATTGGGATATAAAGTAAATAAATAGTAAGAAATAAAAAATAAAAATAATAATTCATGAAAAAGAGAGAACTACATAAAAAATTATTAAGGGGCAAATAGAAAAAATTACTAAGATAAGTTTAAATTTAATTATATCAATGGTAACATTAACTGAAAATGAACTAAACATTTCCACTAAAAGGCAAAAATAAATCATATTTGGTAAAAAGAAGATATGAGATGTGTCTTCGTAGCCTCAATATGAAGATTCAACGAGATGAAGAATAAGAGGACACGGGCTGGAGTGATTGAAGGCTCAGTGGATACTCCTCAGTATGAGGATGTGAGTCCAGATGTCCATCATTTATACACAAGTGAACCTGGTATCCCAGCATGGATTCCGAGTGCTCACAGGCCAGCCAGCCTAGCCAAACCAATGAACTTCAAGCCAATGAACTTATTCAGTGAGATTCCATCTCTAGTGAATAAGGCAGAGAATGAGAGAGGAAGCCCACATTCCCCTCTGGCCTCTGCATGAGCTTGCATTAGCACACTTATACTAACACACACATACATGCATATACCCCAAACTCACATGTAGCCCCAAATGGTACTATAAGAATTAGTAGAATTTTGAATACAAAAGCAAAACAAAACAAAACAAAAACTTTAGTTCATGTCTGATGCAAGGTTGATTCAAAATGGATTGTACAACTAAATATAAGAACTAAAACTATAAAATTCAGGCAGAGACACCCCGATGAACTAGTGACTACCACCAGCCACTGGAAACACAGATAGATAGCTCAACAGAGGACATCCTTCACTCACTCAGTGCTCCCAATACTCACTACCCTCTTCATTACCTTATTTCAACCCTCAACTCAGACAGAGACTATCCTGCTGCACCAAAGGCCCTGCTAATCACCAGACATTCAGCTTCCAACTTGGACAGAGATTCCTTACTAGATCAGAGATTGTTCTGGCCACCAGAAATCCAAGTCACAAAGACCAGAAGCCTAAAGAGAAAACAGAAACCAAGGGGAAAACAAAATGAAACAAAACACCCATCCAACAAAGACAAACTCAGCAATCAATGCCTAGACTATAATCACCCCAAACCCAGACACTTAAATGCCAGGGTGAAAACACAATCATCAACAGCCAAGGCAATACGGCACAACCGGAGCCCAGATATTCTACGATAGCAATACCTGAATATTCCAATACAGCTGAAGCACAAGAAAACAACCTTAAAATCAACTATATGAAGATGAGAGAGGTCCTTAAAGAGGAAGTGAAACCAATCCATTAAAGAAATCCAGGAAACTACAAACAAAAATAGACAATTTTCTCGACAGATACCACTTACCAAAGTTTCAATTAGGTAAACAATTAAAACAGACCTATAAATCCTAAGGAAATAAAAAAGCAGTTATTAAATCTCCCAACCAAGAAAAGGCCCAGGGAGAGATGGTTTTAGAATAGAATTCTACTAAACTTTCAAAGAAGAGTTAATGCCAATACTCCTCAAATTATTCCACAAAATAAAAACAGAAGTAACACTGCCAAATTCATTTATGAGACTACAGTCACCCTGATACCCAAATCACACAAAGATTTAACAAAGAAAGAGAATTTTAGGATCAATTTAACTCATGAGCATTCATGCAAAAATACTCAATAAAATACTCACAAACTGAATCTAAGGAAACATCAAAAAGGTCATACACCATGATCAAATAGGCTTCATCCCAGAGATGCAGGAATGGTTGAACATACAAAAATCTGTCAATGTAATGCACCATATAAACAAACTGAAAAAACCCCCCACATGATTATCACATGAGATGCTGAAAAAGACTTTAACAAAATCTAACACTCCTTTATGATAAAAGTCTTGGAGAGATCAGGGATACAGGGGACATACCTAAGCATAATAAGAACATTTTACAACAAGCCTATAGACAACATCAAATTGAATGGAGAGAAACTCAAAGCAATTCTACTAAAATCAGAAACAAGACAAGGCTGCGTATTCTCTCCATATCTATTCAGTGTAGTACCTGAAGTTTTATCCAGAGCAATAAGACAACTAAAAGAGATCAAGGGGATATGAATTGGAAAGTAACAGTCAAAGTATTGCTATCTGCTGATGATAATGATAGTATACATAAGTGACCCTCAAAACTCTACCAGGGAACTTTTACAGCTGATAAATACCTTTAGCAAAGTGGTTGAATAAAAGATTAACTAAAATTTAAAAAAATCAGTAGTCCTCCTATATACAAATGGGCTGAGAAAGAAATTAGGAAAACAACACCCTTCACAACAGTCACAAGATAAAATATCTTGGAGTAACTAAGCAAGTGAAAGACTTGTATGACAAAATCTTCAAAATCTTAGGAGAAAGCAATTGAAGAAGATTCCAGAAGATGGAAAAATTCCCCATGCTCATGGATTGGTAAGGTAAATAGACTAAAAATGGCCATTCTACCAAAAGCAATCTATGAATTCAATGCAATCTTCATCAGAATTTCAATACAATTTGTTATAGACCTTGAAAGAACAATACTTAACTTCATATGGAAAAACAAAAAACCCAGGATAGCTAAAACAGTTCAGCACAATAAAAGCACATCCAGAGGGATCTCCATTCCTGATGTCGAGCTGCACTGCAGTGCTGTAGTTATAAAAGCACCATAGTACTGGCATAGAAACAGACACGTTGATCAATGGAATCAAATTGAAGACCTGGCAATAAACCCAACCTTCTACTGTCACCTGTTTTGTTTTGTTTTGTTTTAACAAACAATCCAGAAATATCCCATGGAAAAAAGAAAGCACATTCAACAAATGGTGCTGCTCTAACTGGATGTCAGCTAGTAGAGGAATGCAAATAGATTCATAACTATAACCCTGCACAAAACTCAAGTCCGAGTGGATCAAAGACCTCAACATAGAAGAGAAGAAGAGAACCTCATAGAAGAAAAAATGGGAAATAATTTTTAACACATTGGCACAGGAGACACCTTCTTAAACAGAACACCGATAGTACAAGTACTAATATCAATAATTAATAACTCCATGAAACTTAAAAGCTTCTATAAGGCAAAGGACACCATCAGTAAGATAATACAACAGCCTACAGAATGGGAAACGATTTTCAACAACTACACTTCTAACATAGAGCTAATATCCAAAATATATACAGAAGTCAAAAAACTAGAATCAACAAGCCAAATAACCCAGTTAAAAATGGAAGACAGATGTAAATAGAGAATTCTCAATGGAGTAATCTGAAATGGCTGTCCAAACACCTAGAAAAATGTTGAACATCCTTAGCCATCAGGGAAATCCAAATCAAAACATCTCTGAGATTCCATCTTATACTTGTCAGAATGGCTAAGATTAAAAAAAATCACAATTGAAAATTAAAATACGGATCCAAGATGGCGGCCACGAGAGAACACTGTGTCTGAGGAGGAGAGCAGAAACAACGCAGCGACCAGGAGACTGAACTCGGGGACATAAAACACCAGCATTGTGAGTGCCAGGTGAGCGGAACTCCTACGGTGAGAAAATCAAGTGGGAAAACCCTAGGGACACCCAGTTATTACCTGGAGAAATTTCCCTGTGACCAGCGGCGCACAGCTCTGATCTGGACGAGCGGCTGCGCTGGGCGCCCGCACCCGCCATTGTAGACTGGATCGCACAGACTCCCGGGCAGTCTCGGG
>CM053753.1:72096103-72124621 GCA_028658305.1 Pachyuromys duprasi | reverse complement strand
TTGAAGAGTTAAACATGATTTCTGTGAGCAATAATAAATGTCTCAAGACTTCCCTTGGAAAGTTACTGTGGAAATTCAATAAATAGTATATCACCATTGCTTCCAAATAATCTCTTTAGAGAGTAAAAACTAAGTAAAACTAACAGAGTAAAAACTCCTTAAAGAGTAAATCTCTTTAGAGAGTAAAAACATTTCAACATTTGGTTCAGTTCCAAATATACTGGATTCTAATAGAGATACTTTTGTTCTCAGAATGGCAGCTTCCTAGTGTCTGGCATTTTGAGAAATCCTGTGCTCTTTTAGCAGCTAATAGCCCAGATCTCTGTGTTGATTAAGACAGAAATGAGACTGAGAAAACCCAGAACTGAGGTAAATAGTTCCAGGAAACACCAGAAGGCCTGTCACGATGTTCTGTGGTATTTGAAGTGCCTTAAGAAAAAGGTGAAATTGGGGTGAATGTGAGAAAAGGTAATTTGAGAAACAGCTTAATCTGAAAAAACAAACAAACAAACCTGGAAAAACACAATATGTATTTTATTTTCAGTGTGATGTTAGCGTGACATCTCCCCTTCATGAATAAAAGAAACTGTTGATCAACTTGAGTTGGGGGCCACACTTTGGAAAATAGTCACATCTTTTGTCACGTCTCCATCTTGTGTGCATATTCATCGTTGCCCTCTTTTGAGACTCTTGAGGATGTTTTCTTCTTACATCCTTCCTCTAGGTACAACTTAGCCACATTTTGAGCAATAGAAAAGCTAAGACTTTTCAGCTGTTATTGTGACACATTTGTGAGGCAGATCAGAAGGCCCCACCTTTCCCTGGGCTCGTGGGTGTTGAAGGCTCTGACACGTTAATAGATTCTACTGAGCCCTATTAAATGCTATTAAAACACTTAGTTATAGGTAGTTCTGTGAGCCCTTTAATACTTTCCATGAAAAAAGAAAATGTTTGAGAGCAGTTTGTTTGATGGCTTCCCATCATGCCTGGCTGCTTTCAGTGGAGACACAGCAGCCGAGTAATTCCTTTACCCATGGTTGGCTGAGCTGCCTTTGCGGAAGACATTTATTCTTTTCAACACGTTACAGTCTCACAGAGGAAATGAGCAGGTACAGCAAATCATTAAACTATGGCTGGAGAAAACATGCTCCATACAAACATGGAGCAGAAACTCCATTCTAAGCAAGACACGTCTTTGCGAACTCTGAACGATTCCCTCGAAGTTTTTACTCTGGCCAGAGGTGGAGCGCTGTCTCTGGTGTTCTGGCATGTGACCCATGATTGGTGCTGATCACAGTTCGTTTACATGTGGGATGAGGCCATGATCAGTGTGAACACCTTCAGCCCACCACCTAGCCCTGCTGGTTTTATACGTAGGCTATTTGGCTCACTCTCAGAGTTATTTGGGCTACTCCCAGCTTTGCAGTATGAGGCCCGATAAAAGGATCCTACCGAATGCCAACTTTAAAACTATTTATTTTATGATTGTTAATTATGCCTATGTGTCTCTGTGTGTGGGCACATGACTGAAGGTGCTTAAAGAGGCCAGAGGTGTTGAATCCCCTAGAACTGGAGTTGCAGGCAGTTGTGAGCCTCCTGATGAGGGCCATGGGAACTAAACTCAGGTCTTCTGGAAGAGCAGCAAGCTCTCGTCACCACAGAGCCATCTCTGCAGCCCTGCATGTTTCTATCCTGTGAATGGACACTTTTGATTTTTGTCCTAACGGGATTAGACTGGTTTGGCAATGTGCAGAGAGGACAGGGGAATGACAGCAGCGGCTCGGTGGCCCAGAGGGAGAAGCTGTGTTGGTGGCGACTGCAGTAAGAGTGTGGATGAACAGTTCCAGACGGGCCAGAGACAGAGGTAGAGGGAAATCGACATGAGGGAGAAAGTAAAGGGGAGAAGTAGAAGAAAGCTTCAGAAAGTTGAAGATGAGGGATACAGACCCCACTTTCTCAAAGATTTCTAGGAGGTGTAAAGCCCTTGGGGCTGAGGATCTCATATCTAATGCCTGGCTGATATAACGCTGTCATATACTGACTGGTGCTGGCAATGGTTGCTACCAACAGCCTGGCAGTGTACTGGCTGCCCAGAGCAATAAGCCTTCGTAACACCCTAGTCTGCAGAACCTGGGGCCATAAGCCTTTAGTCCTCAGGATTTGGAGTTAGAAGGCTTTACGTGCATTATTCCAGATCCAAAGTCTTTCACATTTTAAAGACACAGGTCTTCCAATACAGGAGGAGCTACTTCTAGCTTGCTCACAGTTTGCTTACCCTATGCTACCTAACACCGTCCTTTAGTTTATTTCCTCCAACACCTCTTGTGTCCTTTTTGAAATGATCTCAAGCATTTGTTAATATCTTACCAACCCAGTCACTGAAGGTGCATTAGTAGGTGTGCAGGTCTCTAATGGGTTCCCTTCTCTATGCAGGTCTCTAATGGGTTCCCTCTTCTATGCAGGTCTCTAATGGGTTCCCTTCTCAGGAGGTTCATAGATCCCCAGCCATTCCAAAGAATATTTTTTAATTTTAATTTTTATGTTTTTATATTATTTACAGTTTATTCACTTTGTATCCTAGCTGTAGTCCCCCTCCCTCATTCTCTCTCAATCCTACCCTCCTTCCATCATCTTCTCCCATGTCCCTCTCCAAGTCCACTGATAGGGGAGGTCCTCCTCCTCTTCCATCTGACCCTAGTCTATCAGGTCTCATTAAGACTGGCTGCACTGTCTTCTTCTGTGGCTTGGTAAGGCTTTTCCCCCCTAAGGGGGAAGTGATCAAAGAGCCAGCCACTGAGTTCATGTCAGAGACAGTCCCTGTTCCCCTTACTAGGGTACCCACTTGGAGACTGAGTTGCCATGGGCTACATCTGTGCAGGGATTCTAGGTTATCTCCATGCATAGTCCTTGGCTGGAGCATCAGTCTCAGAAAAGATCACTGAGCCCAGATTCCTGGGTTCTGTTGCTCTCCTTGTGGAGCTCCTGTCCCTTTCAGGTCTTTCTATCTCCCCCTTCTTCCATAAGATTCTCTGCACTCTGTCCAAAGTTTGCCTATGAGCCTCAGCATCTGCTTTGATACAGTGCTGGGTAGAGTCTTTCTGGGGCCCTCTGTGGTAGACTTCTGTCCTGTTCCCTGTTTCCTCCCTCTTCTGATGTCCCTTCCATTTGCCTTTCTGAGTGAGGATTGATCATCTTACCCAGGTCCTCCTTCTTGTTTAGCTTCTTTAGGTGTACAGATTTTAGTATGTTTATCCTATATGTCTAATATCCACTTATAAATGAGTATATGCTGTGTGTGTCTTTCTGCTTTTGGGATACCTCTCTCAGGACGATCTTTTCTAGATCCCACCATTTGCCTGCAGATTTCATGAATTCCTTGTTTTTAATTGCTGAGTAGTATTCCATTGTGTAAATGTACCACAATTTCTGTATCCATTCCTCAACTGAGGGACATCTGGGTTGTTTCCAGGTTCTGGCTATTACTAATAAAGCTGATACAAATATGATTGAGCAAATGTCCTTGTTGTGTACTTGAGCATCTTTTGGATATATGCCCAGGAGTGGTATAGCTGGATCTTGAGGAATCACTATTCCTAAATCTTAAGCAAGTTTCCAGAGTAACCTGCAAGCTATCTTTTAACTGCTTTAGCATGAATCTGGTAAATAAAGAGATAGCTTTGAGTGGCTGTTGCTGAAATAGACTACGTAGTCCCTGCAGCCTATTCCATGTACTGCAGAGAGGGTGTAAACTGGGCAGAACTAGGAAGAATAGATCCGTCCAGTCCCAGGTCTTCTCCAAACATGGACCCTGGAAAGAAGAAGGTGTGTTTCTATGCTGTTTCTATGCAGAGTGTGCTGTTTCTGTACCTCATCCTACCTCAGATGGATAAAGTAAGCAACTTGCTCCTTCCAAATGATGCACAAGTTATGCTCCCCTGTTGCACGAAGGGTTGAATGTTGCAAGCTGTTGGTGATTTTCCTTTCTATGTGGAATCCTCAGCGTCCTCATCCTTCACTGGCTTCTGGAAGCTTTCTCCTACACTGATACGACTTTCTGGCTCATGAATGTGTCTGTTTCTGCACTCATTGCCTTCTGGCTCTGCCTGTTGTTCCATTACTACTTTTGAATGCACCATTATACATCTGGGATACTTGATACAAGTGATTGGCATTTTCAACCATCACAAGATATCCAAGATGTGCCTCTGTCCTACTCTTCTACTCCTGTGTACATCCAAAAATGACTCATGTCTTGTTAAAGTTGTACTTCCAACCTTTCCTTCAGCATGCATTGATGCCTAGTTATCTTTTAAGAATTGGTTCAGGCATTATAAACCCCAAAATATCTATCACAGTTAAAGATTCTTCCTTTGTAGCCACACAGCCTCCCCAGTATACTCTCATTCAAGTATTATGTGGCACACTGCCCTGAGTTGTGTGTATACATTTCTTCTCTACCGGACAGTAAGTTTTCTGAAGGCAGAAGCCTTACCTTATTTCTATGCTTGCTATACAGATGGCTGTGAATGTGTGATGAAGTGGTTCCTCATCATTCTGGGTCAACCTATTCATTCAATAAACATTTATTGACAGGTTTGCTCTACAACACACAGTATTCTAAGTACAAGCTTCAATTCAATGTGATTCAATTTTACAGGGCATTCACTGGCTTTCTATTTTGTGTCAGACTTTGGGTCAAGTCTGAGGATGAAGAAGTCTATTAGAATGGAGTCTGTAAAATGAACTCAGCAGCATCTTTAGAGATTCCTTGTCTCATAATGTTATGTCAGGGTGCTCTCTCTCTCTCCCTCTCTCTCTTTCTGTCTCTTACAGAATTTATCTGTTTTTTTTTTACTTTTTATTTTTATTTATTATACCTACATGTCCTCTGTGTACATATTATGGCTCCTGGTTTTCTGTTATTATGACATTCCTGAGTGTGTGACTAAGTGGGTTTCTGCATCCAAAAATTTTCTTGTGCCTTTTCCTGAGCTCTTTTTCTATTTGCTTGTTTTGTTTTATTTTAATTTGTTTGTTTTTGTTTTGTTGTATCATATTACATTTTATTATTATACCTTAGATGTCTATTTTTTTTCTAACAAGAGACAGAAAGGGTGTGGATTTGACTGGGAAGGGAGGTAGAGAGGAACTGGGAGGAATAGAGGGAGGGAAAGCCATAATCAGGATATATTGTATGAAAAAATTTTATCTATCTATCTATCTATCTATCTATCTATCTATCTATCTATCTATCTGTCTGTCTGTCTGTCTGTCTGTCTGTCTGTCTGTCTGTCTGTCTGTCTGTCTGTCTGTCTGTCTGTCTTTCCATTCTTCTGTCTGTCTGTCCATCTGTCCATCAATCTATCTACACATATTTGGCTTTTCAAGACAGGGTTTCTCTGTGTAGCCTTGGCTGTCCTGGTCTCGCTTTGTAGAACAGGCTGGCTTCAAACTCACAGAGATCTGCCTGTCTTTGCCTCCCTCAGTGCTGGGATTACAGACATGGGCCACCATGTCCAGCTGAAAAAATATTTTTTAATAAAAGAAAAAAAAAAGAATATAGTCTACGCCCAGTATTGAGTGGTCAGTAAATAAATATTGTTTGAATAAATTAACACATATTGAACAATGTGAAAGTTCTACCAACAGGAAACTCATAGAGATCATTTTTGCTCTCCCTTTCAAATTTTTCACATCAATATTTTGAAACTTTTTTCCCACTTCTAATCAATTCCCCACTTTCCCTTTTGCCATAAAGCCTATGCAGCCTTGGAGCTTTGTGTCTCTAGCCTCTACATCTGCCTGCCTGGCAGAGCAGGCTACCGCTGATGCTGAGAAAGGACTCTGTGATCTAGAAGGGCAGATTTAGCACTGCTGCTCTACTTCTTTCCTGTGTCAGACTGAAAGAAAGGATTCTGCGGTCTGGGCGCAGTGGCACACAAGTTTAATTCCACCAGTCTGGGAGGCAGAGGGAGGCAGATCTCTGTGAGACTGAGGCCAGCCTAGTCTACAAAGCATGAACCAAATCAACCAAACCAACCAACCAACCAACCAACCAACCAAACAAACAAACAAACAAACAAACAAACAAACAAACACTCCAAAAACGGGCGGGGGTGGGGGGAAGGAAGTTTTCTGTGATATAGATTGGCAGATTCAGCACTGCAGCCCTTTTTCTTTCGAGTGTCAGCCCGAATGCTCTGAGTTGGTGAACTTCAAACATCCGGGTCTACTCAGAACCTGTGAATATAATCTTATGTGATTCATAACCAAGCCTTCGGCAGAGGGCTGGGAATAATAATAAAAATAGGGTAAGTTAGTAAGACTTGGGGAGAACAAGAGCTCCACAAAGACCAAATTGAGCAGGGCACAGGGGTCTTTTACGAGACGGTTTCTCCAACCAAGGACCATGTATGGATATGGCCTAGAACTCCTGCTCAGATGTGGCCCATGGTAGCTCGGTGTCCAACTGGAGACCCTAGTAAGGGGAACAGGGACTGTTTCTGTCATGAACTCGATGGCTGGCTCTTTGACCCTTCCCCATACACGCCAGGGAGTAACAGCCTGGCTAGATCCCAGGGGAGGACATTGCAGCCAGCCCTGAGGAGACAAGATGAACTGGGGTCCGAGAGAAGGGGAGGAGGTCCTCCCCCGTCGGTGGACTTGGAGGGGGCGGGGAGGAGATGAGGGAGGGATGGGGAGAGTGGGAGGGAATTAGGGAGGGGGCTATGCCTGGGATGCAAAGTACCTAACCTGTGATTAATATAAAAATTAATAAAGTACATTAAAAAAAAGAAAAGAAAATACAGTCCATCTATATTAGGGTGGACTCTAAACACCAGTAAGGACACCAGTATGGTGTCCTTATAGAAATCATGAAAATATAGACATACACATATGTATGTCTATGTGTTGGTAGTGGCAGAGATTGAAAGTATTGTCAACCCAAGAGTCATAACTTCAATTAACACACACACACACTTACATGTATTGTGTGTGTGTAAATGTAAATACATATATATACATACACACACGTATACATACATACATACATACATACATACATACATACATAGGAGATGTGTTGATGTGTTACTGGGGTGGTGTTTCAAACCCACATCATTCCCAGTTCGTTCTCTCTGCCTTGTGCTTGTGGGTCAGATGTAAGTGGCTGCCGTAGCCCTGTGCTGGCCTTGATGCTGCAATGTTCCCCACCATGGTGGTCATGGATTTTAACCCCCCAGAACTGTGAGCACCAAATAAAATGCTGTCTTGTGTAAGTTGTCTTGATGGTGTTTTTCCCCCCACAGCAATTGAAAAGTAACCAAGACATATACTAACTTTCTTCTCTTCATAATTAGAGCCCCTTCCTCCCCTATCCCCACCCCCGTATTCCTATTTCTCTCTTCATACCACCTGAATTCTGCCATTTCCCTTTCTGGACCCCAACCATGGTCCTTTTAACTTTCCTTGTTTCTGTGATTACTTTAGGTTATACATTCACATCTGAATATTTGGAGCTAGGAACTACAGATCAGAGAGAACATACAGTGTTTATTTTCCACTTTTGGGTTACCTCACTAAATATGAGCTTTTCTAAACCTTTCCATTTACCTGAAAATTTCCTGATTTCATTTCTCTTTTTACAGTTGAATAGTATTCCATTGTGTTTATCTACCATGTCTTCATTATCCATGCATTTAGGTTGTTTCCATTTCCTAGCCATTGTGAATGGAGCAGCAATGAACATTGCTGAGCAAGTATCTGTGGAGTAGGAAGTTAATATTTAAGACGCTCAGTTTGTGGTGATTTGTAGAAGTCCTAGAAAATTAACAAATGAGGTATTCTTTAAATTCCATATCATCACCTAAAATGGGATCAATACTCTCTACATTCTATGTAAACAGAAAAGATTACATGTAGTTGTTGACAAATGTGTCTATAAGATAACAACAGTTCTATGAATGTTACCAGTCGCTACTATTTTTACTAAATATTCTGTAGTCATTATTGTCAACAATTTTTACTTAACCTCTCAGCAGTTTTTTTAATGGCTATTTAGATATTTAGCAATGAGCAATAAAATAAAATGAACTGTAGGATAGTACTCATTTACATATGTGTGATGTTGTGTGTAGTGTGTGTGTGCTTGCACACGTGTGTAGTGTATGTGCCCATACATTGCTTGTGGAGGCCACAGGTTGATGTCTCATTTCTTCTTCAGTCTCTTCATTTTATTTTTTGAGAGATGTTCTTTCACTGAACTGATAGCTTCCTGATTGACTAGACTGGCTGGCTCATGAGTCAGAGGCACTCTTCTGTCTCTGCCTTCCAAGAGCTTTCTTTCTTTCTTTCTTTCTTTCTTTCTTTCTTTCTTTCTTTCTTTCTTTCTTTCTTTCTTTCTTTTTTCTTTCTATTTCTTCTTTGTTTCTCTTTCTTTCTCTCTCTCCTCACTCTCTCTCTATCTTTTCTTACCATGGGTGTTGGGGATGTAGACTCATGTCTTTATGCTTGGGAGGCTAGCAGATTGCCCATTGAACCATCTCCCTAGTCCTAGGTGATTCTCTCTTAAGACAGTCCTCATTTCAAATATTCCCACTATACTCTTTACAAGCTTGTTTCAGTTTTTGGAAAAATATGGTCACCGCAAACATGTATTTGTATACTTTTTGGTTTTGAAATTCTTAGCCTTGAAATCCGATATTTTTTGGTCAGAAAGAGTGTAAGATGACCAACAGGTGGTGGTGGATGAATACCAGAAATGATGTCTTCTCGACACAGCAGGGCAGCTGCACATACAAACTCACAGTGGTTGTGACAACATGCATTAAGCTTTGTGCATCAAATCAGGTCAATTCCCAGCGTGGAGATGGGAGTTGGGTACTCAGTCCCACCCCAAGCCATGGAGCTGTTGGCAATCGTTAGCTAACTGGAGGAGAGGGCTTACTTTAGAGTATAGCCCAGGTAAGTGGACCACACTACAATGGAAGATTATGCATCTAAGAATATTTGAGTTGTGTAAATTTGTCTTTGTCCTGGTTAGGTTTCTCTTGTTGTAATAAAGACCATGAACATAAGCAACTTTTGGAATTAAGGGTTTATTTTAGTTTGCAGTTATAGTGCATCATGAAAGCAAGTCGGGGTAAAAACTCAAGGTAGGCACTCGGAACTGAGTTAGAAGCAATTTAGAAACACTGCTTCCTAGCTTGCTTTTTAAATACATCCTAGGGTTGGCACTTTTTTCAGTGGACTTGTTCCCCCAAATAATTATTAATCAATAAAATACCCCACAGACTTTGCTGCAGGTAATCTGCTGGTGGTTTTTCCCAACTGAGGTTCCTTCTCTTCAGGTTGCTACAGCTGGTGTGAAGTTAACAAAAAAACAAACAAAGCAAAACCAACCAACCAACCAACCAACCAACCAACCAACCAACCAACCAACCAACCAACAAAAAGCCCCAAAATCAAATAGACAAAAACCCAATCAACACAGTGTTGAAAGGTTAAAAAAAAAACAGACAAAAAAGGATAGAAAATTCCGTGGGTAGAGAAGGGATATAAATCTGGGGAAGAGTTGTGGAGGGATGAATATGATAAAAACATGTTGTATGAAACTTTCAAAGAATAACAAAGTAAAAGAAATTTGTAAAAAAAAAAACATTTTTTTTATCTTTAGCTCACTAACATTCTTTCAGCTGATGTCCTAGAAATAAGTTTCTGTGATTATTTTCGTTATGAAGTTGCCACCTTTTATTCTCATCATCTGATTACACTTTACTAAGAGAAGTATCAGCACTTCTTGTTTATTGTATATTGTTTTGTTTATTGACCACTCAGGTTAAGTACGGTCTTTAGCATAATTCAGGAATGTTAGTCATCTAAATTAGGACAGAAAAGTAACATGAGCCCCTCAGAAGAAGGTGCTTTCCCTTCCCTCTGCCATCTCACAGCAGAAGTAGGGTGACACCACAGCAGATAAAATGCAAATAATTCAAAACTTAAAATATTGTTTCAAAGAATGAACATGTCAATTTACTTAAAGTAAGTTGTACCACTTGAATTTGGAGTCTAAACTTTTCAGACCCGTTTAGATGCACCTCTCCCTAGAACAGAACCATGAAAAAGCGGCATATTTATTCTAGCTGAAAGGGGCAGGAAAGTCCAGTCTTTTGCTGTTGGGACATGATGTTGTCATCCACAGAGCTCATGCTTAGAGACACACAGCTGAGTTTGAAAAATAAAATAGAAAAACTCATAATATTTTAAGTGAATTTATGATTTTGTGTTGGGTCACCTTCACAGTTCTCCTTAGTGGCATATGGCCTGTGGACCTGGGTGAGACATGTCTGGAAGGATTTTGATATTCAAAATAAACATTTCGGATGAGTAGCTCCATAATTGATAGGCACATGAACTACCGTGAGATGGTCCTTACAGTTTTAAGCTCTGCCTTGAGAACGCTAATGCAGTAGGTAAAACCTAAACCCTTAAGGAGTATCTCCATGGGAGAGTTTCCACTACAGTTTCCACCGTGTTGGCTAAGAGGCTGTGGCTTCAGCAAGAGGAACAGGGAAGAGAGACCACAGTGACCACAGCCTTGTGTTTTCCAGGCTCTTCTCCTTCTTCAACCTGTTTTATGTCTTTTATATTGTTGACTTTCTTTAAATAGTTTTTTATATAAAAACAAATTTGTTGCTTTAAAAAAGTCATATAAGTTGGGCTGGATATTTCCTGAATCTAGCGTCTTATTCTGCTCAAGATATTATGCTGGACAGCGCATGGTGTAGCTATGATGAAAGAGGCCCCATTTTACTCTCTTAATTTGATTTGAAAGAAGCAGACTGTCTAACTGATATTATGAGGAAATGGTCAATAGGAAAAGGTGGAGGAGTGGAAACTGTTTTTTTGAGTCATTTAAACCCCAACTCAACAGTATAGTTGATGATTGGTAACCTTATCCAGCTCTTGATCCAAGGGCTTTACTTGTAAACTGGCTTTTTTCTTTCACTGTTTTACTGTTCTTCTTTTAAGTCTTCCATGGGATTTTTTTGCCTTATGTGTTCCATGTCCTTGGCAATTTTGTTATTAAAATATAGGTGATATAATATATTTTTATAATTTTAATTAAATATCAATTTCCAAAAAGTTGTTAGATACACTCATTACCTTGTACTGTGAACTCAACACAGTCTTGAGTCATCTGAAAAATGAGTCTCTTTTAAGTACTTGTGTTTATCAAGGTGATTTGTGGGTAAGTCTGTAAGGGATTATCTTGACTGTTAATGGGTACAGGAAGGCCCAGCCCATTTGCACAGCATTGTCTTTGGGCAGGTGGTCTTGGTATGTATAAGAAAGCTAAGCATGAGCCTGTGACTGAGCAAGCAAACAGCGTTCTCCCATGGTTTTGTTTTAGGTTTCTGCTTGAGTTTCAATCCTGATTTCTCTCAGTAATGGACTGTGTGACCTGCAAGTGTAAACCAGATAAATCCTTTCTTTCCAAAGTTGCTTTTGGTCAAGGTATTTTACTACAATAAAAGAAGGAAACTAGAACACACTTTGTTCTCAAGAGTTTAGAGGAGATTAATAACAGTATTTAAAGATTTCAGAGCCTCAGTCACATCATTAGATGGCTTCCTGACTGGGTTTCACTATAGGAAAATCATTCCCTTCTCCAAGCTTTCCATACCAGCTCTGCCACTAACCACCTTTGGACTTTGGACTTTTACTTCAGTCTGGACAATTACTTCAAGCTCCTTCTGTGTTTGAAGAAATTGGACCTTAGCATCTTATTCTGTCATAATTTGCATGATTGCTAGAACCTCCTATTCTGCTATTTTGTTCATATTTAAGACTCCAAGTCTTTTTTTTTGCATTCATAGATGTAATTTTACTTTGTAAGTGGCTGCTAAGTAATATCTTTTAGATTTAATTTATATTTAAATTTTCAATTCTATTTTTTGTTTTGTTTTTGCTTTCTTCTGTTTGCTTGCTTTCTTTTCCTCTCTAGGCAAGGAAATAATATATATTGCTATATAGACCAAGCTGGCCCCCAAACTGTAGTGAACCTCCTGCTTTTGCCTCTTCTACTTACATTGCGGGAATTGTGACAAAGCCTGGTTTATACGGTGCTAGATATTGATCTGAGGCCTAGTGTATACTAAAGAAATACTCACTGAACTGAGCTATACCCCCAGCTCCTCTGACAAATTTCAGTCAAAAGTATTTTGGATGGCTTTTATTAATCCAATAAGAAATGTCATTTTCAATGTTCTATAACTTTAGACACATTTAAAAAGCAGTAGAGTGGATATATTGACTCAACTTGATTTTGTTGGTTCTAGGAGTGGTTCTAACATTCTAAGTAAAATTTTAAATTAAACTGTGAAAAATTTACCCCTGAAGGTATTTAAGTTGAAAGTGAGTATTCCATATTTACTCTTCAAACTTAAGGCAAATATACTTAACATATGGTATTAGGTCAGAATGAGAAACACTTCCTTAGTAATTGAAACAAAGTTAAGCTGACTTAAATGTCAGCTACACAGTCAACTTATCACATTGTAGTTGGATGTGGGAAATCCTGTTTAAAACAAAGATCTCTTATTCACCTCTCAAAAATGCCTAGGAGAACATATAAACCATTTTTATTGTCACTTACCAGGACTTTGCTGACAGCTCTTACAAATCACCATGCTTTACAATACAGTTCTGTTTATCTATGTGCTTTTTGATCTAAGAGATTAAAAATGATAACCCCTAAGCACAGGCCATAATTCAACTTTCTAATCAATGAGTCTTGACTTAGGGGTAATAAACTCGAACATTGTCAGAGATCCAGAGACCTTCTCTGGCATGGCTAAACTGAAGTCACAGGTCAATGTTATTGTCCTCTGTAATCCCAAAATAAAGAGTGTTGTAGTATTATTCCTAGAAGCTGATGTTTTTAGTCCAGTTAAAATACCTTAAATTTAATTTATTTTAAAATCTAGATAATTTAATTTCAATCAATAGCTTTTATTAACTCAAAAATATTACCATTTAAATTTTTATGTTTAGATACATCTAACAAGCAGCAGACAAAATATGCTGTCTTTATTAGTCAGGCTTCTCTAGAGTGATAGAACTTACAGATTGAATCTCTATCTATTATCTATCTATCTATCTATCTATCTATCTATCTATCTATCTATCTATCTATCTATCTATCTATCTATCTATCTATCTAATATCTGTTTATCTATCTGCTGTCTGTCTACCATTTATTTGTCTATAAGAAGGGGATTTATTGGAATGACTTACAGGGTGCAATCCAGCTAGTTGTGAATGGAAAGTCCAAGAATCTAGAAGATGTTCAGTCCCACAAGGCTGGATGTCTCAGCTGGGTCTTTTGCATATCCTGGAATCATGAAGAAGGCTCGAATGCCAGAGAAAGAATACATGTGTGGGTGAGGTGAGCAAATGCTTCCTTCTTCTCTGTTCTTATATAGATTCCCAGCAGAAGGTATGACCCATGTTAAAAGTATGTCTTCCCACCTCAAGATTTGGATTAAAGGTAGTCAGGGGTAGTGGCGCATGCCTGTTATCTCAGTGCTCAGGGGGACAGAGGCAAGCGGATCTCTGTGAGTTCGAAGCCAGCCTGATCTACAAAGTGAATCCAGGATAATCAAGGCTATGCAGAGAAACCCTGTTTCAAAAATAAATAAGTAAATAAATAAATAAATAAAATTGGATTAAATGCACATGTCATGTATCTTCCTGCTTCAAGATCTGGATTAAAAGCCTATGTCTTCCAGCCTTGGATCATAGCGAGGTCTATCATCAAGGTCTTACCGCTAAGGTCTGGACTAAAAGTAGACTCACGCACTTCAAACAAAGCAGAAAACTCTCACCAGTGTGCCCTCCATTTCTAGCTTACAGTTCATTCTAGATATAGCCAAGTTGACAACTAAGAATAGCTATCACCTTGTCTCGACCTGATATAGTCATGTTCTATGATGTGTTTATAATAACAATAATGGAACCATTGCTTTAGTGGTTGGAGCTCATCCAGGTAAATAGCAGTTGTGGGTTTAAGTTCAGGTTTCCTCGATCTTTTGTTACTGAAAACCTATTCTTTCATGATATTGCACTTGTTAGGTTATTTCATGGGGACCTTTGTGGGAGAACTCAGCTGAAAGATCTCAGGGTTTCTCCATTCTAAACTGAAGCTGGAATAATAGGAAAAAAATAAAAGTATGGTATGTGGTGAATTTAACAAATGCTGCCATGGGCTGCATCTGTACAGGGGTTCTAGGTTATCTCCATGCATGTTCCTTAGTTGGAGTATCAGTCTCAGAAAAGACCCCTGGGCCCAAATTTCTAGGTTCTATTTAAAGTATAGTATAATACTAGCCCATTTATTGGGTTTCTTATTCATATTGAGCTCTTGTCTATATAAATTACCTCTTATAGTTTTTAAATTTGTTCTTCAAAAGCTTCGTGTTTGAGCATATTTACCCTCTTCCCCCCAACTCTTCCCTAGTTTACCCCCCTTCCCTGCCCACTCAATTTTGTGTCAAAAAACTTTAAAAATTCTTCAAGACCAATTTGTGCCACCCACATATTCACAGATGTGTGGTCTTCTGGTGGAGAGTGGGTGACTTTCCTGGGGCAACAGTTCTAGAGAAAACTGAACCTTCCTTTCCCAGCACCTAACAATTGTCAACAGTTCCACATCTAGCAGCTTCTCTCTCTCTCTCTGCTTCATTTTAGTCTGATGTGGGCTTACACAGACCTTGTACATGCTGTTGCCACTACTGTAAATTCATAAAGGTAGCTGTCCCGTTATGCCCAGAAGATAATTTCATGAGATTCTTATGTAATAGGCTAAGAACTTGCCTGACCTCATGGAAGAAAACAATGTTGAGCCCAACTTTAAGCAGTCCAAATTCACAGGTCCCAGTTGTTTTTTTATTTTGTTTTGTTTTCCATTTTTTTACTAGTTAGTTTTATTCACTTTGTATCCCAGCTGTATCCTCCTCCCTCCTCCCCTCCCAATCCTACCCTCCTTCCTTTTTCTTCTCCTATGCCCCTCCCCTAGTCCAAAGATAGGGGAGGTCCTCTTCCCCTTGCATCTGACCATAGTTTATCAGGTCTCATCAGAACTGGCTTCTTTGTCTTCCTCTGTGGATTGGTAAAACTGCTTCCCCCTCAGGGGAAAGAGCCAGCCACTGAGTCCATGTCAAAGACAGTCCCTGTTCCCACATGGATACTGAGTTGCCATGGGCTACATCTGTGGAGGGGTTCTAGGTTATCTCTATGCATGGTCCTTAGTTGGAGTATCAGTCTCAGAAAAGACCTTTGGGCCCAGATTTCTGGGTTCTATTGCTCTCCTTGTGGAGCTCCTATCCCTTCCAGGTCTTTCTATCTCCCGCTTCTTTCATAAGATTCCCTGCACTCTGCCCAAAGTTTGCATTTCAGCATATGCTTTGATACCCTGCTGGGTGGAGTCTTTCAGAGACCCTCTGTGATAGGCTCCTGTCCCATACCCTGTTTTCTCCCTATTCCGATGTCTGTCTCAATATACAAGAAGGACATTTGCTCAATCATGTTCATAGCAGCTTTATTTGTAATAGCCAGAAGCTGGAAACAACCTAGATGTCCCTCAGTTGAGGAATGGCTACAGAAACTGTGGTACATTTACACAATGGAATACTACTCAGCAATTAAAAACAAAGAAATCATAAAATTTGCAGGTAAATGGTGGTATCTAGAAAAGATCATCCTGAGTGAGGTGTCCCAGAAGCAGAAAGACACACAGAGTATATACTCACTTATAAGTGGATACTAGACATATAATACAGGATAATCATACTGAAATCTGTACACCTATGGAAGCTAATCAAGAGTTTCCTGGGTAAGAGGCTCAATCTTCATTCAGAAAGACAAATGTCACAGGTCCCAGTCTAAACCCATGGTTGCTTACTAAAAATTCCTAATACAGATAGCAAATGATTTTTTTTGTTATGAATGCTATTAGAGCATAATTCTTTCCTTCAAGCCTTTCGGTAAATGAATAACTCCTTACCATACGCCATTTATGTCCGTTAGTGGACTCTGTGTTTTCTTTATTCCTTGAGTGGGCCTCATGTTTCTTCAAAGTCCATTATTGCTTTCAGGGAGAAGTATGTTTTTGGTGACATCTGCTTTCACTTATTAAGAGGCATAGAGTTTGATCAACACAACTCACACACCAGAGTATCATTCCATTGCAGGTATGTGGGCTGTTTTGTAACCCATGGAATTATCATTATCATTATCATTAAGAATAAGAACTTTTGTTGATCTTTTTATGCTTTAATTTTATACTTTATTAATACTAAAATATTTTCATAATTATAAATAGATTTTTAAAAATATTTAATATTTTAATATTTTAATCATGCTTAACAGATATGTAATATATATGCTTAGATTGTTCATCAATATCTTTTTTTCACTTTTTAAATTTTTAAAAAAATATTAGTTACCGTTTATCAACCCTATATCCCAACTGTATCCCACTCTCTCATTCCCTCCTTATCCCATCCTCCCTCCTTCATCTCCTCCCTGCCCCCCTCCAAGTCCACTGATAGGGGAGGACCTCCTCCCCTTTTATCTGATCCTGGTTTATCAGTTATCTTTAGGACTGGCTGCAAAGTCCTCTGTGGTCTAGCAAGGCTGCTCCTCCCTGGGGGAGGGGAGAGGTCAAAGACCCCACTATTGAGTTCATATCAGAGAGAGTTCCTGTTCCCCTTACTAGGGTACCCACTTGGATACTGAGCTACCATGGGTTACATCCTAGCAGAGGTTCTAGGCTATATCCATACATGGTCCTTGCTTGGAAAAACAGTCTCATAAAAGACCCCTATGCCCAGACATTTGGTCCTTGTGGAGCTCCTGTCCTTTCCAGGTCTTACTAACTCCCCCTTCTTTCATATGATTCCCTGCACTCTGCCCAAGGTTTGGTCACGAGTCTTAACATCTGTTTTGATACACTGCTAGGTAGAGTCATTCAGAGGCCCTCTGTGGTAGGCTCCTATCCTATTACTTGTTTTCTCCTACATCCAATGTCCATCACATTTGTCTTTCTAAGTGAGGATTCATCATCTTACCCTGGGTCCTCTTTCTTGTTTATCTTCTTTGGTTGTATATATCAGTATGTTTATCCTATCTTATAGGTCTGTTGATCATTTTTTATTCCTGTTATTAGGGGACTTAAAAATGGTTTAATTTTTATAATGGCTATATGGAGTAGGTAGTACTAATAATCCCTTTTCTGGTAAAGGAAGTTAAAATTTAGAAAGTTTATAAATCTATCCAAGATAACAACAGTCCATAGCTTGTTTTGGATATTTTGGATTCATATACAACTGTATCTTTCTAACTTCTCGCTACATACCTTTGGTTATAATATTTAACAGCTCTAGGTATATATTTGTATTAAGGAAATCATAAGTACTTGTTAGAGATAACTTGAAAATATATTAAACATACTAGGAAAAGGAAAGTGATTGCCTAGGTTATGATTCACGCATACCATCACTGTTTTCAGTGACGATCGACTTGTACTTACATGTGTTTATTGATTAAGCTAGTTGGTTTTCTTTTTTCTTTTAAAATTAATATTTTAATATTAATAATATGTAGATAAAAATGTATTTAGGGAACTGTTTTGTGTTAATGGAGAACATTTTGCAGTGCAACAGAATTACCATATATCCCACGTCCAGTGTTTCCTCTTACTCCCCTTTCCATACTATACTTAGGAACATAGTACATAGAGTCTAGGCCTAAGGAGTGGTTTTAAGCATTATGTACAGTTTTAAAGTATCATATCATTTTTTTATTAATCACTTTCTATACTGTTGTACACTTTGCACAAACATATTGGCTGCACACTGTACCAATTATTTGTTATAGTTACAGATTTAATTATTTCTTTTTGTTTATTCTTATTTCATCTAAGGAATGATCTTAGAAATGATATTGCAGGTTAATTGCATGAATGAGATTCTTGGTGCATGCAATGGGATCAAAGAACTGTAACAGTTTGTATTTCAAATAACACAACAAAAATAGCTCTATCTCTTGTATTTCAATATTACTATCATTATTTACTTTTTGTGTAAGTTGTATTTTATCCATTTGCATTGCTTTTTAAAAATTTTTATCATCTATTACAATTTATTCAATTTGTATCCCGGCTGTGGCCCCCTCCCTCATCTCCTCCCAATCACATCCTCTTTCCCTCCCTCTTCTCCCTCTACCCTTCTCCTATTTCACTGATAGAGGAGATCCTCCTCCCCTTCTATTTGACCCTAGCCTATCAGGTCTCATCAGGACTGGTTGCATTGTCTTCTTCTGTGGTTACCTCAATCAAGATGATCTTTTCTAGTTCCCACCATTTGCCTGCAAATTTCATAATTTCCTTGTTTTTAATTGCTGAGTATTATTCCATTGTGTAAATGTACCATAATTTCTGCATCCATTCTTTCATTGAGGGACAACTAGGTTGTTTCCAGCTTCTGGCTATTATGAATAGAGCTGCTATGAACATGGTTGAGCAAATGTCCTTGTTGTATACTTAGGAGTTGTATAGCTGGATCTTGAGGTAACACTATTCCTAGTGTTCTGAGAAAGCACCAGATTGCATTGCTTTTCATAATTAGTAAAGTAGGGCATTTCCCCATGCATTTCTTGACTATGCCTTTACCTTATTTATAAAAATAATTGGAAAATCATCTCTCCTTTATGAGGATATACCAAGAGTTAGGCAGCATGATGAATAAGTTACTTTATAAGCATATATATCAACTCTCCCTTTCCCTTTCCAGTCTTGGCATCTTAGGTTATCACTAACAGTTTACCAAATCTGAATGTTGGTGATAATTTTCAATCAGTGTGTTGCAAGTTATAGAGCTTTCTATTATGCTAAAAGTTCTGAATTTGGTAAACATATATTGCATTAAGAAGCTGTGACCAGGTGTTATGGTAAACACTTGTACACTCAATGGTCAGAATATGGAAGCAGAATCATCATAGTGTCAAAGTCATGCTTGGTCATGTTAAAGCCTAGTCTGAGCTACCTAAGATTCTGTCTCCAAACAATAAGCTATTAAATAGATGACAATTATATCTATTTATATGTTATATTTATATATATTATACAAATATATATAATAGGTTAGTATTTGTATTGGAAATTGTATCATTCAGGGTTCTCTAAAGGAATAGAGCCTGTAGAGTGAATACTTATTATGAAGGGAATCCATTGTCTTATACACAATGAATAGACCAACAATGTCTTTCATTACTCTGAGACCCCAGTAGCTGCTTAGTCCATAAGATTGAATACCTTAGCAATACAGTCTGGTGCTGGAAGCCTAGGTGATTGGTGGAGGGCCAATTACATGTTGATCACATGTTGGAAAGCCAAAGAAGCTATGTTCCAATGCAGCAGCGGCAGTGACAGAGACATTGAGGAACAAAGGTGGGCAGACAAAAGTACCACTTTTCCTCTCTGATCTAGCTATGTCCAGAAGGTGCTTCCCACTGTAAAGGAGGGTTTAACCCATCAGCTGATCTTTTTAAGAGGCATCCTCAGAGACTTGCCATAGTTTTGTCTCTTATTTTATCCCAGGTCCAACCAAGCTGACAAGAGACAAAACTATGGCAGGTCTCTGAGCTATATCAACAGCCTGACTTGTTATCTTATAAAACAAGACATAGGTGCATGCTGGTGTGGTTCCAGCAGTTCAGTGGATATTAGGGTCTTATGATTTTCTTGTCTTTTTTTCATAGTAGCAAGATAAGCCTAAAGATGTATTTCCTGCTCCTCTACCCAGATTCCAGGAAGGAGAGAAGAAAACATGGAAAGAAAAAAAAATAAGTTCCAGTCAAATCTTTTAAGAGCTTCTCCTGAAGACTGATGACTGATGACTTTTGTAACAGGGCTCAAGATCTTAGCACAATTAACTCCATGATGGAAGTACCACTCAGGCTGTAAAACTCAACATGTTGACAGCACCCGCTGCCAAAACTAAAACAAAGACCTAATCCATCAAAGTCCATATAGTTCTGGGAAAGTTTCAAAATGTGCTAACCTTTCTTTTTTCTTCTATAGTTCCTCTTCTGGCTAACTGTTCTTGTTAACTGAAGTATGTCAACGCAGAACATAGTTTTTGTGCTTAAAAGCTCACCCTGAGAAAGGCTTAGGGTTGCACTGGGATCCCAAACACCCAGTTGCTGGTCAGCTAATAAAGACTTTCTATTGGCTTAAACCCATGTCTGAGCAGTCTTCTCTGATGAATACCCCACAGCAACTATTGTTTACATTTCATTGACCTCTTGCATATTAACTGGCTATTACTGTCTAGAGAGAAAATCTGGAAATATTTGTATCTGAAAACATCAGTGTACCATCTAAAACATGAGCTTTGCTGATAAGGAGGGAAAAAAGGATATTGTTTTAGCACTGCTTGTCCCAACTATATCCAAATGGCTGCAAGAAAAAATATGAAGGATCAGGTGTTACACTCATTAGGCGCATAGTCCTTTAACATAGCAAAACAGACTTGGGAAATTTCTGCTCTTAAGTGATCTTTGGACAGTAAATGAGGACTTAGAGCCCTTAATATGGAGGTTCAAGGAGAAAAACATAATGTAGACACTGGTGTCTTTATTTAAGGAACAGTCATTATTTGAATTCAATCAGGACTCAAGGAATTCTTTTAGTACTTGGCAGATGTTCTGCCTCAAGGGTCCCTTTTGGTCCTTGATGGTTCCTGTTGCTGGCTTCCTGTGCTTCAAACACACTGCTTTCTTTCACTCAGAGACATTTTGTTCTTGTCTGCAGCAATTCAAAAATACTCATCAAGAGTTGGCATCTTGTTTAGAACCCAAAGGTTTATCCAAAGAGCTTCGGGGACACACAAACTTCTGAGCTGGAGGAGATCAAAAGTAGCATACCAAGAGATACACACTATTCAGGTTTCCTTGAGGGTTGCTTTGAGAATCCAAGGCTTAATAATTCACAGTTCATCCAGTACCTGCTTTGTGTCTTTCTATAGTTTAAAGGCAATTCACTTGTTTCTTTAGAAAGCTGGGCTTCTACATTGTCTTAGTTGTACTGCAGTCCAATGTGTGGGTTACAGGAGAAGCCAAACATTAGTAACATGGGTGAAGGGTTATGAAAGAAAACATGAGATTCATGCAAGAAGGGTATCTGGGAGATCAGCCTCAGAATGAGCTTGTCAGTGGTGTGTGAGAAGATGAGAGGGAAGGCAAGACAATAGGAAGGCTCAAGTTTGACAAAGCTGCCACCAAAAACAGAAACCCAGTACATCATCTTTTTTGAGGTCACAATGGGCAGTCTCTGTTCTGTACTGTTTGTGGTGGAGACAGAAGCTGCATGGACAAGCTGAGGGGGTGTAGTTTTTAAAGTGTTTAGTGTAAATATCTTCCCAATCATTTAGAGAAAGATTTGAATTTTAAATTCAGTGTCTCTGGGCAGTGTATAGAAATCAGTATGCATTAAAATGCATGAGGGAATTTACACCTCTTCATGGCCCCAGACTTTTCTGTCCCCGAGCCTACTGATCACAACTTACAACCATGAAATAAATGGAACTTCATGTCTTCAAGCATTTTTTCCATAACAAGTTAAATAATATTATCTATTTTAGGTTTAGAGGAATGTCCTTTCAAGCTGGTCAAATTACATCCCAGCTTTGCCAGCTGAGCAGATCACTGTTGGAAAATTGCTATGTGGTAACCTCTGTGCGTCACTGAATTTTAACACGTTAACTTTGCAGAGTGATGATGTCTGTGAACGTGTGCTGAGCCATTCCTAAATGATGTGGTATGTTTAGATATGTGAAGATGTATGACTCCTCTGATGATCCTTCATGTTAACTCATTTTTAAGGTTTTCTGTTATTCCTGGTAAGTGAGGGTAGGGAAGAGGCCTTATTTAAGTTCTTTCAAAGAGTTGTTTCTTAAGGGAAGCCAGGATTGGAGTATATGGTCAGTACAAACTGGACTTAGTGGATTATTTTAAACAAATAAAAAGAGGACACAGAAGTAGGAAGGGGTGAAGAGGTGAAGCGTATCAGGGAGGAAGGAGAGGGAGGAGCAAAGGCGAATATGATAAAATATATTTTCAAGTAATAATATAAAAATATATTAAAAGCAATTTAACATTATTCTTGAGTTTCTAAGTACAATCAACCATGTAAAAAAAATCCCTCAATAGTTCATTCTAGATTCTTTAGTGCTCTCTTACCCAGTCCTACAAATGTTTCTATGGATTATATATAGATATAGTGTGTATATCTTTATTACTTTTACTTACTTTTATTAATATATTATTATAATAATTACTTTATTGCTTACTTTTCTTTTTGTTTTCTATAAATGTTTTCATTTTATCTTAATTTATTTTTATCTCGTGTATATTGCTGCTTTTTTGTTGTTGTTGTTCCCCTGCAGGTCTGTGTAGGTCTGTGTAAGGGTGTTGGATCCTCTGGAACTGGAGATACAGTCAGTTGTGAGGTGCCATGTAGTTGCTGGGAGCTGAGTCAAGGTCTTCTGTAAGAGCACTCAGTGCTCTTAACTACTGAGCCATCTCTCCAGTCCTATTAGTTACTTTTCAAGAAGTTATATCTTGGTTCCATTTTCTCCCCATTCTTGTTTATTTGGACCTATTTTAGAGGTCATATATTTTTTTAAGCTTTTAAAATGATTTTTGGTACAGGAAGTACTGTGTTTGAATTAGTGGACTTCAATAGCAATCTCTGATTCTCCCTCAAGTCTTACTGTGGGAAGTGAGTTCAGCACTGGTTGTAAACATCTTTTTTTTTCTGTTGTTCTATATTTTCATAAGTGTACCCAGTAACTGGAGTATACATGACAGTATTCAGAACAAAGGAAGATCAGTAAGTGACCTACAATGAGAATTTCAGATTTGCAAGACCTCTCCTGTGAGTTGTTCCCATAGCTCACAACCTCCCTTCTGCCTGGACTGCCACAGACGCTGTGCACTCTGTCCATCGCGCTGAGAAAAATCAGGTTTCTCTTTTCTAGCTTGCAGCTCCTCAAGCCAGAGGCTGACACTTCTTCATTTCCAAGCTGTCTTCTAAAGAGCTTTAGGGATCAGCTCTTCTTCCTTAATCTGAAAATAAAAGTTTAAGTACCTTCGGCTTATGGAGCTTTAAGGGTTTTTTTTCAAGGGAAGAACATTTTGGAAGGTGGCTTAGATTTCTGGACTGTGTTCTCACCAGCATGTTTTGTCAAGTCACAGGTGATGACAATGTGTACATCTCATTGCACTGAGCGGAGGTTAACTGTTCTCTCTTTACCTCTAGATCACTAAAACCCATTATCTGCTGATTTTTTTCCTGCCTCCTTGGAACATGTTCACTGTGAACAAAATAACATGTTGCTGTGAACAACCTCTGCAATCCTTTAAATGAGTCTTATCTGCTTGTTCCTTTGCCTCTATTTAATTCCATTCTCTATCTGTCACCTTTTGAGGCATGTTTAGAGAGGTAACTCGCTGGCATGTGTTTCCACAGCCACTTAAGTGTTGTTTAATGTTAGGAGGCAGAAAAAGACAGCTTGGAAAAGAAAACATCTTAGCTTTTATATCATTACACATACAAGCTTTAGAATTCAGAGTCTTCTTTTTGCTCACTTTCTACTTCCATACATCTAGTTTAGGCAGACAATATTTAACATCTTGCTCACACCAAAGGACCTGTGAAGTGCGGAAAGAGTGTCTTTCCATGCTCTGCTCTGTGCCTTTTCTGATTAATGGGTGGGTGAGGGTACCTGATTTGGACACTTTTCTTTTTTAATTAATTAATTAATTAATTAATTACAATTTATTCAGTTTGTATCCTGACTGTAGCCCCCTCCATCTCATCTGAGTCCCACTCACCCTCCTTCTTCTCCTCCTATACCCATTTCCTAGTCCACAGATAGGAGAGGACCTCTTCCCCTTCCATCTGACCCTAGCCTATCAGGTCTCAGCAGGGCTGGCTCTGTGGCCTGGCAAGGCTGCACCCCCCACCCCAGGATGAGGTGATCAAAGAGCCAGCCACTGAGTTCATGTCAGAGACAGCCACTGCTCCTTTTACTAGGGAACCCACTTGGAAACTGAGCAGGGGGTCTAGGTCCTCTCCATGCATGGTCCTTGGTTGGAGTATCAGTCTAGGCAGGCTTCCTTGGGTCCCGGATTTTGGCTCTGTTAATCTCCTTTGTGGTGTTCCTGTTCCCTCTAGGTCTTTCTATCTCCCTCTTCTTCCATAAGGTTTCTGAAAAACCACATACTCATCTCCTTAGATGTTGGAAAAGCATTTTACAAAACTCAACACCCATTTATGTTTAAAGTTTTGGGGAAATCAGGGATACAAGGCACATACCTAAACATAGTAAAGGCAATATACAGCAAGCCTATAGCCAACATCAAACTAAACAGAAAAAAACTTAAATCAATCCCACTGAAATCAGGGACAAGGCAAGGCTGCCCACTCTCTCCATATCTCTTCAACATAGTACTTGAAGTCCTAGCTAGAGCAATAAGACAACTAAAGAGATCAAGGGGATACAAATTGGAAAGGAAGATGTCAAAGTTCACTATTTGCAGATGATGTGATAGTATATATGAGTGACACCAAAAATTCGACCAGAGAACTCCTTCAGCTGATAAACACCTTCAGCAAAGCAGGTGGATACAAAATTAACTCAAAAAAAAAAAACAAAAACCTGAAGCCCATCTTTATACAAAAGATAAAAAGGGCTAAGAAAGAAATGGGGGGGGGGTTTGAGATCCAAGATGGCAGCGACCAGTGTACACCTTATCTGAGAGGCTGAGGATCCAAAACTCCGAAATTGGTGAGTGGAGGGGCACATTGAGGCTTCCTGGGCTGTAGGGGACAACCTGTGAGCTGGGACAGTTTGGATCCAGGTCACCTGTGGACATCTCTAGGGACTGAGAGTGGCGAATATTCAATCCCCCTGCACTTCCCCTTGACAGGCCTTCCTCCTTGGTGGAGGTGGCCCACAGTGCCTGCTGATTCTAACACCGAACTCCCTGCTCCATAACTGATACAGCAGGGGTGGGCCTTCCAGTTCCTTGGCGGCAGGCGGGCGGCTGCACTGGCACCCCAGGGCCTTCCAGCAGACACCTGTACTGGCCTCCCACTTCTGTGGCTCCAGCACTGAGCTGACTGGTCTCCGACACTCGCATTCACCCTTGCAGGCCCAAATCTGAAAGTAGAGAACAGGGGGAAACCCTGTGCTTTCTGATTAGGCTGCTAAAGTGTGAATGCACTTTCAAGTGAATGTGCACAGAGCCCCAGATGCAGGGTCCCTCTACAATAGCAGCCAGACATCAGATCCCTTCCACCCACAGCCCCACTGTGGACAACATAGGGATTCTTGGGACAACATTCTCAACATTGAAGCCCCTGTTCTGTGGGTCTACCAGTGGAGTCCAGGCAAACAATTCCTGGAGCCCAGGCAGACCTGAATACCAGGAGGACAGTATGACAGGCCTCTAGGCCACTGAGGTATTCCGGGAACCTGTGCATGCACATTGCACTAGCGAACAGCGCCAGCACCTGTATCTCCTCCTGTGCATAAGTCCCACATTGCAGGCATCTACACTCTCTAGCACCCTGTCCTTCAAGGCACACTTCCATGCACATGCCCAAGCTCGCTTGCCTGCACTTGTGCACCTGCGCTGCGACTTTCCTTCCTGAGCTATGGCTGAAACACCAAAGCACCAAAGCACACTCTCAAACTAGTGTACCTCTCTCATATTCCCTGAAGAATACTTCAGACATCAGAGAAAGACATGGTCTGAAGTACAGACTCCAAGAACAGTGAGGTTACGGATAAACAGATGAGTAGAGGTTGGCATAAGAACACATCCAACAAAAATCAGGACGTCGTGGCTTCACTAGCAACCCCCAAAATAATGGATATTTTAATTCATTGGAAATACAGGAAAATGATTTTAAAGCTATGCTTATCCAGTTATTAGAGACACATAAAGAGGTAATGAACAAAGCTCTCAAAGAAATACAGGCAACTACACTCAAACAAATACTGACACAGGTAGAGACACAATTAGTGGCATATAGAGAGGAAATGAACAAAAAAATAGAGGCCATCATGGAAAGATAGGAATCCACATTCAAACAGATTAAGGAAATGCTGCAAGACATGAAAACAGAATTAGAATCAATAAAGAAAGCACAACAGAGAAAACCTTGGAACTGGAGAACTTAGAGAAAAGATCAGGGACCACAAAGGTAAGCATCACCAAAAGAATACAAGAGATGAAAGACAGAATCTCAGGTGCTGAAGATACACTTGCAGAAAATGATAAATCTCTCAAAGAAAAAAATCAGAAAAGTTTCAAACACAACACATTCAAGAAATCAAGAATTCCTTAAAAAGAAAATAATCTAAGAATGATAGGAATAGATGAAAAAGAAGTTTCCAGGCTCCAAGGTCTAGGATATATTTTCAAGAAAATCATGGAAGAAAAATTTTAAAACTTAAAGAAAGAGATGCCCATAAACATACAAGAGGCCTACAGAACACCAAATAGACTAGACCAGAAAAGAAACTCTTCATGTCACATAACAGTCAAAACAATAAGTCTATAGAACAAAGAAAAATATTAAAAGCAGCAAGGAAAAAGGCCAAATAACACATAAAGGTAGACCTATCAGAATCATACCAGACTTCTCAACAGAAACTATGAAAGCCAGAAGTGCCTGGACAGATGTCATGCGGACTCTAAGAGACCATAGATGCCAACCCGGACTACTATACTCAGCAAAGCTTTCAATCAACATAGTTGGAGAAAACAAAATATTCCATGACAGAACTAAACTTAAATAATATCTACACAGCAACCTAGCCCTATAGAAGATACTAGAAGGAAAACTCCAATCCAACAAAAACAACTACACCCAAGAAAACACAGGATATAGATAACTTCACAACAAAAAATTAAAAGAAAACAAACATAGAAACACAGTAACAATACTAACTCCATAATAAAAGGAACTAGCATCCATTGGTCACTGTTATCTATCAACATCAATGGACTCAGCTCTCCAATAAAAGACACAGACTAGCAGAATGGTTGCAGAAACAGGATCCAACATTCTTCTGCATCCAAGAAATACACCTCTGCAACAAAGATAAACGCTACCTCAGAGTAAAGGACTGGAAAAAATGTTTTTCAAGCAAATGGACCTAGAAAACAAGCTGGAGTATCTATAATAATATCTAATAAAATAGACTTTCAACCACAAGTAATCAAAAGAGATGAGGAGGGGCACTACATTCTCATCAAAGGAAACTTATACCAGGAGGACACCACAATCCTGAATATCTATGCCGCAAATACAAAAGCACCTGCATTCCTAAAGGAAACATTATTAAAACTTGAATCGTGCATTAATCCTAACACCTTAATAGTGGGAGAGTTCAACACTTCTCCACTCTTATCAAGGAACAGATCATCTAGACATAAGCTAAATAGGGAAATGATGACACTCACAGAGGTCCTAAATAAAATGGACCTAATAGATGTCTATAGAAAATTTTACCCAAACTCAAAAGAGTATATTTTCATTATAGCACCTCATGGAACCTTCTTAAAAACTAACCTGGAGATCCAAGATGGCTGCCACGAGAGAACACTGTGTCTGAGGAGTAGGAGAGCAGAAACAACGCAGCGACCAGGAGACTGCACTCTGGGACCTAAAACGCCAGCATTGTGAGTGCCAGGTGAGCAGAACTCCTACGGTGAGAAAATCAAGTGGGAAAACCCTAGGGACACCCAGTTATTACCTGGAAAAGTTTCCTGGTGACCAGCGGCGCACAGCTCTGATCTGGACGAGCAGCTGCTCTGGGCGCCCGCACCTGCCATTATAGACTGGATCACACAGTCTCTCGGGCAGTCTGAGGAGGAACCGGGTGCTGTTTTCACTGAACTGCACCCTGCGAGCTCACACTGCACCCGGGTTCTGCTTCAACCCGCAGGTGTGCTGCAGGCTCAGACCAATCATCGGAACCACCCCAGACTGAGTGGATTGGGGGACCCGAGTTCTGTCTCAACCCACGGCTGAGAGGATCCTGGGACCATCTTGACCAGACCGCACACTGAGGGCAAAAGCTGCACGCATCCGCCAGCAAAAACCCCAGTTCAGGGGTCTGTCCACGGGCCACACAGAGAAGGCCTCCAGCACCATTTCAAACAGCCCTGCATACAGCGGATGCACACCAACCCAAGCCCACTGTGTGAGCCCCAAATATCACTTCAGACCGTGGTGCACAGCCTCTGGCACAGAAGGAGGTGCCAAATCTCCATTCCAGGGGAGCGCCCTTAGCAGCAAGCCCAGGGTGGAGTGCACAATCCCCAGCTGACATCTCAAACCTGGACACTCAGACTCTAGCAATGAGTGAGGAGTAA
>CM053753.1:72068867-72095603 GCA_028658305.1 Pachyuromys duprasi | reverse complement strand
CCCACTTGGGAATTGAGCTACCATTTGCTACATACAAGCAGGGGTTCTAGGTTATAACCATACATGGTCCTTGGTTGGAGAGACAGTCTCATAAAAGACCCCTGTGCCCTGATATATTTGGTTCTTGCGGAGCTCCTGACCTCTCCAGGTCATACTAACTCCCCCTTCTTTCATATGATTCCCTGCACTCTGCCAAAGGGTTGGTTAACTCTTACTAATACACTGTTATGTCTGCCAGGAATCTTGCCCTAGTTCAGGGAGGCATAAAATTTTTAGCATTCTTAGAAGAGGGCTTACAAAATTTGAGAGATGACTTTTCCGTCAACTTTGGAAGGCACTTCCAATGTTTTGCAACATTAAGCAGACATTAAATTAATACAATTCTCCTGGGGTGATATGTGAACACACTCAGATGCATGAGTTTCAATAGTCCTTTCAAGGTAGTTTCTGTTCCTGGTTCTTATATCTCTGTGGCTAACAGAAGCCAACTTGCATATATTGGCATAACTTGACAAATAATGTTATAGGTTATTGATGAGAAAATAGCAAGTCATAAAAACACTAACAAATAACATTGCATAATAAAAACTTTAAAGTCAATGAAGAAGACACCTGAAGATGGAAAGATGGCCCATGCTCATGGATTGGCAGGATTAATATAGTTAAATATCCATCCTACTAAAATCGATCTACATATTCAATTAAAATCCCAACAAGATTCTTCACAGAAACTGGAAAAAGCAATCTTTGACGTCATATGGAAACAAAAATCACAGTATAGTTAAACAAACCTTAATAATAAAAGAGCTGCTGGAGTTATCACTGCCTACAATATCAAATTGTACTACAGAGTTATAGCAATAAATACAATATGGTATGTTCATAGAAAAGACATGTTGATCTATGGAATTGAACTGAAGACAGAAGCATAAGTCAACACCTATGAACACTTTGATTTTTTTCTTTTTTTAATTTTTTACTTATTACAATTTATTCACTTTGTATTCCAGCTGTAGCCTCCTCTCTCTTTACCTCCCAATCCTACCCTCCTTCCCTTATTTCCTCCCATGTCCCTGCCCCAGTCCACAGATAGGGGAGGTTCTCCTCCCCTTCCCTCTGACCCTAGGTTTCATCAGGACTGGCTGCATTGTCTTCTTCTGTGGACTGGTGAGTCTGCTCCCCCATCAGGGGGAGGTGATCAACCAGCCAGCCACTGAGCAGGGCATGGCAGGGAGCAAGGTGAACTTGTGATGCTGTGTGTGTCTTCATGACTTACAGTCTGCAGGACTCCCCGGTGAAAGAGCATGTGGCTGGTAGCATTGATCACATCCTATTGACAACTCTTACTCAGTAAGAAGCACCACATCCTCTGCTTAGCCTTGCGGAGATCTTGGCCACTTTGGTTTCTTTTCTTGTACAGGAATTCTCTATAAGAACTGGACAAACCCTCCTTCCAATCTCATTTTTCCTATCTGAAATGTTTCCACACCAACAAACCAAACCAAACCAAACCCAAACCACTACCACCACAGATAAAACAAATCGTAAATCAAATTCAATAACCCCCAAGTGTGGGTGTAGTCATAATTCTGTATCATTCCTAGATGCAAAAGTTCTATGACTGACATTTCCTTATCTGGCTGATTTATTAGGCAGGCATGCTGACTCAGATTTTATGGTGTTTCTGTAAACTACTTTAATGTATTGAGAGAAAACAAACGAACCCCCATAAGTCAATGTGTGATAAAAATATAAATTTTTAAATTTCAAATGGTAACATAAGATGCTATATGCATTCTGTAGATTTTATGTACCTACCTTTCTACAGATATCTGACAGTATGGACTATAATTTTTGTTTTAAATTTATTTCCCACCCCCTCTGTGTGTGTATGTCAGTGACTGTATATGATAGTATGTTTGAGTATATGCATGTGTGAGAGTATGTGCATGAATGTGCATGCATGCATGTGCACATATGATAGCATATATGATAGCACATATGTGGAAGTAAGAGGAAACATGCAAGATTTGGTTGTCTCCTTCCACCACGTTGGTTCTGGAGATTAGTCTCATGTCATCAGGCTTGAAAACAAGTGCCTTTACCTTCTGAGCCATCTCTCTTTCCCAGGAATTCAGTGGTTTGGTGTATTGGATGATCCTGTACTGAATGTTGCTTTTAGAATGCTGCAAATGGATGTAATCAATAGGTAAACTTACAGCTGTTGGTGAAAATGAGCAGAGCCTTCTAAAATTGGAGCATCTTTTGAGACAGTCCCTTGGGTGGGGACACTCTTTTCCCTCAAATTAGCCCCTCATCCTTGAAGTTATAAATCAGGTCCTCGCTAGAAACCATGGGTGTTAATCTTTAAAACTATCGTTGTTAGAACATAAATTACACATGCTTTTGGTTTCATTATGACATCTCTGAACGTGCACATGCTATCCCTTGCTCTTGTCTACCTTCCCTCACGCTCTCTTCTGCCTTTCCCTCTGTGTCCTCTGCTCTAGTTCCTCTGCCCATTCTTTATCGACTTTCAGGTGTATGTCCCCTAACATACGAGAAAAGATGCCTAAGAGTGAAACCTGGGAGTCTCTAGGAATCTCTAGGAAATTGTTCTATTTGCCTTCTTCCTGTGCTGTGACAGGATGGAGCCTGTGGTCCCTTAGAGTGCCGTGTGAAGGGACAGCTGTGAATCTTCTCTGTAGAGCATGGTTTGGGCACCTAGTGACATGGTATTCCTCCAACTGTCCTGGGAAACATTGGGAGAGTAACGTGGATTTGCCTTGTTTAAGCACTGTTAAGTCTGGATGCACTTCATGCATCTATTTCTCTGTGATTTTGTTTTTTAATACTTCACATGCTTTGTTCTATAAAACAATGTGTTTACTTGTTTCATTTTTTTAAAAGAAAGATATCAATGAAAGGGGTTAGAGAGATGAGTGGTTCAGTGTGTAAAAACACTTGCTGCTTGTGCAGGGGACCCAGTTAAGGTTCGCAGCACCCATGTCCAACAGCTCACAGTAGGCTGTAACTCCAGCTTCAGGGAATCTGACTTTTTGTTTGTTTGTTTGTTTGTTTGTTTCCATAAGTATTGCATTCAGTTCATGTGGTGTACATACAGATAAGCAAGTCCATATACGTAAATAAAAATAAATAAAACGAAAGAGAATCAATGCTTTCAAATATGAATCATGTTTGTTCTCCTTCCTTGAACATTTGTGGGCTGACTATCACATATCCCAGAAGCACAGATACCTCAGATTTAAAAGATCTAAAAAATTACACACAAAAATTATCAAATGAAAAGAAATTATAGAAACAAGAGATGAGAGGGAAAGTGGGGGTTAGGAAGGCAGACTTTTTTTGTAATCCCAACATTTCTTCTTTAATTTTCCTTACAGCTTTTCTCTCAGCATTTACTTTTCAAGATTATTTTTATTATGATAGTGTATGTGCTTACTGCAACATCTTAACCAGATTCACTATGGTATTTTAGTACATTTATGCAGTCTGCACTGACCAGCTCAGGGTAATTAATGGTTTTTTTCCTATCACTTTCTTGTGTTTGGAGCCTGCAAACCCCTCTCTTTTGGATCTTCATAAAATATGTAATGTCAGTATAATGTTCTTTTGAACTGTATACACCTTACCCTTGCTCATTCAAATGCTGATTTCTCCCCCACAACTCTGGTTTCAATCTGGATATTGCATTGTGATGCTTATTCTAAGCATCCTGTCTCATCTTTATGTAAACAGGCCAAAATAAAGCAACTAGACACAATGTTGAGCTGGGAGGAGTTGGAGAGTGGGAAATGAGTGGGAGGAGAAAAGGCGAGAGAGAAGAACTTGGAGGAGAGCTAGGAGGAGGCAGAGCTGGGAGAGAGATCATGGAACGAGGTGGAGAGATGAACTGGACCTAATATATCGCAAAAAGCAAGTATAATGGGTAAAATCTAAATGTTAGGAAACTATGAAGGCTTGGAGGTTTAGGAGGGAGTAACTATTGCCCAGCATTGTGTTCTAGATTAACTAAATAAACCCAGTCTCTGTGTGGTGATTTGATAATACAGCTGTTCAGGGCTGTAATAAGTTGTTGTGAGCTGCAGTCATCCCACTGTGCTGTGGAATACGAAAACCTGTTCCTTTATATGCCCATTGATACTTGTCTGGGCTCCTTTCCTTAGCTCACTGTCCCTTCCCACACTCCAGTCACCAACAGTCTGTATTCAGGTTGTTTTTGTTCTGGTTTCTACATAGGAGAGGGAACATGCAGTCTGGGTTATTTTATTTAACAGAAGGTGCTCTGTTAGTCATTTTGCTGCAAGTGACAGGATCTCACTTTTTTTCTGTCAGTCTTTACTTATCGTGACAGGGAAGGAAATTTAAAAATATATCTTTTAAACAAAGAGAACTCACTTTATTTTTTATTTTTTGAAGTTTAAGACTCTAGCAAACCAGAAAACAGATTTCTCATAAGCTCCTTCCAGAAACATGTATAACCCCCTCCAGACTGTCACCAAACCCTGCAAGGCGGTTTCAACCAGTTACAACCAATGACAAATGTTAGCATCATTATCAAGTAGAAGCAATACTTAAATTGTTTCCTTCATTGTGCTGCACATACGTGTGATGACAAGTATGGGTTGATATGAATCTACCTCTGTAACGTCTACAAAGAGAAAATCTGTTGTCCAATAATTTCTTGGAACTCCATTCATTCACTTCCCTCTTCAAACCCCAGGCAGCCAAAAATCTTTTCACTGCCTCCATAATTTTACTTTTTCCAGAATGGCATCCATTTGTTTGGACTTGTATGCACTTTTAAGACTAGCTTCTTTCACTTAGCAATATGCAGTTTGAAGTTCTCTCTTCTCAGATGACTTTAGCTTGGGTGAAGTTGACATAAAACTAGAAAGGACAAACTGGAACGTGAAGACAGGGACCATGGAGGTACACTGCTTTGGCTCTCTTCTGTGCTCATTTTCAGTTAGCTTTCTTATACAAACCATCTGCCTAGGGATGGTGCCACCCACAGTGGGCTGGATCAACACCTGCTGCCCCCATCAGACAATTTCTCAGTTGAAGCTTTCTTCTCAGATGATGACTTAATGATGTCTCAAGTTGTTAAAGCATAGATAGTCACTAACTCAATGTCATAGACTTAAGAATAATTACCAAAGAGAAATATTTACCTTTTCTTGTACCTCTTCCTAGTCTTCTCTGTACACACACACACTTACATGCAATTACTAATAGTGCATATGTATTTATTACAAAGGTTAATAATATTTGACTTGTCTTGTTGCCTTTTTTTCTGTTCAATTCACTAAAAATTTACTCACACACGCACACACACAGTTTTACATATTTACATAGAATTGCTTTGGCCTCTAGAAGTTCAATGGTGATCCATGAAAATGTAGCTTATTCAGTGTCTTCTATTACATGAAATTCACATTTCTCCAAATATTTTGCTACGAGTAGCATGCATATAATTAAGTCCTTGTAAACATTCATGATTTTTTTTAACATAGGTAGTGGAACTGTGAGCCGTAGAATTGTAAAAGGTTTTCATGTAGCCTACCAGACTGACTTTCAGAAAGTTACAAAATAATCTCAAAATCACTTAGAAACTTGATAACTATTTCTTTTATTTAGTAGGTATATTAGTGATAAAAATGTTGAATGAGAAGGTCAGAGACAAGATTTTGGAGTTAATTTACTTTTCTGTAAGTCACCGTTTCCAAAGTATGTGTTTCCACCAGTCAATGTATACAGATAATTATTTATGCAGTTGTATAGTATAGTCTTCCCACTTTCCTTTCTATTAACAAGGACTTCACAAGAAACTTTTGGATATTTTGCTAAAGTCTGGATAGTCTACATCAAACTGTTCTTATCCACAAAGATATACTAGTCTTTCCAAGGGATAGAAATTTTATTAGTTTGATACAACAGTCTCAGTGAATTCTGCTGGTTTCTAATGATCAGTTTTTCTTTAGCAACATTACTTTATGAAAAATTTTTGCAGTGATGGAAATATTCTATTTTCTGAGTTATTCAATGTCACAAACATCAGAGATACATATATACTCATATAATGAGTGGTGAAAATTAGGCTAGTACAACCCAGTAATGTCTTTTAAATAAAAAATTATATAATTTAAAATAATGAAATGTCAATAGTAGCTGCTATATGGGGCAATGAAGGTTTATAATATATGAGTATTTTCTTTTTTATTATTTTCCTTTCTATATATTTTTCCCATATATTAAATTCTGACCATAGTTCCCCATGCCTACTCTCCTCCTAGTCTCTCCCTGCAACCTCCTCTCTCTCCTCAATCCACTAGTCTTTCATTTCCCTTCAGAAGAGAGCAGACCTCCTAGGGCTATCAACTAAAGGGCACAAGTTACAATAAGACGAGGCACAAACTGTCATATCAAGGATGGATGAGGCCACCTAGTAGGAGGAAAAGGGTCTCAAAAGCAGTCAGAAGAGTCAGAGACACAACCAAACTCACACTATTAGGAGTCCCACAAGAACACCAAGCTACACAACCGTGACATATATGCAGAGGACCTAGGTCAGACCTATACAGAGCTTCTTGATTGTCGGTTCAGTCTCTGTGAGCCCCTATGAGCCTTGGTTAGTTGATTCTGTGACCCATGCTCTTGTGGTATGACAGTTCTTTTAATAAGGTAAGTTGTAGAACCTACTGTGGATTCAATATTAGTTTAGGAGATTCACTCTTCCCCAAATACCAGGGTTTCTCTCCTTACTTTTCTGCTTACTCTGTTTTTAATTGCAAGTTTTCATCTCCAGACCTTTATACAATTTCATCCTTTATAATCTCTGATGCGTGGCTGACAGTAATTCCACGTAAGCAGTTTATATCACCAAGTTGTTTTCCTACTCTAGGATAATTGAATCTGGTGATATAATTTCTTTCAAAGCAGACTGGTTTCATTTCCTCTAACAAGGTTTATCTGAATCTTATATCGTAGAATCCTTCTCCTTGATAGAAAAACTTCTAAGCAAAATGGAGGCTAGATAATTTTGTGTTGTGTATTTCATCCCTGGCATTATGACCATTTTTCTCAGAGCTGGGCTTCGTACCTTCTCTTCTTAAAGCTGATGTTGCATTTTCTGTTGCCAAAAGCAAGTTTTGTTTCAGGTTAGTTCTGCTTCTCTATAAGCATTCTGAATTGAGGACCTGAGCATGCATATTCATGAATGTCCACCTAGAATCATTGACTTTTTATTTCTCCTCAGTGGTTTCTACAATTTAAAAAACTCAAATTTATTGAGAACACATGTGGCCACGTGTCTTCTTTAACTATGGCTCCCTTTGCAGCTCTGGAAATCACATCTGATCATGTTTTCACTTAGTTCAACTTCACCAGGAGTGATTGCAGAGCCCTAAGAGCCAAGTTTTTAGCCACGGCTGAGAATTCTCAGATGAATTAGACACCGACTTTGCTATCAAAAGATTTACACACCAGCAAGCAAATCAGTCTCATAACTTACAGTCCATAAGCCACGTGTAATGTGGTATTTGCTCAATGTCCTAGAGGAGTATACGGGAGGGGCAGTGTTAATTAGCCTTGCAGATCCCGATGGATGGAGTAGGAACGTACCAAACAATTAGAAGTCTTCTGAAAAAAGAAAAAAACAGAGTTTGCAGGACAGAAAAGGGTGCTAATGTGGTAGAATGGCTCGGTAGAACAGAGGTCAGGAGAGACTATGCTCTGGAATTTACGAGTGTTCCCAAAAGTGGAGCAGGGAATAGGCTTCTGGGAGGAGTGAAATGAGATAAGGCTGCGTTTAGGAGTGGCTCGGTATCGGGAAGGGATCTTGCATGTTATACTAAGCAATTTTCACGTAGTCTAAAAAAAAACAAGGTGGAAGGTGCTGGAAAAGAGGAGAAAAGTGACTGGAATCCTTTTTTAAGAAAGGCTTCGGACGTATTAGACTCCAGAAGGCTCCTGCAGGAGAAGGACTAGTCAAGAGGAAAAGCAGAAACCAGTGACCTGCAGAGGAACAGAGCAGACAGGACAGATAAGATTGGATAACCACCGGCTGTGGGTAGGAAGGGACCGGAAGTGACTCACTGAAAGGTGACTCAGGGGCCTCAGATGGTTTTGCTGCTTCATAGCTGTCCACTGTTTCTCTTGAGTCACTTTCCCTTTAGGGTCTCTGTGAGTGAGGTCACGTCTGCGTCTTTCTGCAGGCATTTTCCCAAATGGCCGATGGGAACTAAGCGTAGCCAGTGTTTTATTCTTACTGTCCTAGCAGTTCCAAGATGTGATTATCACACATTAAAAACTTCATTTTGAGACCACTTTAGATGTACAGAAGAATTTCAAAAATAGTCCAGTAATTTCCTCCCTGTCCTTTATTCTACTTCCCTCTGATAGCACTTTATAGTACAATGCAGAAATGATAAAAATTAATATTTACCTTAAAATTACGTTACCACTAATTACTTCATTTACTTGAATTTCATTAGCTATAGGCTGTGAATGATACTTTTGTGAAATTATATGTGCATATCTGCCTAATTCATGGTAAAAATTTTTGTGCATTTTAATTGAAAATGTTTTTTCGTGCAATATATTTTGATCACAGTTTCCCCTGCCTTATCTTCTTCCACATCTTCCTCCTTCTCATGCTTCCAACTTCATGCCTTCTTTCTCTCACTTTAGAAAACAAATGAACAAAGAAAAAATAGATAATAAAGAAAAACAAAAAGAAAGAAAAGGTACAAGAAACACACAACTTGCAAACAAACCCCACAACCCCACAAAACCAGAAATTATAATATACAAGCAAAAGACCAGCAAGGTAAATAAAACAAAAAACCGAAAACAAAAAAAGCCTGAACAAAGCAATATGGGACAAAAAATATCTTCAAAAATATTGAGCTTGTTTTCTGTTAGCCATACATTGCTGGCCATGGTGCCTGTTAAGTGTGGTTAGTATAATACCTAGTAGTACTCCATAGTAGAAACTAATTTTTGTTTTGTGAGTAGTTGTTAGTTGGAGACAGGTTCTTGGTTTGGGATGGGAGCTCATGTTCAGATCGCCCTCTCAGCACTGGGACCCCATCTGACTTGGACATGTGCAGGCCTCTGTGTGTGTTGTCACAGTCTCTGTGTATTCATATTGCATCAGTTGTAGTGTGTCTGGAAGACACTGTGTCCATAGAGTTATCTATCTCCTCTGGCTCTTACACTCTTTCCTCTTCAGCCTAGTTTCCTGAGCACTGAGGGGAGAGGTTTGGTGGAGACCATCCATTTAGTACTGAATGTCCCCGGTTCTCTCACTCTTGGCACAAGAAGCATCGCCAATGATGGCTGAGCAAGACAGCAATTTATGAATATGTAGAATGCTTTTAGTAGCCATTTTGTTGCTATTGCCCTTTAGCAGACAACCGTGTTTGGTTTTCTCCTAGGTCCCTGACCTGTCTGCTCTCCAGTTCTTGGCCACCTGAGTAGTGACAGACATGAGTTCCACCTCATGGAGTGGGCTTCACACCCAATCTGATGGTGGATGGTTACTCCCACAATGTTTGCGCCAGTATTACACAAACTCTAAAAACTCTCGTAGATGGGGTTGCTAAGAGAGTCTTGTAATATTTGTTCTTTGATCCAAGTTGCTTACAGATAACTCCTCAGACATTCTTTTAAAACATATTTTTGCCGCATTTCCCACATGTATTTGATAACTGATATCTGATTACTATAACCCCCCCATCTTCTCATCATTATTAACACTCTTCCTTTTCCCACAGTCATGTCTTTTTGTTTTGGTTTGAGGTGCATTGAGTTTAACTAAGGCCATCTGTGTGACAGAGGCCATCTGCCTTGTGGGTTCATCAGTGGTTGTATAGCCAAAGATGATGAGGTTGACAGCTGCTTTTCCCTCAAAACTTTAGCAGTGGTTCAGTAGGGAGGGGTACACCCTCCTGAGCCTCAATGGCTGACTGTTGACAGACCCAGGTTTAGGCAGGCCCATTGCATTCCTGGCTCTGCTTACATTTTTCTGCTCCCTCTATTCTCTCTGTTTTCATATCACATATGCTTGCTATCCCCTCCCTTAAGACATCCCTCATTCTAGTGGCCCTCTTCTAATTTCTTGGCTTCTACAGGTACACACACACACAAACACCCCTAAAGATGTAAAACTATGATCCATGTATGAGAGAGAATATACAGTTGTTCGAAGACTACTGTAAATTGCTGAGTATTTGGAGCATATGACTTATATATCCTTTGGGAAAAGTCCCTTGGGATTCCCTTGGTGACAGACACACCTTTTGTTCCAATGAGATGTCTCTTGGTGTGTTGCTGGGTAATCTCAAGAGAGTAGCTAGGTTCCGGGGAATTAGCCTTGTAATTAGAAGGCTGGCACTTTCAACTGCGTTCAACTCCAACTTCTGTGGAGATGGAGGGGGAGAAAGGCAGAAGAGTGCGCTGATCACCTAAGATCAACAATACAGTTAATAATAATTTCATAATAAAGCCCCTCTTTATTGATAGTGATAGTTAGAAGAACTTTCAAAATATTGAACTGTACCTGGGGTGTAATACGCCTGCAGAGAATGTAGATGTACACTGGCCCTTGGGCCATATCTTGTCATGTGCATCCTTCCACCCGGCAATTTCTCTGCATCATTTATTATATCCCATATTAATATAAAAATTAGAGCAAGTGTTTTCCTAAGCCATGAGAGCTACCTTACCAAAGCAAATGAATCCAAGAAGGGAGTCATGGATATTGTCTCTGACTTATCCCAGGTATAAAGGACATCTTACCACTTTCAGTTGTCAGGTGATGTGAGGAGAGTGGTATTTTATGACTAAACCTTTAACCTGTGGGATCTGATTCTGGGTTCTGTTAAATTCGTTTCGAATTGAAATGAAGTATAGGGCATGTGGGTTCGGGTCCATTGGAGAACTGCCTGTTGTTCAGAAAACTGCTTTCACATCTGTTATTTTTTTTTTTTTTAGATTGTAAGTATTGAAAGTATGTAAATAGGAAAAAATCTTAATTTTTCTTCTTTTCCAGTGTCTTATCTAATTTGTTCTAAATGTTTAGTTTTTCTTTGCCTTTCGTGATTTTGATACATTCAGAAGCACAAGTTATTTTCATGGAAGACCCTTCAAGATACCCTTTTCATGACTGACTTGAGATTATCCTTGAAATGATTTCAAAGTATACCATGGATGTATGGGCCCTTTTCAGTCTTTCGTGCCAGGATATATGGTTTTTGTGTATATTATTGGTGATGTTTTGATTGCTTCATGAAAATAATATCTGCCAGAGTCTCCACCATAAAATTTCTATTTCTCTTGTTTATTACTTAACATTCTAAGGAAGATAATTTTAGATAGACAAATATACTATTTCTGCTTTAAAAAATCCCCACTAATTTAACTTATTTTGGTGGCTCTTACCTTTAACATGGTAATTACCAACTATTACCATGGTTTCCCAATGTCTGTTTTCAATGAAGTAAGCAAAATACTTCTACCAGGAAGAGCTGTCTATTTTTATATTAATAGACATTAATTTTGTTGTTAGAAATATAATCTAATGTTACTCTTACCGAGCTTCTGTAATTTTTCTGGTTAGTGGGTGCTTTTTAAGGATCCCTTGCCCTTTCAACATTTTCACTTTTAAAAATGTTCTTTCCACACCTAAAAGACAGTGCAGGCTCTTTGTGCATTTTTCCTGCGCTAGCCCTGGAATCTGCCAAGTCTCCAGGGAGCACTCATGACTTCCGAACATGCTCCCATCACTTCTCTTTTGCCAAGCAGTTCTTCATTGTGGACTGGAATTGAGTCAAAAATAACAGAATGACAGATTAAGTGCTCTCTTTTACGCTTCCTCAAAGTTTGGGAAAGAGAAGTTTTTATGAAGACATTTTGAATTGAGGTTCTACAGATAATGAAAAGCCCACTGTCTTTTAGAGCTGGATTAGTTTTGAGCATGTACCCCTTAGAACAGAGTATTGTGTAGGCAGCCTATTCCACTTCTTGATACTTCACCCTGGCGAAATAACTGTTTAAAGTGACCAAATATTTGTTTTTTTCTTGCCTCATCTAGTAATGCAAACTCCTTCTAAGTGACAATGTCCTCTGACTCCTAGTGTGTTGATTGGCACACAGTGATGACACACAGTACCAGTGAGTCACTTTCACTTTCCGTGGAGCACTCACTGCTTGTTCCTTGTCCTGTGGCTTCCTTCCTCTGTTGTGAATCAATGGAAAAAGATGTGTTTCTCTTTTAGTACCTTCTGGTCAAAATGGTCCTTTGTGGGGCTACTTTGCTCCAATGCCTTATAGAACCATTCCTAAATGGTGGAGAGCAATGAACTCCTCAGTTCTTCACTCTGTTTGGCCTCAGCTAGTAGAATCACAAGCTAGCATACCGTGTTAGATTTGGGCTTACAAAAATACTTGATAAAACATGTTTAAATTTGTAGTTTTTTCACAAATAGTTTTGTTCATGAATCTTTAATTTGGGTAGGACTCAACAGGGTAGGGCCCATCTTTTCTGCACAGAGGGAAGACTTATTTCTGAAAGGGCTCATTCACACAGCTGTTGAGTTGGTGTTATCTCTTACCCACAGCTCAACTGTGACTACTTTCTAGGCCCCGGCTCTCCACAAGACTGTCTCCATAAGGGATGTTTGTGCTGTGTCACGTGATGGTGTAGGTCTGAAGAGCAAAGGTTCCAACAGAAAGAAAGCGGAAGTTCTCAATCTCTTCAAGACTGCTCCCAGAAACTAGCAGGTCTCATCTCCACTGTTTTCTGTTGTTGCCCATCCATGGTCTGGTGGAGGGACTATACAGTCCATTTCTTAATAAATTTGTGGCCATATCTAGTCTGTTACAATGACAAAGGAAATTATGTAAATGAAAAAATGTAAAGGACCTATAAATAGATAAAAATGTGAAAATCCAATAGCAGGTAATTTACAGAAGAAATAGAAATGGCCCAACAACTGTATCAAATTATTTAACTTGTTTAATTAAATACATTTAAATCCAAAGAAAAACTTATTTTCTCTCTTACTAATTTAGCCAATTTCTGAAAAAGATAGACTAGTGGATTATTTGTAATAATTTGGAAAAGTAGATATACACATATTAGATACATATATACTCTCATTATACATTATCAAGAAATGGAAGTGAGAAGGGCTCAGTGGAAGAGCAACTTGCTTTGCATGCAAAAGTTCACCATTCAATCCCCAATACCACACATACATGAAAAGGATCACATAAGTCATATGAAATGTGCGTATATGTGCATACATGTATGCAATTATAATAGTTATAGAGAACAGGAGCTCCACAAGAAGACCAACAGAGCCAAGAAATCTAGGCCTAGGGGGCCCTGCAGAGAAGACCATGGACCATGCATAGAGGGGACCCAGACCCCTGCTCAGAAGTAGCTGATAGGCAGTTCAATCTCCATGTAGGTCACCTAGTAAGGGAACCAGGAGCTGTCTCTGACACGAACTCTGTTGTCTGCTCTTCAATCACTTCTACCAGGTGAGGTGGCTTTCTCAGGTCGCAGAGGAAAAGGATGCAGGTAGTCCTGAAGAGATTTGATAGCCTGGGATCAGTTGGTAAAGGAGGAGGTCTCCCCCTTTCTGAGGACTAGATGGTGGGGATGTGGGGGAAAGGGAGGAAAGATGCGACTGGGAGAAATGAAGAAGGGACCTATGATCAGGATGTAAAATGAATAAATTACACACACACACACACACACACACACATATATATATATATATATATATATATATGCAAATAAAATCCAGAGCTTTGGATGAGTTATTTTAGGATATTTTGTTATTGTTTAAAAAACCTGAATGTAGGATGTGGAGATGGCCTGAAACCCCTGTACAGAGGTAGCCTATGGAAGTTCAATACCAAGTGGGCTCCATAGTAATGGGAACAGGGACTGCCTCATCAGACATGAACTGATTGGCCTGCTCTTTGATTACCTCCCCATGATAGTGGAGCAGCCTTGCCAGGCCACAGAAGAATACAATGCAGCCACTCCTGATAAGACCTGATAGACTAGGATCAGAGGGAAGGGGAAGAGGACCTCCCTTATCAGTAGGCTGGGAAAGGGACATGGATGGGGAATAGGGAGGGTGGGATTGGGAGGGAAGGAGGGAAGGAGGTACAGGGGGGATACAAAGTGAACAAACTGTAATTAATTAAAAAAAAAAGAGAACACACACAAAACCTGAATGTGTTTTTACATTATAAAATAAATTAATGATTAGTTTCAGAGTAAGAGAAGTAAAAATATTTTCATTAAATAATATTTCCATAAAAAAGCAGAAACTGTTTACAAAATTGATGAGGTGGTCCTGGTGAAATAGTAGCTTTAGGCAAGGACCATCAAAGACACCTCAAAAAATTAGCAACCAGTTAGTACCTGCCTTGTCTTCAAGTTCACATCACTATCTGAAATTTCCTGGCCAAGAAATACATGTTATTAAACTTTAATCTGATTAAGTCTGTTTTTCTCAAGAAATAAACCCTTATCTCAAATTTCAAAGATGCAGATTCAGGAAATCTTCTTGTGAACTTTGCCAAGTTGTGTTTCTTCTTGTCCTGTACAAGTAAGAGGTTAGACTAAGAGAAAGAATGAAGTCTCCGTGGGCTTTCCGTTTCCAGTAATCTGCTGCCAGGTTCGCAGATACAGAGTTTGTAGCATTTCAATATGCTTTCTACTTCTTTAATTCTTTAGTGTGGTCTATCTGTATTCAACATTAACAGAAAGTGGGGGAAGAAGAAATGTATTATGTATGAAAATGTGAAAGGAATCAATAAATTACAGAATGTGAGAAACTCTAAATGTTAAATGACCAAAAGGGAGAAAGGGAGAGAGAGGAGAAAGAAAAAGAAGAGAAGGAGGAGGAGAAGGGAAGAGGACAAGGCGAGAAGAGACAGGAAGGGAGAAGAGACACAATCCTGTGTTACATGCCTCAAGATCGTCCCAGGCAACTGTGGCAAGCAAAAATATCTTTAGACATTGATATATCTCCTGGTAATAAAAATGACTCCAGTTTTCAACTACTATAGATGAAAAGAAATCATTAAAATGACACAATGAAAAGCACATGGAACAAGTTTATATTCTGATTTTTTTCTGAGCTAACTGTGAAGAATTAGGAGGTAATTGGAAAAATTATCTGGATATGGAAAAGTAACCATATTTAGTGACATCTAATGATAATTGTTAGCTTTAGATGTATCATAAGGGTATGTTAATTATTTATGAGATAATATTTAGATTTTAATAATGCGCAATCAATTAGATTGCAGTTAGAATGACAGAATATCTTGTATTGCTTCATTATAATACAGTTGAGGTGGATGGGTGAACAAATGAGTAAATTTATAGATAAAATGCTATTGTCTGTGTGTCAAGTAATTGACATCCAGAAGACTTATTGTGTTACTTTCTAACTTTTTTATATGTTGGAAATTTTCCATAACAAGTTGTTTGAAAAGCAGTAAGAGGAATATTCAATACCATATGCACCAGTGTGTATTCTTATAGTCAGTTTTTACCATTAATACCTTTGAATACCCCCTGCACATATGTATACATATATGTATGTATGTATATATATATATATATATATATATATATGTATGCTTTCATCAGTTCAAGCTCAAGTTATTACCATATGTAGGTAAAAAAGAGTTGAAAATAGTAGCCTTTGAAGAGAGGCAAGTGAATGCCAAGGAAATGCTTTAATTACTTTTAATAAATATTTTAGCATAATCTAACAGCTAAAGCAATGTGCACAGATTACTTCGATGGGTAATAAAACATAATTAAAATAAACAATACAATAGTGAAGAAATACCACCAATTGAAATTTTGTGAACATGCAGCTTTGTTCAGTTATGTATCTATTTCCAAGAAGCCAAGTATACTGAGTTTAGAATGTAGAACATTGTACATTGCACATTACTTAAGTTTAGATCTAGTTTTCTCCCTTTTCCTTTTTAGCCTTTTTTTCTTAGTCATGCTAAGACAGCAAGGCCTTCTAAGGATGTTCTACTTAGCCTTCAATCATTTGTGAAGAAAGGCTCAATTTCGGAATTTCCTAGGTCACACTGGCCTGTTGTCATGCCTATGAGGTAGTATCATGATTATTAATTGATGGAGAAGAACCAAGCCCACTGTAGGTGACACTTTCCCTAGTCTGGTAGTCTCAAGTTGTAAAAGAAAGCTAGTTAAACATGAACAAAGGAGGGAGCCAGCAAGCAATGTTCCTCCATGATTTCAGCCTTGAGTTCATGCCTTAACTTCCCTTTATGATGGACTCTGATCTGAAGCATGAGACAAGTCAATCCTTTCTTCCTTTAAATTGATTTTTGTCGGAGTATCTTACCTTAGGAACAGAAGTCAACCTAGAACAAAGGAGGTGGGAACAAGGCAGGACTGGCCCTTTGGGGTCATCAGCTTACCACTTTTCTCTAACCTAGTCAATGGACCACAGAGCAAACTAGAGTCTGTTTGCACACTTAATCCTGTCTTATGAGCATTTTGTAAAAACAGTTAACTCCTGACCTAACCTTCATTTGCCTGTTAGGTTTTGGTTGTTGTTGTTCTGTTTTTGTCAAAGGCGTATACTGGGAGAGGGTTAGTATTAGCAAGTTATTACTAAGAGTCTGGTTGTTCTCTACTTTGTGTTCATGATGCCTTGGCAGCATCCCCATGAGGGACAAAGAATAAATGGATTCAAACTCAAAACCCTATCCTGAACTCTAACAGTTTTTATAGTTACAGGCAAAACAAACATTTTTTTCAGTCTTCTATTAATAAACAACTTGCCAAGCTCATAGATACTTAATTTCTTGTGATAGCACCTAACATACCCCATTGTTCCTAGGAGACCAATCAGCATAGGAACTTTAGGCAAACAGACCAACAGAATAATGCAATTTAAATGTGCCCTGCAATAATTTTGAGATCTGTTCTCTGAGGTTCTAGGTACCAGGGTTAAACTTCCACTTTTAAATCGATGCTTTATGTAAATAATAGCATCTCCAGAAGCCTTTAGTAGCACTATACAACATGTTATCATGGAGGAAGAATGTGTCAGCTGTATGCATCCATGCACATGCTACTTAATCATGGGCTGCTTATTGTGTTTATTCAACTTGATAGTGAAGTCCTACTTTGGGTTGATGTAGTCTTCTATCAAAAGCCCATGCACTGAGTTTTTGGTCCTGAGCTCATGACATTGTTGCAGAGACATTATAAAAGACTTAGGAAGTAGAGCCAAGCTGGAGAAATAAGTCACTAGGGATGATACATCACAGGGAACCTACCCCAACTCCTGTCCTTATTGATGTCCACCATAAAATGATTCTCTGTTACAGCTGAAACTTCTGATACTATGAGCTCAGAAAATTTGTCCTACTGTTAAATTGTTTGTCAGAAATTCTGTCATAGTGACAAGAACACCATCTTTACAGGAAGGAATTGCTAAGTAGAGCCTTCTGTTAGCACTAGAAGGCCCAGAGAAGGGATAAAGGTAAGAGGAGAAGAAGGAAGAAAACACAGGGAGATGCTTAGGGAGCATCCTGGCCAGACAGGAGGAACAGGAAGACTTATGAGCTTTGGCCACTTTGTCCTTTAACTGTTTCTGCAGTGGCAAAGTTGTATGTCTGAGGTGGACAGCAACCACCCTTCACCACCTGAATACTGAGTAATCAAAATGTGATCAGTGACACCAAGAAACTAGAACTACCAATTAAAAAAAATTGTTTATTTTTTTATCACATTTTAAGTTCAAAATTTAAAGAGCCACATGTGGTTATGGATTCCTGTTTTGGACACCACATCTGAATGAAGGCTGTAGGGATGTGCTTTCTAATGCTAATTGCACATATCAGTATAGGAACTGGTTTTTTCTACTTGTGTTACTATGAAACATAACAATTAAAAAATTAATCAAGGCTGGGATGTTTAGAAACATGAAAAAAACCCACATGCAATAGGTAAGGAAAATGAAACATATATTCTACTCCATGTTTTTGCATGGTATTGCTTTTTAGTTGTAGGCAATAGGTAATTTATGTATTCCAAAACACATACTTAACAAATTAATTTGCATCATAAAATCTACAGGTTTGATGGACTGTTTAAAGTTACCATGTAAGATTTTCTTTTTCTCATATGAACATAACCCATGAAGCAAATACTCATGTTGGAAAGGGGAATTCATTGCTTGATGTCCAGGAAAGGGTACAATTACATCTTGTTTCCCTGATATATGATTACTTTGTATAATTTTTTGAAGTACTCATTATTTTTTCTCATTGAAGTCACATTCACACTTGTGAACTAGGATAGTCCACAAAACAGGCATAGTTCCCATGTCCTTCAGAGATCCTGCCAATCAATCCCAGAACAGCCAATAGACAAGCGCATCAATGTCTCCTCTAGTGCAGATTAACACATAAATATAATTTTGTTCACTGGTGTTAAGATGCATAATAAAATAGTTTTAGAATTGTCTGTATCAATCCTGAACTGTTTAGAAAGTCTTAATAAATTGGCATCCAAAATTTGGCCTAAAATGGTTGGAATTAGAAAAAATAAAACAAAAAAAAAACCCAAAAAACCCATCATCCTGAGTGAGGCAATGCAGACCCAGAAGGAGAGACTCACTTATAAGTAGACATTAGCTGTTAAGCAAAGGACAATGATGGTGTAACCCAGAAACCCAGAGAAGCTAAGTAAAAAAAATAGCTCTAGCAGGGATGCATGGATCTCCGTTGGAAGGGAAAATAGAATAGGTTATATGGGTGGATTAGGAGCACATGAGGATGGGAACAGGAAGGATCAGGTAGGCAGATGGAAGGAGAGGGTACAGGGAGAGACATCTGGAATTGGGAGCGTTTGGGGGTGGTGTGGAAACCTAGTTCAGTGGAAATCCCCTGGGACCTATAAGGGTGACTCTAGTGAGGACTCCTAAGAATGGAGGATAATAGAGCCTGAAGCAGCCATCTTCTGTAACTAGCCAAAGCATCTAGTGGTGGGTTTGGGACACTAGCCTAGTTACAAAACCTTCCACCTACAAACCTGTCCTGCCTGCAAGATGTGCTGGGACAGTGGTAGCTCAGAGCTTGTAGGAGTGGTCAACCAATAACTAGTCTTACTTGAGGCCCCTGTCTAGAATGGGGAGCCCATGCCCAACACTGCCTTAATGGCCAGGAAATAAGAAGTTGAATGGCCTAGAGACCTACAGTAGAAACAAATATAATTGGCAAAAAAATGTCAATGAAATGATTTCTATTGCTATTCTGCTATACTCATCATCAGAGAGGCTTCCTCTAGCAGCTGCTGGGAGCAGATGCAGAGACCCACGGTCAAATATTAGGCTCAGGGACCCTCACCAAAGAGGGGGAGGTAAGATTTTAGGAGCCAGAGTGGTAGGGGATGCCAGGAGAGAGTGCCACTCCATGGGTTCTTGCATGGATCTGCGCTGTCTTCTGCATATATGCTGTGGTTGTTTAGCTGGGTATTTTTGTGAGACTCCTAACAGTGAAAGCAGAGCTATCTCTCACTCTGTTGCCTGTGCTTGGGGCTCTTTTCTTCCTGCTGGATTGCCTCATTCAGCCTTGATCTGAGCGATTGGGCCTTGTTGTGACATGTTCGGTTGCTATCCCTAGGAGGCCTGCTCTTTTCTGAAGGGAAATGGAGGAACAGCACATCTGGAGAAGAGGATCAGGGAGGAGTGGAGGGAGGGAAGGCTGTGGTTAGGATGTATTGTATGTGAGGAGTATAAATAAAAATGAAAAAAAAATGAGAATTTTTTTTCCTCTAGGATCACTTGGTTGATATTTATGGTCATAGAAACTGAATGAAAGTGAAAATAATTACTTTAATGTACTTGTATTTCCATGCTTTGTTTTGTGACAGTATTCACAATTGTCTATTGAAGAAAACAGAGAGAGGAGAGAGAGGCTTATTCCAAAATGTTACAGTTTGTATCTTAAATGTTTCCATCCCCAAAGCCATATGTTAAAGACTCACTCTCTAGCTTAGAACCATTAGGAAGCAGTGGAGTCTTTAAAAAGTGGGGGTTACTGTGAGGTGTTTAAAGCGTGAGTCCGGGAAGGAGAGTGTGGGGCCTCAGTCCCTTCCTCTATCTCTCCTTTACTTCCTGGTGATGGGCTGTGTAGCTTTGCTCTTCTACATTCCTCCACCATGATGCAGCACCACTGGGCCAAAGGAATGAAGGGAACCTGTCATGATCTGAACACTCTAAAATTGCAAGTAAAAAATTAACTTTTTTTTCTATATAAGTTAATTATCTCAGGTATAAACTTTGTGGCTATGTAGAGTTGACTAACACAGCAAAGGAAGGCGCATAGTAAAAAGGCATTTGGGTAGGAACAGTTTTTTCCTTTTTTGTTTGTTTGTGTTTTGCACTTGAGGAATATCAAGAAATGCCAGTGGTTGAATTGAGATGACTCAGATAAATTGCTGGTGAAAAATGAGATAGGTGTGGCCAGGTTACATATACAGACTTGTAAGCTATGACAAGTTCTGTGTATGGACATAGAACAATGGCCAAGTTATGATTGATTGAAAATATTATTTTCTCAAATGTCTTGACTGGAAAGATGCCTTTCATACAAAACTTTGTATTGATTTTCCTACATGCTTTCAGATACAGGAAGACAATGGGATATGTATTCACAAAAACCTAGCTTAAGAAATCTCTAGGGGTTTGACTTCCGGTTTATTGATTCCTTCTTCTGATTTTTTTGTACTGTTGAATTTGCTAGGAAAACATGGCCATGCTTGTCAAATATGCATACATGAAAATCGTCCATACTCCTTTGTGACTAAGATTTCATATTAAGACCACATTGGCACTAAAGTAGCTTCCAAACTCACACACCTGAGAAAGAGATTTATAAATAAAAATTTGGCAACTTTACTTAAGAGGTCTGGAAATAAAATGCATTTGTGTGTCACGGATTTTAAATGGATAGACAAGATTGAAACGATATAAAAAGCCTGAAGTATCAAGAACACAATCAAGGGAATCCCTTTCGTTACATACCAAAATCAAGTTTCTCAGAGGTAAGTGGCATGTTGAAGGGAAATACTTAAAAACAAAACAAAACAAAAAATGTATTTAAAAAGATAGTACATTTCAACGGAATTTCCCTGCATGTGTAAATAATGCTACTCCCAGAAGTCATCAGTCATTAAACAAAAGTCCCAGGGCCAGGTGTGGGATACTATCCCCCCCCCCTTTTTTTTCTGTGATTGAATATCATGATGGAGGCAACTTAGAAGGAAGAGTTTATATGGGCGTACAGTTCCAGAGGGATATGAGTCCGCCACGGTGAGGGAAGCATGGCAGCCGGCAGCTGGAACAGGAAGCTGAGAGATTAAACATGCGCTGGAGGTGGGGAGCCGGAAGTGGTGCCAAGCTTTTTATCTCAAAGCCCACTCCAGGTGCAGTACTTCCTTTAGCGAGGCAGTACCACGTAAATCTCCACCAGCAGTGCCATTGCCTGGGGACCAAATACACAAACACCTGAGACTGTAGGGGCGTTTCTCATCCAAAACACCATACACTCAATGAGTTGTTAATCACAAGCTATTGCCTTCAATCTTTGTCGCCTCCCACCCCCGGAACTTGTCTACAAGACCCTCTTGCTGAAGACATTGTAAATTTTGGCCTTAGAACACGGAGGAATCAAGTTAGAACTGAGCCGAAAGCTTGCTCCATATTGGCTAATTTTCATGGTGCTTGAAGGCGCCATGTAGGCCGCTGTGAGGAAACAAGTCACCGGTAGTCTTACCCAGAGGTCATCTCTGTGTGCTACAATACTTACTGACTTGTCAGGGGGAAAAATGTGTTCATTGGTCTAAGAGGGAATAACTATCTGGGGTACCCAACTGCTCTATGGTTGGATTTTGATGTTCTCCCCAAAGGAGGACTTTCATCCTTTGTATTGTCAACCTGGCTACAGAGGCCATAGGCTTTAGGGAGGAATCTACACTGTTGTTTTTGCTAATTTGACTTGTGAAACTGTCTTCTAAACATTTATGACCATAAGTATAGATTACGGTTGTTCTCACCCTCAGTCAGAGAAGCTGCTCTTTACAGTTCGAAGCATCGATATAAAGGTGTGTACCAAGTCAAAGTGCTGAGACAATGTTAGTTCTAAGTGCTCAGCTCTGGGAGCTGGAGATGTGACTCAGAGGTTAAGAATACAAGCTCTTTGTGTGGAGGACCTGGATTCAGTTTCCGTAGCCCACATTGTGGCATGTGACTACAGTCCTGAGGAATCTGGTGCCTTCTTCTGGCCGATTTGGGTATCAGGCAAACATGTAATGCACATAGATACATGTAGGGAAACACTTAAGAACATAAATGCATTTTTTAAAGCATCCAGCCCTAAGAAGGGTGTCTCTGTCACCTTTTTCAAAGCTAGTGGATAGTGCTGAAGATAGGGTGAAAATATGTAAAAGCTGGAGGATGAGGAAGAATGTTGTAAAACATTGTGTTCTGGGCATAGTATGGTCATTGCACTCATGAATTCATACCAGCTGATGTTACCTGCACTAGGTCTGCGCAGTACTAAGCCTGTTAACAATCCAGCATGGATGGAGAGGGACTTAGGAGGGTCCCACTCCTAGCTGAGGAGGTATTGGAAGTTAATGGTTACTAAAGGAAGCAGAGTCTTTTTTTTTTCCCCAGAGGTGTAGCCATTGCCCTATTACCCATGTAAATAAACACACACAACACTCATGGAAGCACTCTGTTTAAACTCAGTAAGACATTAAAAAAATAAAAGACATTAAAGTAGGAGATAGACTTGTTGGGCAGAAAAACAGGTTCAGAGGGAGTAGTGAGGTAAATGTGATTGAAACATTATATACATACAAGAATAAAAAAGTTTTAAAATGATAACAGAAAGGGGTAGAAAAAGAATTAGTATTCAAATTATATGTTGTTTGACTATTCATTTTTAAAGTAATTTATTTATTTTTATATTAATTACAGGTTATATACTTTGTATCCCAGCCGTAGCTCTCTCCCTCTTTCCCTCCCACTCTCCCCATCTCTCCCTCATCTTCTCCCTGCCCCCCCCTCCAAGTCCACTGATAGGGGAGGACCTCCCCCTCTTCCATCTGACCCTATCTTATCATGTCTCTTCAGGGCTGGCTGCAATGTCCTCTTCTAGGATCTAGTTAGGCTCCTCCTCCCTCGGGGGGTGGGGGTGGGGATGGTAGACAAGCCAGCCATTGAGTTCATGACAGAAATAGTCCCTGTTCCCCTTACTAGGGTACCTAGTTGGATACTGAGCTACCATGGGCTACATTCAAGCAGGGGATCTAGGTTATATCCAGACATGGTCCTTGGTTGGAAAAACTGTCTCATAGAAGAAGCCTGTGCCCTGATCTATTTGGTCTTTGGTGAGCTCTTGTCTTCACCAAGTCTTACTAACTCCCCCTTTTTTCATATGATTTCCTGCACTCTGCCGAAGGCTTGATTGTGAGTCTTATTATCTGCTTTGATACATTGCTAGTTAGAGTCTTCAGAGGCCCTCTATGGTAGGCTCCTGTCCTGTTGGTTGTTTTCGCCTACATTCAATGTCCATCCCCTTTGTCCATCTAACCGATGATTGATCATCCCACCCTGGGTCCTCCTTCTTGTTTATCTTCCGTAGGTGTATAGATTTCAGCATATTTGCCCTATCCTATAGGTCTATATAAGTGAGTATATACCATGTTCGTCTTTCTGCTTTTGGGATACCTCACTGAGGATGATCATTTCCAGGTCCCACCATTTGCCTGCAAATTTCATGATTTCCTCGTTTTTAATTGCTGAGTACAATTCCATTGTGTAAAAGTACCATAATTTCTGTATCCATTCCTCGACTGAGGAACATCTGGGTTGTTTCCAGGTTCTGGCTATTACGAATAAAGCTGCTATGAACAAGGGTGAGCAAATGTCCCTTGCTGTGTACTTGAGCATCTTTTGGATATATGCCTAAGAGTGGTCACTGTCATCAAAACAAAACAACAGCCTACAGACTGGGAAAGGATCTTTACCAATCCTACATCTGACAGAGGGCTAATTTCCAGGATATATAAAGAACTCAAGAAGTTAAAAAGCAACAAATCAAGTAATCAAATTAAAAAATGGGGTATAGAGCTAAAAAGAGAACTCTCTGTAGAGGATTGTAGAATGGCAGAAAAACACTTAAAGAAATGCTCAGCGTCCTTAACCATCAGGGAGATGCAAATCAAAACGACCCTGAGATTTCACCTTACACCCACCAGAATGGCTAAGATCAAAAACTCAAGTGACAACACATGCTGGAGCAGTTGTGGAGAAAGGTGAACCCTTCTCCATTGCTGATGGGAATGCAAACTTGTACAACCACTCTGGAAATAAATTTGGCACTTTCTTTGACAATTAGGAATAGTGATTCTTCAAGACCCAGCTATTCATTTTTTTTAACAGAGATTTTAACACAATCTGTACTAAATAAGCAAGTGGCATGCCTGAGTTTTAGTTGAATGTGATTCTGATGACTCTAAGAGTGAACATGACCACAAAGAAAAAGTAGAAAGAAGCTTTAGAGGTTGTCAGTTTCACAAGAGTAGTCAGTCTGTTGGAATTTCAGTATTGTACTAATAAATTGCTAGAAAATTATTTTTGGCATGAGAGAAGGTTCGTGAAAGCATTTCTACTACTCTATGTGATGCATTTTTATGTGTCTATCTTCATCTTTTGTCCCACTAAATTATCGGGTTTTTGGTATCAATACAATTCCAATGCAGAAGAGCTTGAGCCACTTGTGACAACCACATGTAATAGTCCCAGAAAAACATTAAAAACAAAATCTTTTTTTCATTGTTATGGATTACTTGCAGAGATAATTGAATAAGAACTTCAATTTTCTTCTGCCTGTAAGATAGTTTATCTTTTATTTCGTGTGTATAGAAGCAGCTTCCGTGTGTATACAATTAAATAATCACGCGTCTTTTGGCAGAGATGTAGAAACGCTTCATCATTTCAAGTTCATGCATTTCAGGCTGTTTGCTCCCCAAAGACAAAGACCGAATTTCTTACTGTGATCACCAGGCATTTTCTCACCAGTGTGGTAATTTTAGAGAAATTTTACAAGGGTTTATTTGCACCCAAGTCCTGCATTGGGAGAATAGCACATGGGTAGGAACACAAGCATACATTGCTAATGTGCATTGATGACCTGCTGTTTGCACTGCTATCGCATAATTAGAGGCTTTGATTTGAAATCAATCCCGTTCGGTGAGTCTTGAGGGAGCTGCCTCTTCCCGCACCTGTCATTATCTCTTCAAATGTGCTAGATTTTTGTCGGAGTTGGAGTGTACAGCTGGTCGTAGTTAAACACACCCTTCGTTCTTCAACTTTGGTTCTGTTTCTTTATCACGCAGGGTTGCACCCGACCTTTTGCTCACCTGGGTTTTATGGGCCTAGACTTGACTTTCCATTCTTAGCCTAGGAGCTGCTGCTGCTAAGCGGCAACCATTGCCACCCTAGTTCCCACTTACTGTGACTTAGGAATAGTAAATAGAGCATCAGACCAGCATGATGGATGTCACTGTTGTAAGGAAGGTGAAGCTATGGTTAAGCGGAAAGCATGACAGTCTATGAGTCAATCCATGACCATGATGAATACAGAAGCCCGGGCTGGTGAAGGGCTACAATAATAAGTGAGCTTCTGTAAATATCCCTGTCCACTCTGGCCCTGATATTAGACAAGCTTTTCTCATTCATATCTATAAGTCTTGGCTGAATGTGCCTTTTTGTTATCAAGTTCTGAATAACCCTTTTAAAAAATCATTAAGTGGGCTATGAAATTTAAAATTACCATTTAGGATTTCTGATTTCAGATTCTCTATTTGAGAATTAAATCACTTTTTAATTAAAATAGTTATGTTCTCATTAGATTCTAAAAGTGGGCTAATCTTTGCTAAATGAAGGTTAACAATTTTTCTTAAGTTTTGCATGTTTCTTACTAAAACATACACAATGTAACAAACATTTTTGAAATATTTAAATATACATAGATACTTAGAGAAATACCATATACTTTTTACATTGATTTACAACTTCATTGTAAATTCTGTTTAATTTCAAATTTAAATTTTATTTAAATTCTTAGACTTTATTGAAAATTTCTGTAGTCTCGGGGCCCCTTCTATAGTTGCTTTATAGACTTTTGGACTCATTTATATTGTTTGGTATTAAAAGCTATTGTAGTATCCCAGACTAGCATCACAAATCTGTTTCCAAATGAGTGACATTTTGATTGCTTTATTTATAAGTTTCTGCTGAATGTTCTTTGTTTTGTGGAAGAGAAGAAGCAGAAGAAAAGAAAAAGAGGCAGGTCATTCTATTCTGAGGGCAAAACAAATTCATTTCTGTAATTGCGAGGAGGTCTTAAGAAATGAGAAACGCTGAATTCCTATCAATTAAATCCTGATTGTATATGTTATCACAGTTGAAATATCATGCACAACGTTCATGTTTTATTTTATGTGTCTTTGACAATGTATTCACAAGCTTATTGTGTGAGGTCTACATCTAAATGGGCTTAGGTCTATGAAAGCAAAAATGGCAAAATAAATAAATAAATAATTCTTGA
>CM053753.1:72040862-72068367 GCA_028658305.1 Pachyuromys duprasi | reverse complement strand
AATGAGAAACGCTGAATTCCTATCAATTAAATCCTGATTGTATATGTTATCACAGTTGAAATATCATGCACAACGTTCATGTTTTATTTTATGTGTCTTTGACAATGTATTCACAAGCTTATTGTGTGAGGTCTACATCTAAATGGGCTTAGGTCTATGAAAGCAAAAATGGCAAAATAAATAAATAAATAATTCTTGATCTCAGTCCATCATTGGGACCCATTGCTAAGTGGTGCACAAATGTATTATGGAACTCAGAAAGAATGCCAAACGTGGATTCTCCAACAAATGTTCATATTTGACAAATATAAGCCAGGGTAATCACTCAAAATATTGATATTCATAAGTTTAAAAGTTAAGTTTTGCTACTTGGGAGGCAGAGACAGCCGAGTCTCTATAAGTTTAAGGCAAGCCTGGACTACATATTAAGTTCCAGGATAGCCAGAGCTATGCAGAAAAATCCTGTCTCAAAAAAAAATCCTGTTTTTGCATTGTGCTCCTTTCTGTCTCTGCTATAAGGCATAATGTGGTGAGTTGCTGGCTTAGGAACTAGTTCATCTGTGTTCTTTGAGATGGAAATTTGCATCCATGGTTTTGAGAGTATGAACAGGTAACAAGCTTTTGGTGGAGTGTTTTAAGATTACAAACAATTTAGACTGACGTTTAAATTTCCTCTTAAAATTGTCTCAGCAGCAGTTATTATTGCTGCTGCTGTGATTATCAGTACTGAATGTGATCTCATGCTAAGACAAGTAAAGTGATTAAGTTTACAGTATCAAGCACCTACTCAGCAGCTGTAATCATTATTGCTCAAAGGTCAAACGTACTAAATCCTCTTTGAAAAAGATAGCAATAGACAATATAAAGAACATGAAAGTATGATTTTTTTTTTACCTACTGACTTTTTTCCCTAAGTTTTGCAGGAAGTCAGAGCCTCTGTAGCTTTTAGAGAGCCCACTTCTGCTCTGCTACATTAACGAATGTTTACAAATGTAAGCAAGGAGGCCACGTCCTTGGTCAGTTTCTAGGTTTCTAAGCTTGCTAACTTCAGACTAGGAAAGAAGTAGTTACATTCCATAGTCTGAATAGTTTCTGGGACAAAAATTGTTTCTTTTTTTGCTTTGAATAAAGTGTCAGATTCATCTTTGGCTCTCTGGCACACAGTGTTATACATTTTCACTCCAATGAAGAACATGGTTCCAAAATACCTCCCAACATGACCATGTCATGTGTGAGTGTGTGCGTGCTGGTTCTAGGGACATTTGTTCTGCAACATGATCTAAGAACATGGCTCTTGTCTTTAACATTTTTCTTCTTGAAGATGGGTCATATTTACTGTCATATTTGAAGCTCCAAAAAGCTTCACAGTAAGGCAACATTTGCCCTTAGTTGGATCCAGATCCTTGCCCCCAGTTTCATTTCATCATGAAATCTTTTTTTTCTGATAATGGTTAAATAATTACAGATGCTTCAAAATTGTTGAAGAAGAAGCATTAAAGTTAGCCTCAGAGGCTTGAAAATGCCACCAGTTTGGACTAAGGGAAGCAAGCACTTCCCTTACTCTTAGATGAATTTAACCAAAAGCAAGCCGAGTTTGAATTCTTCACTTCTCTCCCTGTGTCTTCCATCTGTCTGTATTTGTGGTTTCTGACTTGTGTTAGTATGCCTGCTTATATCTTTTCAGCCTCTATTGCTCGTCCGTGTGTCTTGTCCCTAACAGGGAGGTTTGCTTTTATTTATTGAACACCACAGACAACATCACATGGGGAAGGATCGATGGACACTTTACAGAATTCTTTAACAGACTAGTCCAAGGGACTAAGTCACTGATTGCAACTGAGCCTGAAGCATTTGATACACAAATGTGCAATTATTAAACACTATCCATCTGCTATTTCCAATATTTATGGCAGATATTTGTAGTATAAGGTTGCTTTTGATTTGCCTGTTTCCGGCAAATGATTATCTTAACACACACATACAACTCCAAATCATCGACCCAGAGGGGTAAGATCAAAGCTATGCTTTAGTTTAGGTTGTAAAAGCTGATTACATTGGAAATCCAAGGCAATGTTATATGGTTCTCTTTAAGACAGGTTAAGCAAATAGGCTGAATATACAACAGGATATCAGGCTAAGTGTTAAGTGACCTTAGGGTGTATTATAACTCAGCTGTGAGGTCCATAAAAATTTCCATTCTCTTGGGATGTAAGCGACATTTTCCTAACAATGTATCACCACAAGGTAGGATAGGAGGAACTTACTTTGGTGTCTTCAATGAAGTAGAATGACTCTCTTATACAACCATTTATGGTATATTTCAAAGCCAGCAGAAAAGTCCCAATAGATAGAAATGACACATTTGAGGAAATGAAAATGTTCATTACTTTGATTAGGTTACTGCACTTTAAATGTATTGAATTATTGCACTGCTCATAAACATGTTCTAAATATGTATCAGTTGAAAATGTTTTCAAAAAAGTATACATCAAAAGTGTTTCAGATCTATAACCATGCAAGAAATGCTAACCTAGGTGATTTCTCAAAGCCTGGATCTATTTATCTGCTGGTAGGTCCCCAAACTCTAATGGGGCTTACTGAGGCTTGCGTTAAATTTTAACCTTAACACATATTTTCCTACTTGAAATGTGTCATTCACTTATATTTGTTCAGTTAAGGAAGTTAAAGCAATGTCTCTTCTGCTATCTTTCACTATGTCTAATATTTAATGAAATCAGTACTAAATATATATAGTTTCTTCTAGAAGAACGTGCTCATTTTAGTGGGGGAGAAACAAGGTCCTCTGATGTCTAACAAGTCAAATACTTGGTTGTAATAAGGGAAAAACAACAAGCAGAGTTTTAAAATACAAATCCATTTTGTGTCTTAGATTATTCCATGAATGGACATTCGCATATATTTATTTAATCTTAGGGGGAAGTTTTAAGTCTTGGTTCTTTGCCTAATATTAGAAAAAAAAAGGTAGAAGAAGGAAAAGGATTGATCAACTCTGTAGACACTTTGTTTAATGGTTCAGACTTCAACAAAACATAGGCAAAAATGCAGACTAACTAAGTGCTACATAGATTACACCCAGGTATGCTGCTAGAAATTTTAATACTCTGCAAGCTCCATCTGACATACTTTCTCCCCAATTCCCTCCACAAATAAAAGCCAAAGAATTTGACAAGTTGAAATATTATCTGAGAGAAAAATGTTGAGGTAAAAAAATAATAGATCTTTTCTCCAGGTCATGCTATACACAGGCTTTCTGATTTATTTCACAGAGCTCATACCACAGCCATGCTTTGTAGTTGTCTGAATTTAGCCAGATAGTTCATACAGGTAAAGTAAACAACAAAAAATCCATTCTTATTTTATCATTTCAGATTAAAGTCTTATTTTAGTGATTAATACTCTTGGAGCTAAAAAAAAATCATTGTTAGGAGTAATTCTCATATCTGAGGACATCTGTTGCCTCAAAGACTATTTTTTAAGTGTGTGTGTATGTGTCTTTGTGTGCATAGACATATTTTAGGGTGTAAATGAAAAAGTGAAAATGATACAATGAACTTCACATATTAAGAGAGTTAATATTTCACCACTCCTGCTATCTCTATTACTTCTTTTTTCTCTTGAGTATTGCAGAACTAATACCAAGGATTATATCATTTTGGAATATGTACCTCTAATCAAAGAAATTTTTATGTTTTATAACTATGCCATTACTCAATTTGATAAAAATTAAAAATATTCCTCAGTGTCATCTGATATTGAATATCTTCCATTAGCTTTCTAGTTTGGACTCTGAACCCACTCCTGATCCATTTTAGTTCAGGTAAGACCCCGATCTCTCATGAGTGAATGCAACTTAAACCTTCATTCCCAACTTTCCCTATTTTTGAACTCAGATGCTGCTGCCATAGGGAAATGAGATCAAAATGTGAGACTCACACCAAGTTTTCTTCTTCTTCTTCTTCTTCTTTTCCTGGTAGGAGATATTAACCCAAAGTCTTAGAGTCCTTTCTGATTACAGTCAGACTCCTCAGCCCTTTAGGAAGCAAAGAAATAGGTGAGCCTAGCTGCAGTGTTTAAAGAGGAACTCTCTCCTGGGAAGCAAGGTGTTTTCTTTTCATGAGGATGGCATGTTTATGTATATTTTCAAATATCTGTAGTAGTTATAGTGGGTCACCCGTTTCTGCATTTAGTGGACTCTTAATCAGTGCTTATTGTGTGCAAAGTGTATTAAAAACAAAAGAGCAGGGTACAAGGCAAAAGGTATGGAAGAGAAAATGCAATAAAGTGCAATGGGTCCTGAAAGCAAATTATCTTTTTATTGGGATGATATCGGTCAAAAGGCACTTAACTTGGACCATATGTGAATTGTAAACTTTGAATACTAGGAGACAGAAAAGAGGTCCCTTGTAGAAAAAGGTGTAAGCAAAGGCAGACAGGAAGGGGGAAGCAAAGTGCTGCAGGTGAATGATGAGAGCAGACTGGAGAATGTGGTATTCCCTTCAGGCCAAACACCACATAATGCCGTGACTAGCCATGCCACGAAGCTAGGTGTAGCTATAAAACAGCCCAGTAAACAGAGATTCCGGTAACTCATTTCAGTTGCTGCTGCTGGGAACTATTAGTCATCCAGCATACTTAGGATGTCAAGACAATGATTGTTAATGAGTGATCAAGCAAGAAAACTGATGACTATTCAAGGCATCCAGTCCAAAAAGATATAATAATTAATCCAATATTTTACCTCCACGTGGTCAGGAATTTCTCAATTACCTCAGAAAAATCTTAGAAGGTCAAATCCTATTAAGTCAAGGTTTTTGTGTGAGTCTAGGCCCTTCCCTTTTAATAGCTCATTCATTATTCTCCTAGGATGTTCTGTTTGTCTGTTTTCTTAGTTTTTCAGATTTTAAATTGTATTGTCAACATATAAAAAGCTTGTTGATTCTGAAGCCAGGCTTCTAACAGTTGTCATTTAATGACTACAAAATGAATTCGAATAGGCGGCAGCGTTAGTGCTTTGAGTTTGTTGCTCTGTGTTTACACTGACCTGCAGAAAATGAGTTCATATACAGGTGGTCCAACAATTAAAATTAGATTAGGTGCCTTATGGTGCCTGGGAAAAAAGTGCTTTCTGTCTATCCCAACATGACCTAGAAATGCATTTTCAGCTGACAGCACTCCAAGTACTGATTTTTTTGCTAAGGGCTGTATCAGGTAGATCATAACTATCTGATGTAATCCTCGAAACTAATGCATGACAGAAATGAACATAATTGTCTTCATTGTAGAGATGAGGAAACTAGAGCTTAGAAAGCGTTAGTAATTTATGCTGGATCACATAGTTAGAAGTGGCAAGGCTGGTTTTGAAGCTTGTCTTGTCTGTTGTGACAGGGTACAGGACATCTGTGCATGATAGGGGCCTGAGTTTGGAGACAGGAAAGTGGTGGAAAGAAATAATTTGATGCCTCGTTTTCCCTGTATACCTCTCCCAATCCCTACCCTTTTCCTTATTTCTTTCTCTTTACTATTTCAAGCCTCTATCTCCCTGTTCCTTTAATATAATTTTCTGTGCTCTGCCCAAAGTTTGGCTGTGAGTCTCAGTCTTATGGAAGAAGTATGCGTGTGTGTGGGGGGGGAGGGGGGGGAGATTGAAAGACACAGAGAGAACAAGAGACCCATAAGGACACCAACAAAGCTAAAAAAATCTGAGCCCGGGTGGTCCTGCAGAGACTGATGCACCAATCAAGGCCCATGCATGGAGAGGACCTAGACCTCCTGCTCAGATGTAGCCTATTGGCAGCTCAGTCTCCATGTGGGTCCCCAGTTAAGTGGAACAGGGCCTGCCTCTGTCGTGAACTCAATTGCCTGCTTTTTGATCACTTGCCCCTGGTGATGCGGCTTTCCCAAGCCACAGAGAAAGAAGATTCAGGCAGTCCAGATAAGACTTGACGAGCTATGGACAGATGTCAAAGGAAAAAAACTCCCCCTTTCAGTGGACTAGGGGAAGAGATTGTGGGAAAAGGGAGGGAAGGCGGGACTAGGAAGAGGAGGGACGGGGCTTCAATCGGAATATATAATGAATGAATTGTAAAAATCTTAAAATTATGAAGAAAACCATCTATCTATCTGTATATAATTGTCTGTTTGATTACAATTAATTTATTTTATTGACTTACCTTTAGGATGTTAGACCTTGCTTATAGAGAAAATAAGAAGACAGATAGCAAGCACAGAGACGAAGGAATACATACTGCACTGCATTGAGAATGCCGGGTTTGCATTGCTCTAGAAGCACAAAGAAGGGGGGAAAATGGTTTGACGTGTAGGAGACAATGCTATAAGAGTTGTGTCTTCAAAGAAGAGTGTGTGAGGGGCTCTTTAGGCAGGTGCACTTGTATTTAGACACTGACCTGGACTGGAGGCCTGCTGGTCAATGGAGAGAGTCAGAGTGGTTTCTGATAGTCCTGAGAGAGCGCAGTGTGCTAAATTAGAGCATGATTGTCAGTAATAGGAATTTACTGCCCTAGGATTGCCAGTTGTCTACTTGTACATTAGGTGGTATCAAGTTGTTAGAGTACCTGGATTCTATAATATGCAGATAAAACGGTACAGGGAAACATACAGTTGTGTATTGTATGATTCTTCTTTGTATGACCAGTTTCTATGCCTGAAAGAAGAAACCCGAGTTTGTGTCAAGATCTTCCTCAGTGAAAGAACTTGGTGTTCTTATCCTAACTTATCCTAACTCATGGTCTCAGAAGTTCTGCTCAGCAGTGAAACAGGTACTTTTGTGAACTGGTCCTCAAGAAAAGGTGTTACACATTCACGTACACACAGAGAGAGACAGAGACAGAGAGAGGCCCTCTATGTCTTCCTCTCGGGTATCTTCTTTCCACATTCTCATCTCCTGCAAGATTCAGAACAGCTGTGTTACCATAATAACATTCTGGGCAGCTTTGCTCTGCAGTTACTCCTGAAGGTTAGGGGAAATTCAATGAATTTTTCTTCAGAGAACAAACCCGTGGAGGAAAGTGGGTGGGAGAGGCCGTAGGTGGTACCACAAGTTTCAAAGAACAGACAATGTAACAGAACTGTAGGTTCCTAAATGTGGATAAACTGCATGCCCACCATTCAAATACTTTAGTAAAACTGCATCCTCCATCATATTTTAACTTGTTCATGTGCATGTGTATGTTCATTGTGTATGTGGGCACATGTTTGTGGAGACCAAAGTTCAACCTTCTATGCCATTTACAACAGGAACAAAGCTATTCTCTTTGTTTCTGTGATAAGGCCTCTCTTTGGCATGGAGTTCACTGATTGGGTTGGGCTAGCTGACCAGCCAGTTTCAGGTATTCACCTGTTTCTGCTTCCCCAAGTTCCTGTTGCCTTCTATAACGTCTCGTGTGGGTTTGGGGGCTCAAGCTTAGCTTTGTGTGACAAGTACTTTACGGACTGAGCTCATACTTTTTTTTTGTGCCTTTCTTTTTTTTTAATTTAAATTTATTTATTTTTATCTCAATCAACAGGTTAGGTACTTTGAATCCCACTTTTTAATGTTGACAACCATGATTTTTTTCATTCAATATTTAAGATACTACAAATGGAAGTTCTACTGTATTGTACACATTAGCAATTTTATACTAAAATAAGAACATTACTCTTTTATCTGCATATTATGGATCCAGGTACTATAACAATTTGATACCATCAAATATGAAACGAGACAACTAGCAATCCTAGGGCAATACAATCAAGCATAGTATAATTAAGCAATAGTGGATTCAGTCATCCTATTTTACTATGTTAAGCCTACTGATTGATTCAGGAGCATGAGAGATCTTTCCATCTTCTTCAATTCTTTATTTAAAGACTTAAAGATCTTGTCATACAGGTCTTTCACTTGCTTTGTTAGATATATATCAAGACATTTTATGTTATTTGTGGCTATTGTGAAGTGTGTTTTCTTCTTGATTTCTTTCTCAGCTTAGTTGTCGTTTGTATACAAGAAGACTACTGATTTTTTTAAGTTAATCTTTTTCCTTTGCATTTAGATTTGTTGAAACATTTTTATTTTTAAATCTTTTATTAATTACATTTTATTCACTTTATATCCCCCCTGTAACGCCCTCCCTCTTCCCCTCCTAATCCCTCCCTTCCTCCCCCTTCTCCATGCATGCTCCTCCCAAAGTTCACTGATAGGAGAGGTCTTCATCCAGCCACTTTGCTAAAGGTATTTATCAGCTGTAGGAGTTCTCTGGTAGAATTTTTGGGGTCACTCATGGATATTATTGTAGCATCTGCAAATAGTGATACTTTGACTTCTTTCTTTTCAACTTGTAAAGAGTTGATCTCCTTTAGTTGTCATATTGCTCTAGCTAGGACTTGAAGGACAATATTGAAGAGGTATGGAAAGAGTGGGCAGCCTTGTCTTGTTCCTAAATTTATGTTTCCATCCATTTAATTTGATGTTGGCAATAGGCTTGCTGTATATTGCTTTTATTGTGTTTAGGTATGTGCTTTATGTCCTTGATCTCTCCAAGACTTTTAATATTAAGGGGTATTGGAATTTGTAAAAATACTTTTATGGCATCTAATGAGATGATCATGTGGGGTATTTTTTCTTTCAGCTTGTTTATATGGTGGATTATGTTCATGGATTTTAATATGTTGAACTATCCCTGCATCCCTGGATGAAGCCTACTTGATCATGGTGGATAATGTTTTTGATGTGTTCTTGGATTCGTTTTGCAAGTGTCTTATTGAGTATTTTCATATCAATTGTTCATAAGGAAAATTGGTCTGAAATTCTCTTTCTTTGTTTAGTCTTTGTGTGGTTTAGGTATCAGGGTGACTGTGGCCTGGCCTCACAAAATGAGTTTGACAATGTTCCTTCTGTTTTTATTTTGTGGAATAGTTTGACAAGTATTGGTATTAGTTCTTTAAAATTCTGGTAGAACTGAAACCATCTGGCCATGCACTTTTTTTTTTTTTTAAGTTTTGTTGTTTTCTGGGAGACTTTTAATGACTCCTTTTATTTCTTTAGGGGTTTTAGGACTGTTTAAATTGTTTACCTGATCTTGATTTAACTTTGGTAGGTGAAATCTATCAAAAAATTGTCCATTTTATTTAGATTTTCAAATTTTGTAGAGTACAGTCTTTTGAAGTAGGACTTAATGATTCTTTGGATTTCCTCAGTGTCTGACATAATGTCCTACTTTTCATTTCTGGTTTTGTTAATTTGGATACTGTCTCTTTGTGTTTTAGTTAGGCTAAGGGTTTGCTATCTTGTTGATTTTATCAAAGAATCAGCTTTTGGTTTTGTTGATTCTTTATAGCATTGCCTTTGTTTCTAATTTAATGATTTTCGCCTTGAGTTTGATCATTTCCTGCCATCTACTGCTCTTAGGTCTGTTTGCTTCTTTTTATTCTAGGGCTTTCAGGTGTGCTGTTAAGTCACTAATATGAGATCTCTATTTATTTATGAAGGCACTTAGTGCTATGAACTTTCCTCTTAGCACTTCCTTCATTGTGTTCTGTAAATTTGGGTTCTTCGTTTTCACTGAATTTTAGGAAGTCTTTAATTTCTTTATTTGTTCCCTAACCTGGTAGTCATTGAGTACAGAATTTTTTGGTTGCCATGATTATGTAGGTTTTTTGTTATTTCTGTTGTTATTGAAACCCAGCTTTTATCTGTGGTGATCAGATAAAGTACAGTGGGTTAATTCAATTTTCTTGTATTGGTTGATGTTTGCTTTGCGACCGAGTGTATGGTCGATTTTGAAGAAGGTTTTGTAAGGTGCTGAGAAGAAGGTATATTCTTTTGTATTTGGGTAAAAAGGTTTGTAGATGTCTGGTAGGTCCATTTGAGCCATAACATACGTTAGTACCATTGTTTAGTTTCTGTTTTGTTGACCTGTCCTTTGGTGGGAGTGGGGTGTTGAAGTCTTCCGCTATTAATGTGCATGGACCAATATGTGCTTTAAGCTTTATTAATGTTTCTTTTACAAATGTGGGTGCCCTTGTATTTGGGGTGTAGATGTTCAAAATTGAGATGCCATCTTAGTGGAATTTTCCTTTGATGAGTATGAAGTGTCCTTCCTTATCTCTTGATTAATTTTGGTTGAAAGTCCATTTTATTAGATATTAGAACGGTACTCCACCTTCTTGGGTCTGCTTGCTTTTTCCAGCCCTTTATCTGGTAATGTCTGTTTTTGTTGCCAAGGTGTATTCTTTGTATGTACTAGAATGATGGATCCATCCATTCTGTTAGACTGTGCCTTTTTGTTGGGAACTGAGTCCACTGATGTTGAGAGATATTCATGAACAATGATTGTTAGTTCTTGTTATTTTGATGTTGTTGTTGGTAGTGTGTGTGTGTCTGTGTGTCTTTTCTCTTGCTGCAGTGGAGTTATTTATTTTTTGTGTTTAGTTAACATCCTTGGGTTGGAATTATTCTTTTAATATCTTATGTAGGGCTGGATTTGTGCATAGATATTGTTTAAATTTGGTTTTGTCATGAAATATCTTGTTTTCTCCATCTATGGTTTGAAAATTTTGCTGGGTATAGTAGTGTGGGATGACATCTATGATCTCTTAGTGTCTACAAGGCATCTCCCAAGTCCCTTCAGGCTTTTAGAGTCTCTGATGAGACAGTAGGTGTAATTCTGATAGGTCTGCTTAATTATGTTACTTGGCATTTTTCCCCTGCAGCTTTTAATCCTTTTGTTGTTGTTGTTCTGTACATTGGTGTTTTGACTATTATGTGGTAGGAAGATTTTCTTTTTTAGTCTAATTTATTTGGTGGTTATATGTTTATAAGCATTTCTTTCTTTAGATTGGGGAAATTTTCCTCTATGATTTTGTTGAAAATATTTTCTGGGCCTTGGAGCCAGGAATCTTCTCTTTCTTTTATTCCTATTATTCTTTGGTTTTGTCTTTTCATAGTTTTCCTGATATATTGTATGTTTTATGTCAGGAAAATTTTAGGTTTAACATTTTCTTTGACAGATATATTGATTTTTTTCAATTGTACCTTCTATACCTAAAATTCTCTCCTCCATCTCTTGTGTTTTGTTGGTGATGTTTACCTCTGTAATTCCTGTTCTCTTCCCTAAGTTTTCCATCTCCCAGACTCCCTCAGCTTGTATTTTTTTTATTATTGTTTGTATTTGTATTTCAAGTCTTGAACCATTTTATTCATTTCCTTTACCTGTTTAATTGTATTTCCTTGTGTTTCTTTAAGACATTATTTGTTTCATCTTTAAAAGTCTCTATTATCTTCATAAGAGTAGATTTAAAGTAACTTTCTTGTATTTCAGCTGTGTTAGGATATCCAGGGCTTGCTGTAGTAGGACAGCTGGATTCTGGTCGTTCCATACTGCCCTGCCTCTTGTTGATTATGTTTTTACTCTGGCCTTTAGCCATCTGGTTATCCCTAGTGTTGGCTGGTTGTTCCTGGTGTCAGCTGGACCTCCAGAAAGTGGGAAAATCCTTGGGTTAGAGGCTAGACGTTCTTGGTGTCCAGCAGCCTTCCTCAAGATGGTGGGTAGAGCTGTGGGCTTGAGGATGGATCTCAGGGGATAGCCCACAGCTCTCCTTGCTAGTAGTGGCCAGTTGAACCCACAGGCAGGGGATTGAGATGGAGTGAAGGGTCTACCCTGGATGACCCTGAAGGTTGATCTTCTCGGGAAGGCAGGTTGGTCCATGGTCCAGTGACTGTATCCTAGAAGCAGGTAGAACCGCGGACCAGGGGCTGGGACCATGTGTTCCTTGGGCCCAGGAACTATTCTCAGTCCCAAAGAAGAATTCTATTAAAATAATCCTAATCCTGGTGGTGGTGGTAGCAGAGAATATCTTTAATCCCAGTACATGGGTGGGAACTAGAGGTCGGCAGATCTCTGTGAGTTTGAGGCAAGTTTGGTCTATGGAGTGAGTTCCAGGGCTACACAGAAAAACTCTGACTCAAAAACCAAAAAAGAGAATAATTATAATATTATTAATAATTATTATATTATACACATATAATATATTATATATGTGTAATATAACACATAGTATAATAAATATATTAATGAAATTGTTGAAATAATAATAATTTATATATCTAGTAATCCTATTTTAACTAGTGTTTGGAATCAAAACTCAGTGAATTAGGTCAAGGGTGCTGTTTGAATGTTTCCTCTCTAAAATTCATTAACTGAAACTTCATGGACCAGGTGATAGTGCTCAGTTGCAGGGGAACTAATCTCTGATGAAGCAGGTAGTTACTAATCCCCTGACCACCCCAGCTTGTTTACATGTACACTTAATATGACTAATTCTAGAGTGAGATAAGCCTTAATATGCCTGTCCTTCTCACTTTTTCATTTTCACAGATGTAGTTTTACATAAAATAAATGTCAGCCAAGAACTTTCATTGTAGCTGGTTTAAAGCAACAGAGACTATATGTCAGAGTCAGGAGCTAGGTTCATATTTCAAAGATTAAAAATAATGACATGTTCATGTGCCACTTACTGGTGAGGTCTTGATGTCCTCGTATGTAAAAGCCAAGCGTGGGCTAGAGAAGTTTTACATTTCTCTGTTCCTCTACCATTAAACATAGTATGCTTCCTATTGTAGTTCCATTAAAGGTTCAAAGATCAATCAGTTAGTTGAAGGTCAGTGTTACAGGGAACTGTTCATGGAGAGGATACAATGGTGTAAACTAAGGGAATCACAGACTGCAGGTGCAAGACCTTGTCAGGGCACAGCGACCAGAGTAAATGTTTCCTGCCAAGGGGGAGAAAAGTACTAAGGTAATAGGCATAGTTGATACCAGAGTACTTGGGTCTCAGAGAATCAGTTAGAGCCAATTTGGTAGTTAGGTTTCATTGAGTCACAACAGTGATCAGACACTAAACTATTGTTTGTTGAGAAAACACAGGGTTATGTTCTGGTATCCTTAGATCCCAACATTTTAATCAATAGATTAATACATAACACTGTTTTAAAAGTGTGTTTAAAGGTACCTTATTTAAGGCAAATGCTGAATTCACCGACAGCAAAATTAATATCATTCCTGGATATGATTTACCTAATATCTACATATTATCCCTAAGGAATATGACAGCAAATTTGTAGTCAGGAACATTAACCAGTATTTCAACAGTGATGGCCACCTTAAACAGCGAAATTACCAAGCAACAGGACAAAAACATGAACAAAAATATTTGTGATATATGCTAGTGGGACCATATGAAAGACACTGGCATACAGCCTGGGAATTGAGCAAGAAGGGAGTGTCGCCTGCTTGACCTCAGGGAGAAACATGCATGTTAGATAAGTCAAAGGTTTCGCTGCTTCGAACGTGGTAGTGAATGGTTTTGAAAGCACAAGATCTCTCAAGAGAACTCAAGACTGAGAAAAAGCATGACACGCCAAATACACGTTTTTGTGTTTCAGCAAGGCAAAGTGTCTTTGTCAAATTTGGAGTCACCTGAAGGGAACTTGGCCCCTTATTTTTTTTATCAGGATTGCTTTTCTCCACATTAGCTGTCTTGTTGGTAAATTACGAAAACAGATTTGTTTAAAATGAGGCCTGAAATAAACTCAGCCTAAGACACCAGATATCCCTGTACATGAAACACACACGTTTTCCAGCTTGTTCTTGTTAATTTATATTTGGACCAGTTCTGAAAAAAATGTAGTAATAAAAGTTGCATTTGTTGACATTTTGTGTTCACATCGCTCATCTATAATAGCCCAGGGTCAGCAACAAAGTGCTTAACTGTTAATCTTCTCCAAGCACTTGGAAGATTACTTGACTTAAATTGTATGTTGCTTACTGGTGGGATACATTCAGAGAAATGCATCATTATACAATTTTATGATTGTGAAAATGTCAGACAATGTACTTATGAAAACCTTTTGGTATATTCTACTACTGACATAGGCTTTATTAATGCCTACATTCGCTTCTTGCTTCTAGGGCCATGCTAAAGAAAATAACGTGAGATTAAATTGAAGCACAAGAGAAAAGTGATGAAATCAATTAATGAAAACATGAGATTAATGTAGTTGTGGCAGACATAACATAGCAATTCTTTAACTATAAACTTTAATGAGTAAAGTGCGCTCTGAAATGGCATTAAAATATATTATGGTAAATACATAAAGCAACTTGTCATCTATTTTTATCAAATGTATAATGTATTGCACATGGTTGTGTGTGCTATATGTTTGAATAGCTGGCAACATACAAGGATTATTTAGACAGCATTCCAACAGTTATGGAAATACTGCATTAGGCTGTGACACTTGAAGGTCATGTTGTAAATCAGTGAGAACAATTTTAGCTCCATTATAGTTTTATAGGACGGCCATCATATACACAGTCCTTTTTTGACTGAGATGTCACTGTTTGGCTCCCACTTTCGGATCTTTTAAATAATAGTTCCTATGTGTTTAGAGAAAGGATTGTGTCATGTCTGAGTTTTTGAATTACTAACATCCTGCTTATGATGCTTACGACGATAATTCTAAGTCTGTTACTGTTTGAGGCAGAAAATCTCTTATTTGGCTGAGGCACCAGTTGGATGTGTTAATTTTGATGCAAATAAAATCTAAAAATCTCTCTTCTCTGGGTGGTAGACCTGGGAAAGATGACGGATAAATTTCTTATCTTTGAAGTGTGTGGTGATTGCAAAAAGCTTTTTAAAATCTTCAGATATTAAAATTCTGGCCATCATTTTACCTTATAGGTACTTATTTCTCATTGCTAAGGTAAATGGTAAAGCAAGAAACAGGCAACCTCCTTGGTTAATTTACCAGTTTCCCATGATTTAGAAAATGTCTTGAACTTTACTGTGAAACAAAGGCTTTCAAAGTTAGTCCCTTATAAGGAGGCCAATTAACAGAAACCAAACACTGGGGGAAATGTGACTCAAGACAAGAACACTTCTTGAAAAGGTTTTCCCCTGGCTTCTTTCTACCCATTTCCCTCCTCCAAAGTTTCTAGCTCACAGCAATACTTTTTTAATTATTTTGCCCATACCATGACCACTTTCTTGTTAGGTAATAAACAACAAACCTAATGCATTGAAAGAGTACCGTTTAATGTGAATTCATATGCAGGAGCACAAACAATAAAGATTAGAAGCTGTTAATTCAGGAAAGGGCTTGACAAGGGAGTGTTCGCTGCTGTTTTTGACTTGTGCGGACATGCCTAGCATCATCTTGTCCTTTATACCTGGAGACCAAAATCTCATACCTTGCTGTGGCATTCTCACCAGATAGTATGGTCTTTGTTTTAATATAACTCGGCCCCTTCTTCTAGGAAGGCCATTTTAACGAGGTAGTATCTCTTTATAGGAAAGTTTAAAACAGCAGTCATGTTCCAATGGAAAGCTCTGCAAATGAAATATCGTGGGTGTTGTTGATAGACGAAGATAACAGAATGTTTAATGAATGCCTCTTCACCCCATTGCTAAGAGCTATATGAAATCATTTGATTGAATCTGCTGATACGATATATGTGGCAGGAAAGGGAAGGCAATCACACAGGGGTGAGGTATGTGGAAGAAAGGGCCTTGCTTCTCTATTAATAAAAAAATTCTGGTTCTAAAGTCCCCTGTTTATTGTCCCACGAACAGGATGCACAAGCTAAGGCCATAGTCTCTTAAACAAGTAGTTAAAATAGAAATTGCTTACTTTATGAGAATATGACAATAATCTCTTATAGAATTATTGTACATATGAAGCAAAATAACTCACATTATGCATGTAAACTCTATGGCATACCTATGTTCACTACTGTTATTACTACCACTATTAACATTCTTATACGTAGCATATGCTTTTGTGTTTTCTACCAGGGTCTGAAGAAATTGTTGGTCAAAGTTCATCTTCTTTGAAGTGATGGTTTTTGTTTTTATAGAGTACTTCTTGGTTTCAGTAAGTATCCATGAGAGCACTCTATGCTTGGTCCACAGCCTGTGGCCTTCTAAGAGGTAGTTGCCTACTGAGAAGTCTTTAGATTAGCAAGGTCATAACCTTAAAAGGGATGATGAGATTTCAGCCCCTTCTTCTTTCTCTTTTTCACTTCCTGACCACAAATATGAAAGTATTGTTCTATCATGGCTCATTCTATGACACGCTGCCTTAATACATAGGCCCCAAAGCAATGGAGCCAATCAGCTATGGACTGAATCCTCCACACCTGTAAGCCACAATAAGGCTTTTTTTCTTATTAGTTTATTCATTTTTGGCATTTGTGATGGTGACAAAGTGCTAATACATACATTATACATACATTCATATACACATTATATATACATGCATGTATATATATGTATACATATATATGACTCATACATATATATGAGTCATTTGCTCAGCTGGCATGGGGTGACACTGTGTCTAATTGACTAATATATCATATACATACACATATATATATATGTATATAAAACCAGTGTGGAATAACTTGAAAGCTAATAAGTCATTTTTCCATGATGAGATATGTCTGATTACTATCTATTCTGTAAGTAAGCTGAATTCTTATCATTGTTATCATTATTATTACATTTGTTCATTCATTTATTCAGAGTTTGGTAACAGGCCAAACAAAGTATGATTTCTTGAGTTATTCAGTGGTCAGAAAAGGCATTCTTGTACTCAAAACTATTGGTGAAAGGATGATTATGGTGGGAGGAATGGTCTCATAAAGTGTCAGCTCCTGAGTATCTGTAGGACCAGGCTGGCAAGATGGGGGCAAAAGAGAGGAGTGTGGGAAGGTACTGTGCTGAGGGCAATTGAATGGTTGGTGCGTCATTAGAATTCCCCAGAAAGATGCCTGTGGCTCTCTGGCTCGGGGTCAGTTGCCAATGCCAGAGGTGAGACGTCAGAACTAGTCTATAAGAGTATACATTAAAAAGATTTTGCTTTTGGCCAGCTCAGTTTCCTCTAATCCAGCTTCTGTGTTATTCCCCCTCCCCAATTCAGTGAAGTTTATTTCTTCTTAGTTTTAGCTTTATTTCTGATAAGTGAAGTTAAAACCGAAAGGAAATAGAAATCATCAAGAAAGAGAAAGCAGCTTTGCTTCTGCTGGTGGGGGGTCCATTGGAGCCTCAGGGTCCCTCTCTCCTGCCTTCCTGTTTATTTTGAACAGGCATCAGAGCTTTTGGAATGCAACCCTAGGAATGCTTACGGCCTTTGTACTTTTTGTTCTCTGAAGAAGTGGCTATCTCCTCTAACTACCTGTGGAAACGGTTTATGTTTAAAAATTCCTTTTCTTCATATGTAGTTGGATATAGAAAGTTACTTTTAGGACAATTTTTTTTCCCCACTTAATAGAAAACTCCCAAGTGGATGGGTGTAGTTATATAATCAGAAGAAACTGATAGTCTGAGGGGAAAGACTTTAAATAAGGCAGCCTCGCACTTCATACCACTGGAGTGCAGCAAGTTTTGAACATTTGATTGGAATTTGAGGAATAAATCAGGGAAATAAAATAGGTGTGAATGTGTTTATACCTCAGACTGGCAAAGTGGGTCAAGCCTCTTATATTCCCAAGGGGATTATGAAAGTTCATCTCAGAGAACCTGAGTGATTACTTGGACCAAACCCAAAGAATTGCAACAGAACATTTATGCCAGGTTCTCAGTGTACATTCCACGACAAGTGAGTTTTAATTGGTGGGGAGAACAGAGGAGAGGTAGTCTTCAACTGCCACAGAGAGATCTATTTAACTCTTATCTAGGACTTAACACACTGCAGGTGTGTTCATGGCACCAGAGCTGTGGGAAGGTAAAAAGAGAAGCATTTCTGAGGTGGCCATTGCAATGTCTGTCTCCCACTTCTTTTACCTTGTGAACTAGTCAAGGCTTTGGATCTTGAATCCCAGGTTTTAGCATGTGTGTAGCTCCTAAGGAATACACAGTAAATTATGTATTTCAAATTTTGAAGTGGGTGAATGTAAACTTAGGGTAAAAATGAAGTCATTCAATTATAGAGTTAGAGCTTAGACAAGCTTGAATGTATCGAGATTAAATTTGATAGCTAAAAATGGAAACAGCTTTCCCTTGGGTTCAAAGATACAGTGTCTCCATATAGGGAGATTAAACTTGGCAGTGTCTTATATGAAAAATGTAGTTGGTCATAACACAGCACAAGTCAGCAGTTGGGTCATAATTAGAATTTTAAAAATCCATGTAACTGTAGGTTGCATTACTAAAGATAGATCTAAATCAAGACTAGCTAGGACAGTGAGAGAAACTCAGAAAGTCAAGGATAATTGGTGACATCGAAGATATTTTTTTTGAGTGACCCCAATAAAGATTTAGTAAAATTTAACCTTAAAATATCTGAGCTACCCATTCTTTGGAAGAAGTATGTATGTATGTATGCATGTATGTATCTGTTTATCTATCTATCTATCTATCTATCTATCTATCTATCTATCTATCTATCTATCTGTATAAGGAGTCAAACCTAGGACAAATAGGTGGCTATTTTAGGCGAAAAAAAGGTTTTATCTCACTGGAAAAGATTTGTTTGAGTTGTACTGAGCCTTCTGGGGAGTAAGGCTTCTGGGTGTCACTGTGTTTCCCAGCAGGCTGCAGGAGGAATTTTCAAAGTTTCCAGTACCCAGTTGAACCTGAGGATCTTTAAGATGTGTAGAGTAAAGCTGCTTGGGCAGACAGAGCTACCCTGAAGGCTAGGACCTTCCACTGATCTCAATACTGTTATATAGTTTAAGAGTATTTTTGTTTACATGGTCTGCTTCATTATACTTTAATGGTATAACTCAGAGCACTTGGGGAATTTATAAATGGGAATAATTATTCATTGATCAAATGCTTACCCTACATCAGCTCTCTATATTGACGCATTTTCTAAATGCCAAGACAGAAGAATGTACAACTTTCATTCTCTATCCTCAGAAACCTTATTGGCCTAGGGTATACAGGACCTCTGCCCTGAAGAACTCTGTTCTCAGAGTTTGAAGTATGATTTGTATGTTATTGGTTTTCTAAGTGGTCTGGCATTTCCTTGGAGGCAAAGTACAGTGGTTGGCATAATCACAGTTATTCAGTAGAATCAGGTCCACCGGCATGGATCACAGTCCTACCAATGTAGTGAGAACCAGAACACAGTCTGTGAAACTCCAGTGGAGGAATAGTGGCTTGAAAACTGACACAATCCTTAAGAAAGCTTCATGTGGGACTTGAGGAACAGTGTAGGAGTGAAGCAGGAGGTGAGGAGCTGAAAAGGCATGACTGGCTTGAAGGATGACGGAATATCAGCCTTAGATAAGCCATGACAAGATCATCAGTTGTGGAAGGTAGGCATTGTGGCTCTTCTCTATAGGTCTTACTTGCCTTGGAAACTACTTAATTGAATATATCATTCAGTAGCAAGTCACATACTTAACAGTGGGCTGTGCATCCAGGGTTTGAGAAATCTAGAAAAAGGAGGAGAAAACACTTAGGTTTAGTAATCTCAGTAGGAGCAGTCTCTGTAGCAGTCTCCAGACAGTACATATTTTGGAGGGAGCTACAGCAGATATTTCTGCACATACTCTCACCATCACACTCGGACTCCCCAAAGAAGGATTCTCCATCCTTCTGAGCCTCACCTGGAAAGGCTTTGCCACCCTCACTGTGCTGAAGCATTGGGGGTTCTGTGGAAGTACCCATGTCAACAGTACACCCTCACTCAGAACTTTCTTCACTCATGGCTCCCTCCCTTACCCACCTGTAAAGGGTACCATCTCTCTTGGTACTGCCACACTGATGTAGATACTCCAATACACAAACCTTGGGAGGAAAACCACACCTGAACCATAGCACACAGCATTTCAGTCCCACAAATATTTTCTGTGTAGTTATCGATGTGTCTAAAAGGAAACGGTCATGCTGTGAGGATCTCTGTGTCAGTCTGCAGGTAGAGTTTTATAATTGAGGAAAAAAAAAGAAGAGACAGAGAGTTATGTTTGTAATATTGTGAAGTTAGTGAAATAGTGAAGATCTATACTGAACTATAGCTACCGGTCTAGGTTTGGGAGGTAGGGACAAAGTTTGTAATCTGTGTGTTAAAATGCAGAGATGGTAGGTAATAGAGAATGCTCAGGAAGAGTGTTTAAAGTGAAGATTGGATGAGGCAAGGTAGCAACGGAATAAGAACCTCCAGAAAACATTTTGACTGGGCAGACACATACCAACTACTTTTCATATAGGCTTAAGAAAAGAGAAGAGTTGTCATAGTACTTGGCTCTAGTATCATACAAGGAAATGTGCATTGAAGAAGGGAAAGGATTTCATATACATCTTTCCTCCAACTCAAAGAAACACAGCACAGAGAAAAATACTTCCTAACTTGGAAAAGAAGAGGAGTTAAAATTCAGCCTTTAGACTTTGAGTTCTGGTACCATGTTCACCATGAAGAAATCTCAGTTTAGGCAGAGCCTATAGCATCTGTCACTAGATAAGAGCATATAGGTCAAACCTATGTTATCATGGCAATCAAAGAACTTCTATAACTTCTTGCTCTGTTCCAGGACAGGTAAAGAAACACAAAACTTTGTCTTTTTGCCTGTTGAGTCAGTGAAAGCCAACACCAAACAAATCTTGTTAGTTTCAGTATCCAGGTCAGTGCACAAGAATGGAGTCTCTGCCCACCCGCCCCTACCTTACCCCAGTGCCCAACACAATGGTCCCAGCTAAACAACTGTGTTATAGTCAGAATCACTGATAGCAGGTCTCAGGGCCTCTGGTTCATTTTTAGCAGCTGGTAGCCCACCGCATGCAGTGTCTTAGTCTCACATCGTTTCTGCACTAGGTTTAGTGGCTTGTGAGTACCAGAAGCAACAAAACAGTGTATTGTTAGCCATGAGACTCTCTGCCCCATTGTGCTCCCAATCCCATGCAGGAGGGCATTGAAAGAATCATTGTCCCCTGAAAGAAGAAGAAAGTGGGTGGCAAGTCGTTGCTTCGGAGTTCAGGGCTAGACCTTCCACAGCAAGTGCTGGGCAGAGACTCTTGACACTTAGCCACAAGCTGATGGCTGTGGATGGAACATCCAGGCCCGCTAAAGATGCAGAGTGTCTTCTTGAGCTGCATTGTCTCTTTCCTGAATTTTCTCAGACCATTCTAAATAGCACGGCAGCTGCAGAATTGAATTCATAATTTCAGAGGTGAAAACGTGGCTACACACCATTACAGATTGACAGTAAACCTGAACCAAGAGTGTCATCTAGTGATCAAACAGAAGCAGTGACCAAAGGTCAGCTACAGCAGAAAGCCTCTTCAGAACTCCTGGAAGGGTGGGTACACACAAAACCAGATTATGAAGGTGGGGATATTTAAGTTTCAATTCCTTTTACTCAAAGGCATTATTACTTTTCAACAGCAGTTTAAAACTTTCAGGACACTTGGCCTCACCTATGATAAGGCACCAGAGAGACTGATCCCATAAGCAACCAGTATATGAGAACTCTTGGATAGAGGAGTCAAAACAGGTGTTTTTAGGAAACTCAATGAAGCTTAAGACAACTCAGAGAAAGTAATTCAGTATTTTGTCAGCAAAACGGAGTGAACAAGCTAACCAATCTAAAACAGAAACATTTGAACTAAAAAGTGTTTTCAGCAAAACAAAAACTGGGCTGGCAGGCATTAATAACAGAATAGAGCCACCAGCAGAAACAGTGAGAAACTGAAAATACACAGATTTGAAAGAAAAAAACTGCTAGTAAGTAAGAAGAAAACATCAAAAGGTATGAAATTTTCACTGGTAAGTGTAACTAAGAAAAAGTTTAAATATATTAATTCTTTACAATGCTGCTCAATGTGCAAACCATAGCTCAGTAACCAAAGCTGAAAAAAATTAAAAAGCAATAATATTATTAGTTTATTGACATGTAGGTGATTTAAAAAACATGTAAAATTAGACTCAGAAATTTACATTTTTTGGAGGAATGGATTGCATATGCAGATAACTTTTTACTGGATTTTCCTAAATTTCTTGTCGTTTCCCTGCCTGTCTTTGCACAAGTTAAGGTGCAACCATTTCAAATCAGCTTTTTATAATCACTGAAAATCGGCTTCATTGTAACTGTAACCGATAAGAAAATGGCAACCACAGAGGGATTAAGAAACGTTTTAGTGGTGCCTGCCACTCACAGTGAGCTGAATGGAGAGCAAAGATGGGAGGGTCCCAGCAGCGCCAGCGTGATTCTACTCCAGAGTCACCCTCTTTTCGCTGGAGCGGAACCAGCTGCGTTTTTCCTCTCCTTGGTAACGCCAAAGAAATAAAGATAGATGATAGATACATAGAGATGGATACATAGATAGATAGATAGATACATAGATAGATACATAGATAGGTAGGTAGGTAGGTAGGTAGATAGATAGATAGATAGATAGATAGATAGATAGATAGATAGATAGATAGATAGATAGATAGTCAGATAGTCAGATAGATAGATAGATAGATAGATAGATAGATAGATAGATAGATAGATAGATAGATAGATAGATAGATAGATGGATGAGTTTGAACAACAAAAATCAGCCCCTCCCCCCAAGTCTTTCCCCGATCAGCTTTCCCTTTGCTTTTGGGGTTTTTTGAGCCATTTGGAGCAGTTGCCACTTGATGACTGGCTTTGTCTTTCTGTGCTTTTCTGTTAGACAGTATTAGCTATTATTGTAAAACAGAGAAACACAGTAACCATGGTGGTAGAACAGAGATCTCTGATGCCTTTGACGCATGACTGTGATTCAAAGTCATGGACTGTGGCCAGAGGCTTCATGGAGCCATGGTTAGGTTTCCTGTGTCTTGGATTTGCCTTTTCCCTACTGTTGCCTGTGTATGGGGCTGTGTCAGCTCCAGGAGGGACAAAAGCTTGACTTCCTAGAGCGATAGACATCTTAACGATTTCGGTACATAATCTAGCAATGTCATTTGTAGGACAGACCTTATTAATTTGGAATTTCTCCTGAGAAAATTTGGGGTTCTGTTGAACTATTTGGAGCACATGCCATGTGACAAGAAAAGTCTGGGGCCCTCTTGAGCCTCTGAGGTTTTGCTGAACCATTTGGAATAGACAGATCATGGTGCTGAGATCTGTCATGATTTAGGTAACCATGAAAATATCGAATGTTTACTAATTTGGTACCCTTACATAGGACTGCAACTGACTAGTCTTTTACATGCTTGAGATGACTTCTAAGACAATAATGGGGCAAAACTCAATCTCTGGTCCTGGAGTTTGTGAAGAAGAAGAAGAAGAAGAAGAAGAAGAAAAAGAAGAAGAAGGATAGCTGTTTTAGAATTATTATGCCTTCCTGTGAGAAATCATTCCGTCCACTTATAGATTAATAAAGCAAAAAGCTCTTTAACATAGCATGTGTTCAGCTCTGGCTACTGCTCACAGAGGAGCCTGAGGGAAATAGAAGATTTTACAACTTATTCATTCTATATATGCTATCATCCAAATCTTTTAAAGGTCCTGGCCTGAGGTCATACTTTGAAAAATTTAAAAAGAGACAAGAGAGTGTAAGTCTGGCCGCTTGGGTAGATGGGAGATTTATTGAGCAAAGATATTGCTAGGATTATTTCTTAAGTAGAGCAGTGTTGTTTGTTTCGAAAAGTTACCCAGATTCTTCTTGCTCACTTGGCACAAGGAACTTAACCGCAGACCAGGACTTAAGGGTCATTGTGACCCTGAGCTGTCCCCTAAAGGTATGTTCTTTGATGGGCCTAAGGGCTGGATGAAAGTTAAGGTTGTCTCCTCTTGTTATGGGCATGGAGCCTAATAGGAGGCCAATCTTGGTAAACAAACATTAGCATCCCTGCATCCTGAAGTATTTTTACTACTTAGTGTTTCTTCTGCACCAGGACCACTTCAGTTTTGCATTATTTTGTAAACTCATTGCACATTGTTCATCATGGTTGACATACCCTAAAACAAGTGAGTATTCATGTGAATGAATGTGTTTTGGCTGGTTTGGGACTTAACAAGAGCAATTGTATGTCTGTATTTTTTAAAGTTAAAAATCCTAGGATTCAAAAAAGTTTAAGAAAAAGAAAGTGGTTCTAATTTGTAGGCTGCGGTTTTTTTCTATTGACAGTGTCCTTTGCCTTACAGAAGAAGCTTTTCAGTTTCAAGAAGTCCCATTTATTAATTGTTGATTGATCCTAGAGCCTGGGCTGATGGTGTTCTGTTCAGGAAGTTGCCTATACCAATGTTCAAGGCTTTCCCCCACTTTTTTTTCTAATAGATTTAATTTATCTAGTTTTACGGAAGTCTTTGATCCACTTGGACTTGAGTTTTGTGCATGATAGTAAGTACGGATTTGTTTGCATTCTTATACATGCAGACATCCTGCTAGATCAGCACCATTAGTTGAAGATGCTGTCATTTTTTTCCATTGTATGGCTTTGGCTTCTTTGTCAAAAATCAAGTGTCCATAGGTGTGTGGGTTTATTTCTGGGTCTTCGATTAAGCACTGGGTCATTGATCAACCATCTATTTTTACGCCAATACCATGTTTTGTTTTGTTTTTAACTATTGCTTTGTAATATAACTTGAAAACAGGAATGGTGATAACCTCCAGAAGTTCTTTTATTGTACAGAAAATTTTAGCTATTTTTTTTTCCATATGAAGTTGAACATTGCTCTTTCAAGGTTTGTAAAGAATCGTGTTGGATGCTGCTTTTAAATATTAATTATGGAAACTTAGGTTGAGAAAAAAATCTAATTACAGAATTTAGAAGAGATAACCTAAAGATAGGCAAACATGTTTTTGTTTTTTAATTAAGTGCTCAAAATATCTGAATTGCCTTTTCTAGACAAACTTAAAATGTTAAAATTAAAAGATTAGTTTCATGGTTGACCTGTATCTAGGGATACCCTTTACCTTAGTCCATTTAGAATGTACACATATTGACAATGCTGAGATGGTCTTTTGCTTTTAAATAGTTGCTAAGCGATAGTACATGTAAATAATATATTTCATTATTTACATAGGTTGCTAGGGCTACATTTCCTAGGTTCTTGATATAGAAATTTGAAAACAGGAAAGTTGAGGATTATTTAGAATGCAAAGGTGTGTTAGAGAAAACAGGCATATTTAGTGCCTGGAGGTCCTATGACCTGTAGCTTCTGCCAGGATAAATTAAAAGAGAGTAATTGGTAGAGGAGAGGACATATTTAATTCTGGGCTTTGGAAGTTGGAGCAGAAACACAGTCTCTATTTTTTTTAATTTATGTATCTTTTTTATTAATTACAATTTATTTATTTTGTACCCTTCCCTCATTCCCTTCCAATCTCACCTTCCCTCCCTCCTTCTCCTTCCATACCCCTCCCCAAATCAACTGACAGGAGAGGTCCTCCTTCCCTTCCCTCTGACCCTAGCCTATTAGGTCTCATCAGGACTGGCTGCATTGTCTTCCACTGTGGCCTGTTTAGGCTGCTCCCCCCTTCAGGGGGAGGTGATCAAGGAGCTAGCCACTGAGTTCATGTCAGAGACAGTCCTGATCCCCTTACTAGGAAATCCACTTGGAGACTAAGCTGCCATGGGCTACATCTATGCAGGGGTTCTAGGTTCTGAGTCCCTATTTTTAAAGTTTGGAACTGGTTCTGGAAATTTTCCTTGGGGAAATAGGTGGAAAAATTTTTTTGCTTGTGTGAGTTCTTCTTTCTACAGTGAGAAGGTCCTTGAAGCTCACAAATTTACTCTTGTTCCAATAGATTTTTTTTTTCTGGCCTAGCATAATCTTGCATCTCTATTAACATACTAAAGGAAGGAAGTTAAAGCGCAAGGAGAGGGCAGTTTAATTTGCAAGTCAATAGTGGTGGTAGCTGAGTCAGTGGCTGAACTAGCAGGGGTGGATTACTTTGTATACCGGTGCTCTTAGCTACTTGATGCCTGATAAGACATGGAAATGGGGGAGGTTGTTGAGACTTGGGGAGAACAAGAGCTCCACCAACACCAAACTGAGCAGGGCACAGGGATCTTGTATGAGACGGTTTCTACAACCAAGGACCATGTGTGGATGTGGCCTGGAACCCCCACTCAGATGGGGCCCATGGGTATTGGACTAAAGACCCTAGTGAGGGAAACAGGGACTGTTTCAGTCATGAACCTGATGGCTGACTCTTTGACCCTACCCCATACATGCCGGGAGTGACAGACTGGCTAGATCCCAGGGGAGGACATTGCAGCCAGCCCTGAGGAGACAGGATGAGCTGGGGTTGGATGGAAGGGGAGGAGGCCCTCCCCTGTTGGTGGACTTGGAGGGGGCGGGGAGAAGATGAGGGAAGTAGAGGGAGGGTGGGAGGGAATAACAGAGGGGGCTACGCCTAGGATGCAAAGTACCTAACCTGTGATTGTTATAAAAATAAATAAATTAAAAAAAAGACATCTCTTTCTTTAAAAGCTCAGTTTACTCTACTCTGTTTTACCAAAAATATATCATTCATAAGAAAGTAATGTTAGATTTATAGTCTATACACACGGGGTTATTAGGTTCAATATTTATACTTATGGATAAGCTGTTCCTATAGTGTGGTATGTAACTGGCAATTTCATTGTTAGGTTCCTTTAAAAGCCAATCCTACTCAAAGAACTACAGGAGCTAGGAATGGTGAAAGTGGGAGAAAATTTTCCCCAGAGCACACAAGTTTGTTATCTAATACCAAATGGACCCTGAAAACATTCACACAAGTAACATTATACAGACTGAGCAGGTTGGATTTCCATGAATTTGAAAGAGAGGAAGGATGGTTCATGGGATGGTTAGGAGGTAGGAAATGGAAGGGGGAAATACTGTGATTATAGTATAATCTTAAAAAACACAAGAAATAATTTTTTAATGTTTGCTTCCCCCACCCCGATCTCTGCTCTTTGATAAAAGACAGTGAACGCGCTTCCTCATCCTCACCTGAACATTTTTTCAGTTTTTTTCTATTTGTTCAAATAGTTATGTTTCCTTGGAATATTGAGACCTGCTCTTTTAAAAACTTGACATTTCAACAGACTATGCTTAACTAAGTATTTTGTATATTTAACACTGTGGTTGTTGTGCTCAATTCATGAGACCCCCAAAATACGAGCAGGAGTTGATATTAGAAATAAAACATAAGATGAGGCTTACAACAGGTTTTCTATGAGAGGGGTTTATTAGGGGAGAAGGGGGAACAGGTGTCGGCCATGATGGGGGAAGGGAGAGGGAGAGGAGGAAAGGGGAGGAGGGGTAGGGCACCCCATAGAGAGAGTAAGAGGGTGAGAGGAATAAGAGGGTAGAGGAGGAGTAAGAGAGAGAGGAATAAGAGAGTGAACACGTGTCTGGTGGTCCTTTTATAGGTCAGGTAATTATTAACCACGCCCCCAGGTGTGGCCACCTGGCTGGGCGATACATGATGTCATTGTTGCTAGGTAACCAGAAGCAAGGTTGTTGCAGAATACTAACATTCCTCCCTTTTTCTATAATTAAAAACTGAGGAA